>CP139506.1:308461434-309014601 GCA_021014915.2 Artemisia tridentata subsp. tridentata
TGCTGGTATTGGTGACCGAATCTTGGTGATTGTAGGAGCATTGGTGTGATCGTGGTGTGTTATTTGTTTCTTGTTCCCTGGTTCGATTTCCTTTTTGATTCATCCTAAGGTATCCCTTAAATCATTCTTGTTTTGTATACAATCTACGGTAATCTGAACACCTAAATTAAGACATGTTGGATCTCGTTAATATGATCATAGTACTAATCGAATGCACATATGATATAAGATACGAGAAACATTAAAAATTTGTGTAACATGTATGTCGGTCTAATGATGGGTTTCCAGCCCCAATGGTGTCATTAAAATCGTTTTGAAGATCATATAGTATACGTGAATATGTAATAACAAGGAAACCCTATCATTTAATTAACAAGCGCTAAAACACAAATTGATATATACGGCTTATAAGACATATCGCAAGTGTTATTTTATGTGGTTATGTAATCAGTTTTGTGGCTTATTAAACGAGGAGCATGGCTAATGTTTTGGTAATTTATTTAAGTCTTTGTTGATGCAAATAACGTTCTAAAAATGTTATTTATATCTTTCGATTACTTCACGTTTTGAGGATGACAAAATGTGAAATCATGTTACGTTAAAATTAACGTAAACAAGTTTTTAATCGGAAGATCCCGTTTCTACGCAAATCACTCTAGAACAAATTTACAACTTGACAAATGATCAAAGAAGTGAATTTGTGTTTTAAGACTTCACATTTTAATGTGACAAAACATTTTTTTTAAATACACATGACAAATTATTTTTGAATTATTCTGAAATGTTTTAATGGAAAAATAAGTTGGAAAATCACAACAGCTATTTTCCCCCCCAAAATCAGCTCCAAACTTCCCCAAATAAGTTTTCACCAGAAAAGACAAAATTTGGAGCGTCCTTGTCTTGGACGGCTCCACGGTTCCACTAAATTTAGTGGAGCCGTGGTGCATTTAGTGGAGCCATCCGTACAAAATTTTCTGTAACGTTCAGATTTTTCTTGCCTATAAAAACCAACCCCATTCACAGTTTTTAGGCATCCTTATACACACAAAACTTTCTGAGTTGAATACTCTCTTCACACTTTCTTTCTTTGATGATTTAGATTAGTTTTTTTTCTTTTGTTCAAGAGTGAACCAATCATCCTCCAAGTGATCCTCTTCATTCCTCTTCACTAGCAAGAGAAGAACACAAGTATCCAAGTTGATACAAGGTGTTATCATTCCTCTTCACTAGCAAGAGAAGAACACAAGTATCCAAGTTGATACAAGGTGTTATCATTCCTCTTCATTAGCAAGAGAAGAACTCAAAGTATTCAAGAAGATACAAGAGTTATAGTTGTTAGGTTTTTGTAACACTTGTTACATCCTTGTTGTATCTTAGCATATATCAAGATTATCTTTCTTTTGTGAGAGTGTGAGTGAAGATCATTGTGATCTTAAGAGATAGTGAAGATCTCTTAAAGCCATTGGGCTTGTGTGTGAGTGATCAAAGGATCTAGAGTAGTTAGATTGAGTAGAGTGAAGTGAGAGTTGATCTTTGTGATCGTGTTGAGATCTTGGTGATCTCTTGTAGCCATTGGGCTTGAGTGATTGGTCACGTGGACCTTGGTAGATTGGTGCTAGCTAAGATTAGCACTCGACATCTAGCTTAGTGTCGGTAATAGGATAAGCGACATATACGGTTTTCTTCGCTTGAAGGGAGGTTGTTGACATAGTGCTTGAAAGTATCGAGTGTGGTACTCGGGGAGTGGAGTAGGGCGAAGAAGAGCTTCGTAGCCGAACCACTATAAATCCTTTGTCTCGGTTTGATCTTTCCAACTTTACTCTTTACTTTTATTATTTAGCAATAGTTAGTTTAGTGTGCGGTTCATATTGGTGTTGAGTGATTACACATAGAGTTCAAATCAAAGTTTCTAATAGCTAACTTTTAAAACAAGATTTTTAAAAGAACTTAAAACCGACAAACTATTCAACCCCCCCCCCCTTCTAGTTTTCCACAATTGGTATCAAGAGCCACGTCAGTCAAGATTTTAAAGTATATTGTATTTTAAACCTTGAATCGATCAATGGATTCAGACAAATATCTAGAAGGGCAATCTATGCAAAGACCACCACTTTTCGAAACCGATTGTTTTATTTATTGGAAAACAAGATTCGAAACGTATGTGAAATCAAAAGACATTGATCTTTGGCATGTTATTACCGAGGGTGACTTTCAACCTATTCAAATGAATCCGGAAACTAAAAAGGATGAAATAGTTTCTTATGATAAACAAAGTGATGAACTTAAAAGGAAATTAGCCAAAAATAATGAGGCTAAAATGATGATTTATAATGCTTTGCCTAAAAAGGAATTTGAAAGAATTTTCATGTGTAATACGGCAAAAGATATTTGGAAAACTTTGTTAGTCAAAGAGAACAAGATAGATCTTCTTGTTCAACAATATGAACAATTTTCCATTTCGGAAGATGAGTCAATAGATAATGCTTTTGCTAGATTTAATACTATTATCACTAGTCTTAAAGCTCTTGATGAAGGTTACTCTAGCAAGAATTATGTTAGGAAGTTTCTTAGAGCTCTACATCCTAAATGGAGAGCAAAGGTTACCGCCATAGAAGAGTCAAAGGACTTGGCGACGTTGTCACTCGATGAACTTATAGGAAACTTGAAAGTTCACGAGATGATAATTAAGAAAGACTCCGATATAGTCAAAGGCAAAAGCGAGAGAGTTAGATCTCTAGCATTGAAAGCCAAGAAGGAGTCCAGTGATGAGGAATATTCGAGTTCCGATAGTGAAGATGAGGAATATGCATTAGCGGTTAGGGACTTTAAAAAAAAAATTAAGAGAAGAGGTAGGTCCGTTAGGCAACCTCGTGATGAGAAGAACACATCACAAAAGAACCATGTTGAAAAGAAAGGGACAAGTGATAGGAAATGCTTTAGATGCGGAGATCCTAATCACCTCATAGGAGAGTGTCCCAAACCACCAAAATTCAACAACCAACGAGCTCTCATAGGAGGCTCCTGGAGTGATAGCGGTGACGATGAAGAAAAGAAGCCCAAGGACGAAACATGTCTAATGGCTCATGCTTCTAATGAGGTACGTTACGACTACCCTGATTTTATAGATGACAACTCATCAATAGATGATAACATACTAAATGACGAACATAATAATCTATGCAAAATTGTTTCAAAAATGTTAAGTAGAAACAAATCACTAAAATCAAAATTGCATGAACTTGAAGTAGAAATTTTAGAACTAAAGGAACAAGTCAAAAGACTTGAAAGAAATAAAGAAATAGACATAGATTGTGAATCATGTATAAATCTTCAAGTAGAAAATGAAAAGCTCAAAGAAAATGCAATTAGGATTAATAGGTTTAAAAAGGAAACAAAAAATGCTTCGAAAAATAAAACAAATCAAGTAAAATCTGTCAAACCCACGAAGTCTGTCAAATCCCCAGACGGCACCACTAAAGGTACCAACGGTACCATTAAATTTAACGGAACCGTAGTACCGTCTGACACTGGAGACAGAACTGAGTCAAATTTCAAGAACAAATCAGGTCCTAAACCAACTCACATAGTTGTAAATGGTACAAAGGTCTCTATTGCTAGTATAAAGGAAGTCAAAAGATTTTACAAACCTATGTCAAACCCCAGACCTGGATTTGTAAAATCCAACACTAGGTCTAAGACTCCTCCACCTAGAAAAACAAACACTCCCAAACCTCGGTCAAGAACTCCTCTACCGAGACGTAACTCTAGAAGACAAAGTTTTCCAAGTAACTATCCCGTAACTTGGAATGACCGTCAACTACAAAGTTACTTGCCATGGGAAATTTGCCCTCCGTTCCAACATCCTAACCACATGCAAGTAATGCATGGGATGTTTAATGCTAACCATTTTGGACCCATGAGATATTGGGGACCAAATGTTTGAATGTTTGTCTTATGCAATAGATATGCTTGGGAATTGACTTGGAGCCTGACGAATGGGTCAAGGATAGTGGATGCACTAACCACATGATGGGCAACCGAAGCCTATTCTCATCATACAAGGCATACAACAGAGGTAATGTCACTTTCGGTAGCAAACTTAAGGGCAACATTATAGGAAAAGGTACGATTACTCAAGACTCTCTCACTATTAGAAATGTTGAGCACGTAGATAATTTAGGATTTAACTTACTTAGCATTAGTCAAATGGTAGATAATAAGTGTAGAGTTATATTCTCCGAAGAGGGTAGTGAGATTATTAAGAATGGCAAAACCATAGGCAAAGGAGTTAGGAAAAATGGCTTATTTGTCATGAAGTTAGGAAATAAGCCTCAAGATAAGATTTCTCTAGCAACCATTGATGATAATACCACTTTGTGGCATAGGAGACTAGGTCATGCCAATATGCGCTTAATACAATCATTGGCATCTAAGGAACTATTTAGAAACTTACCTAAGATTAAGTTTGACAAACATTTTTGTGACGCTTGTAAAGTTAGAAAACAAGCTCATTCTAGTCACAAAGCTAAGAATATGGTCTCAACCTCTAGATGCCTAGAACTTCTTCACATAGACTTATTCGGTCCATCAGCCGTACGGAGCTACGGAGGAAATCACTACACCTTAGTAATAGTTGATGACTATTCTAGGTATACTTGGACTAGGTTTCTTAAGAATAAGACACAAGCTTTTGAGGAATTTGAAATCTTTAGTAAGAAAGTTCAAAATCAACTAGGATGTACAATAGTTTCTATTAGGACGGATCATGGTCGGGAATTTGATAATGAAGTGCAATTCAGAGCATATTGTGATGCTAATGGTATTACTCACAATTTCTCAGCTCCACGCACTCCTCAATCAAATGGGGTAGTTGAGCGGAAAAATCGTACTCTACAAGAAATGAGTAGAACGATGTTGAATGAGCAATCAATTCCGCAAAAGTTTTGGTGTAACGCGGTGGACACCTCAACTTACATTCTTAATAGGATTCTAATTAGACCTATCTTAGGAAAAACCCCATATGAAATCATGAGAGGTAGAAAACCTACTCTTGATTACTTTAGAGTGTTTGGAAGCAAGTTCTCCATACTAAACACTAAAGATTATCTCACCCAGTTTGACCCAAAGTCTTACGAAGGTGTATTCCTAGGTTACTCCCAAAATAGTAAAGCCTATGTTGTCCTAAATAGAGAAACCATGAAAGTCGAAGAATCACTCAACGTGACATTCGATGAAAGTCCTCCACAAACTAAAATATCACCATTGGTGGATGATGACTTAGATGAGGACGAAGCCATTAAGGTTAATGGCAAGAAAACCTTAGAAGATGACATTGAGGATGAAATAGTTGAAGTTGACGAAATTGTCAACATTAAGGAATCCAAAAACCATCCTATTGAAAATGTCATAGGTAACCTAAACCAAAGAACCCTTAGGTCACAAGCACAAAACCAAAGTAATTTCGTTTGTTCCATATCAACCGTGGAACCTAAGAATATAGGTGAAGCAATTAAGGATGAAAGTTGGATAGTTGCCATGCAAGAAGAACTTAATCAATTCACCGCAAACTAAGTTTGGGATTTAGTACCTCTTCCTAAAAATCAAACAATCATAGGAACTAAGTGGGTGTTTAGGAATAAACTCGACGAAAATGGCGTCGTAGTTAGGAATAAGGCAAGGTTGGTAGCACAAGGCTATAACCAATAAGAGGGAATAGATTATGGTGAAACCTATGCACCCGTAGCTAGATTAGAATCAATTAGGATACTCCTTGCCTATGCTTGTGCCTTAGACTTTAAATTATACCAAATGGACGTGAAGAGTGCGTTCCTTAATGGTTATATCAACGAGGAGGTGTACGTTGCACAACCTCCGGGATTCGTTGATTTCGAATATCCGAATCATGTTTATAAACTCAAAAAAGCACTCTATGGTCTTAAGCAAGCTCCTAAAGCTTGGTATGATAGACTGAAAGCTTTCTTGATTGAACATGAATACACCATGGGAAAGGTTGATAACACACACTTCGCAAAGAAAAAAGATTCACATCTTATCATTGTTCAAATATATGTCGACGACATTATATTCGGATCAACTTGTCCAGAGATGTGCGATGATTTCTCCAAGATCATGCATGACGAGTTTGAGATGAGCATGATGGGCGAATTAAATTTCTTCCTTGGTCTACACATTAAACAAATGGAAGATGGCATCTTCTTTAATCAAGCTAAGTATAGTAAAGAGATGCTTAAGAAGTTTAGTTTAGAAGAGTCTAAGCCTATGAAAACTACCATATCGACTGAAATAAAACTCACGAAAGATGAAGAAGGTGAGTCAGTGGATAGCACTAAGTATAGAGGTATGATAGGAAGTTTACTATACCTCACGGCAAGTAGGCCCGACATCATGTTTAGTGTCTGCCTTTGTGCTCGCTTCCAAGAGGATCCCAAAACCTCTTACCTTGAAGCGGTTAAACATATCTTCCGATACATTAAAGGCACTATACACTTGGGATTATTCTATCCCAAGGGGACCGGTGTAGAAACTGTTGTCTATGCCGACTCTGATCATGCGGGAGATTATGTGGATCGAAAAAGTACGAGTGGCGTTTGTACCTTCATGGTTTGTTGCATAACTTCTTTGTTCTCCAAGAAATAAATGGCTCTTGCTATCTCCACGACCGAAGCCGAGTACGTAAGCGCCGGAAAGGCATGTCAACAAGCACTATGGATGAAACAAGCTCTTATAGACTATGACATCCATTTAGATGACGTCCCCATTATGTGTTATAATAAAGGTGCTATTGACTTGGGCAAAAACCCCGTTCAACACTCCCGTACTAAATGCATTGAAATTCGCCACCACTTTCTTCGCGATAATGTTCAGAAAGGAAATATTTCTATTGAGAAAGTTCCTTCTCAGGACAATATCGCAGACGTCTTAACCAAACCTCTCAAACAAGAATCCATTAACTACCTCCGTCTAGGTATAGGAATGATGGAACATATTCCATAAATCTCATGACTCTTGAAGTCATCTCGCATGTCTCGGTTATTCTAGTTTAGGTTTCCTTAGTCAAAAGAATTTGGTAGGTACAAATTCTTTCCTCGTGTCAATAGGTCTCTCTAAAACAGCGGAGACTTATTTGTCAAAAATCAAAATGGGACAGAAAACAGTCCCAGCAGATCACGGATCCACTAAATGTGGCACGGAACCGTTAAATTTAACGGTACCGTGGAACCGTGCATCTGGTACATCACGTATTTCAGTCCCCTTTTCCCACATCACTTATTTCAAAACATCATCAACCTTTGCAACTGCTGTTGTAACCTAACCTCACAATCCAAAACTCCACTACACTTCTTCAAGATCATATTCAAGACATTGATTTTCAAGATTATCAATCACCTCTACCCTTTCAACTAAAAGTGTAAGTTATCTTACTCTAATTTTCTTTAATTTTGAATCTAGGGTTTGCTCATTGATGAAAAATGAATTGGGGCTTTTCAAATAAACTTTCAAATTGAAGTCATCAACACTAAGACTTTTGACAATCTTTGGTGTCAAAGACATTGAAGTCACCAAACACCCCAATTCTAGTATTTTCAAAATTTCAAGAAATTAGGACCATGAAATGTTTTTCATGCATTGTTGATGCAAACTAAAAACACATTTTCATGCATACATGATCTCACGAATACTGATCGAATTACATAATCAATACGTATTTTTTGACATATTTGTTTGAGCAAAAGTAAAATCAGGAGTGTTTGGGTAATCTCATTATTTTCTTTCGAGTCGAGATCACCGCACCTCCACATAGTTTGCATATAGACACACACTAGGCTTGTGTTTAAAGCAACTATTCTTTACTCTAATTTTTCTTAAAAATTTCTTTTTATATAGGAAACAAAAATGTCTCATGAATATGATTTTGATCATCTCCTAACCAATACCTACACACCTGAAATCTCTCGTGAACCCACAACACCCGGTAACCACATTCGTGCCTATGTCAATCTTGAAACCCGTCTGTTTCATGAAGGTCGTGTCGTTGATCCGTCCCTAGTTTACCATCGGGACATCAACACTTTCTTTAGAGCTATAGGATTCGATTGTTTACTCCACATCAATGAGCACATTTTTCCTCGTTTTGTGTTGGAATTCTTTCGACAAGTTGAACTCGTATGTAACGAGGATCAATCCTTGTCACTTTGGTTTTGGGTCAAAAATTTCAAATTCGTCCTAACTCTTGATCAATTTGCTCAAATCCTCCGAATACCCAATCATGGGCAATGTGCCTATACTGAAGATTGGTGTCTTGAGTCTCTCTTTCACTATCGTGAGGAGAATAGTCCTTACTGTTCATACATACCCCCTCCAACCGAACTAACCAAACTCATCCGTACTTATAAGTACCCCTCTTACCCTAATCCAACAAAAATTCGTTTGGAAGAGGTTCGTCATGAACTACTTTCTTGGGCAGTCATCCTGCGAGAAAATGTTCTAAGTCTCACAGGAAATCGTGAGCAACTCCCGGCGTGTTGTGCTCATATGATTTACTGTCTCCTAACCCAACAACCATACAATCTCGCTTACTTCTTCGCTAAGCGAATTGTTCATCTCAAGGGTAACAAGAATAAATTAATACCCTATGGGATGTTCCTAACCCGTCTCTATCACCATTTCATGAACCTACACCCTTACCTTAACGGCCCTCAATACTCACTTGTCAAACCTATCATGAAACCCATAAACGAGTCACATGTCTCATCAATCCTCATTTTCGAATCCTCCACCCATTATGCACCCTTTGATGATCCAAATCATGACAATGAGACACACGCTCAAGACAAGAGTGTGTCAAGAATGGGGGAATGCTCAAGTCATAAGCAGTCTTGAAGAGATTTACATCTCTTAATAGGATTTATCTATGAATCAATGCTAATTGTTTTCTTGCATGCTTAACTATCTCTTTGCATAATTAATCTATGTGATATTTGGAGGATAGCTTATTTTATCTCTTATAATTGCATGCTTATGATTATCTTAGGAAACTACATGATAATCTTTATATGCTAGTTGTAGCTTAATATGGGACATTTTAGGTAAATAAATACCTAGTGAGTTGAGGCACTATCATTTCCAGGAACTAGTTCCCCTAGAAAACATCCCCCTAGCTGCCCAGAACTAGCCTGCACAGAAATTTTCGTGACAACAGTGTCACGGTACCACTAAATAGGGACGGTACCGTTAAATTTAACGGTACCGTTAAATTTAACGGTACCGTGGGTCATTTAGAGGAACCGTGTCCCTGTTTGACGGATTTTTACTGTTCCTCCTAAAAACCTTGCAACCCTAACCTCAAACCTGCAAATTTTGCAACCTCACACACACCCTAAGATTCCCTTGCTACACCATAGGACACTCCCATCAACTTTAATTCAAATCTCACCTTGCAAGCTTATCTTGCACTTCATCTTCAACCTCCCATCACACACATCCATGGCTTCCACCCAAGGATCCACCTCTCACATTTCCAAGAAACCTAGAATCACCGTGAAACCACCTTCAAAACCACTCTTTGTAGATCTTACAAAAGATGATGAAGCAATGACACCACCTTCCCAAGCCACTCCATACTCACCATCACCACCTAATGCACCCTCTAAAACATCCTCTTCCTACACAACATCTTCATCATCCTTCCACACCACATCATCAATGGAGTACACACTATCCCCCATAACTCCATTGGACTATGCCATGCCAACTCCATCTCCAACAAACTCACCACAATCACCCTCTCCTATCATGGCACAACCCATTCAACCTCATCCCTTTGATTTTCATAGTGCTAATTGCCTATGTTGTCTCCATAACCGTAATCTCATTTTCTTCCTAAGAGACGAGATTCATTTCATGTTCTCCTGTATAGAACATCTCTTAACACCACCAACACCACAAATGATGCCACAATCCCCACCACCTCCTAACCCAAACAACTAAACATGACTTTGTTTAGTGTTTCAACAATAACTCTTTAGGACCCTTCCGGGAAATGAAGCTTGCCTCTAGTCATTAGGGATTTATGCTTATCATTGTCTCTTTTATGTTTATCATAAAGTCATACCAATGTATGACATTTCTTTTCGTTTTATGAATAAATGGACTTTTATGAGGCTTATCTCTTTTTATCTTTTATTTTTAGCTATTTAGCTATTCTTTTTATGTTTGGATATTTGTCTTAAGTGCTACTTGTTAGATATTGTACATGTGTTATCTAACTTTGTTTTGTAGCATACACCATTGCTCGACTCCTTGGTATTCTCCAAATGAGGGGGAGTATACATCAAGGGGGAGCCTTTGTCACCTTTTTGATTCGACAAAAAGGGGGAGAAATGGGAGTAAACTCATTAAAAACTTGTTAAAACTAATTTTAACTTAAAATGAGTTTATATTTTGTCATCATCAAAAAGGGGGAGATTGTTGATGCAAATAATGTTCTAAAAACGTTATTTATATCTTTCGATTACTTCACGTTTTGAGGATGACAAAATGTGAAATCACGTTACGTTAAAATTAACATTTACAACTTGACAAATGATCAAAGAAGTGAATTTGTGTTTTAAGACTTCACATTTTAATGTGACAAAACATTTTTTTTCAAAAATACACATGACAAATTATTTTTGAATTATTAAGAAATGTTTTAATGGAAAAATAAGTTTGAAAATCACAACAGCTATTTTCCCCCCCAAAATCAGCTCCAAACTTCCCCAAATAAGTTTTCACCAGAAAAGACAAAATTTGGAGCGTCCTTGTCTGGGACGGCTCCACGGTTCCACTAAATTTAGTGGAGCCGTGGTGGATTTAGTGGAGCCGTCCGTACAAAATTTTCTGTAACGTTCAGATTTTTCTTGCCTATAAAAACCAACCCCATTCACAGTTTTTAGGCATCCTTACATACACAAAACTTTCTGAGTTGAATACTATCTTCACACTTTCTTTCTTTGATCATTTAGATTAGTTTTTTTTTCTTTTGTTCAAGAGTGATCCAATCATCCTCTAAGTGATCCTCTTCTTTCCTCTTCACTAGCAAGAGAAGAACACAAGTATCCAAGTTGATACAAGGTGTTTTCATTCTTCTTCACTAGCAAGAGAAGAACACAAGTATCCAAGTTGATACAAGGTGTTATCATTCCTCTTCATTAGCAAGAGAAGAACTCAAAGTATTCAAGAAGATACAAGAGTTATAGTTGTTAGGTTTTTGTAACACTTGTTACATCCTTGTTGTATCTTAGCATACATCAAGATTATCTTTCTTTTGTGAGAGAGTGAGTGAAGATCATTGTGATCTTAAGAGATAGTGAAGATCTCTTAAATCGATTGGGCTTGTGTGTGAGTGATCAAAGGATCTAGTGTAGTTATATTGAGTAGAGTGAAGTGAGAGTTGATCTTTGTGATTGTGTTGAGATTTTGGTGATCTCTTGTAGCCATTGGGCTTGAGTGATTGGTCACGTGGACCTTGGTAGATTGGTGCTAGCTAAGATTAGACCACGACATCTAGCTTAGTGTCGGTAATAGGATAAGCGACGTGTACGGTTTTCTCCGCCTGAAGGGAGGTTGTTGACATAGTGCTTGAAACTCTCGAGTGTGGTACTCGGGGAGTGGAGTAGGGCGAAGAAGTGCTTCGTAGCCGAACCACTATAAATCCTTTTTCTCGGTTTGATCTTTCCAACTTTACTCTTTACTTTTATTATTTACCAATAGTTAGTTTAGTATGTGGTTCATATTGGTGTTGAGTGATTACACATAGAGTTCGAATCAAAGTTTCCAATAGCTAACTTTTAAAACAAGATTTTTAAAAGAACTTAAAACCGGAAAACTATTCAACCCCCCTTCTAGTTTCCCACAGTCTTGTAAAGGTCTTATAATCTGTAAAAGATGGCGTTTTAATATGGTCTATAGATCGGTTTAATAAGGGGTACAAATCTATGATTTTATGAAATTACTGCAGTGCAGAATTTTGGGTCGGATTGTAAGGTGGATAAAAACAATAATACCAATGTGTTTTATGTGACTCTTGATTCTAAAACTTAGTTTAGGGTCTTAAATAAGTTTTCCAATGGATTTTTAAGGATTTGAGATTGATTTGGGCATGTTTCTGAATTTTATGTGATCGTATGTCAAAACTGCGTTTTCAGAAAATTATTTTAGCCGTGTTTCATGATTTTTCCTTTAGAAACTATAACGAATTATCAGCTGCCAATTTACAGGGTATATATTTCATATGTGTACTACCTCCTGGAAATTTTGTAAAATTTTATGAAGTCATTTGGTTAGGTTTTTAATTGCATACTTTTGAATTGTATCTGCAGATCTGATTCTGGACATGTTAGCATAAACGATTTTTGAAAGGGGGCTTACGCTTAATAATAAAATCTGTAAAAATTCTAGTAGACTCTTAAGACATGTGGGCTTCAGGGAGAATTTTGTTGATATTTAGTTTGGGATTTTGATACATTTATAAAATTCATTTATTGGGCTCAATTCTGTGATAAAATCAGTTAAATTGTATGCATGTATTTCATATGTGTAAATGTGTTCTTTTGGTGTTTGGTGCCCTAATGTATGTTCTATTATATTGGGTGTGTCTTGTTGATGTCGTATTGACTTGTGTGTGGGTACGTTTAACCTACTTGATAATCCCGAACCCTAAACCAAATTTTACTAAATTGGGAAGTCGTATTAAAAGTTACTTAATACGGAAAGTTACTAAATATGGAAACTTACTAAATATGGAAAGTTACTAAAAATGCAAAGTTTCTAAAAATAGAAAGAAACCTAAATTATGAAATCTGATTAAAATGAGCTTATAAGTAATATGTGATTATTAATTGTATAGGTTCAATGAAGAAGGAGTGACTTTCCGATTCTGTGTGATCCATCTTTTATCTGTTTGTATTTTGGCATAAGGTACAGATATTCTGACATTTCCTATAAGGTTCCTGATAACGCTCAAAATGAACATATTTTTAGTCACGTTATTGTTAGATTTGTGCATCATATTACCGATCGGTTGGAAGCCTGCTGATTTATCAAAACTTCATCATTAAGTTTTGTCTCTTTATATATCCGGTTCTAAGGCTTTCTAATAACGATTCTAGGCTCTTCTAAACTACTTGGAGGACAAGAGAAGCATTAATGAACCAAGACCCTTGGGAGGAGTATTTATTGGATCATTTGTGGAGTATTAAGTGTGCTTTTCTTAATCAATAAACTTGAAATCATCAACCACTCATCAAAATACTCTCAAATTCGTCCTTAGAAGTCCAGGAAACTTTGGAGGATCAAGAAGTCATTATTTGGAGGTCAAAACAACAAGAAGTCAACACCAATACTTTGGGTATCATTACCTTATCATTTGTAATCTATTTCCAATCATTGTAAGACTTTCAATTATGGTTTCTAATGTTCAAAGTTCTGAGATTATGTTCATGTTTGCTATGAGTGGCTAGTGCCTTTGTGCACTTGCTTAGATGATGTGTATTACTTATTGATTTGCTTATGATTGTGATGACATGTTTTAATTCAATTTCAAGTTGATTCTAAGATCCAATCGTGATTAAGTTTCGTAGTGACATTTGTTGAATCAAGTTTAACTAGTTGCTAATTATCTTAAGGGTCGAAAGAACTATTGTTATTCAACTAGTTATAATCATTTGTTTATGAATGATTGTTTTCACCCATTATTCTTGATTAAACAAAGAAAGTTAATTGTGGTTGTAATGAGAATGCTTTTGTCTATCAAAAATAGGATTGATGGTAAACCATTTCAAGGGTCGAAAGATTAATAGTTTACTATCGATTGTGTCCTTTTGTCTATGATCGGTTACCTTTTGTATTGACCATTTCCTAAGCCATTTGATTAAGCAAAAGTAGATTTTTGTGTTTAAGGTATACCAACTTATGAACCTGGAATTGATCTTGATGGAGCGTGTTTTGGTCAACATATTGTGAATCGGGAGGCCTTGGATGATGAAAGATCATCATCTTCATGGCAAAGGTTTAGTGAGAGAAAGTGTAGAGAGATAAAGAGGAAACTTGAATGATTTTATTAATGATAGTGAAAATGAAAAACACACACAAGCTTCAACCCTCCTAGTGAAGTCTAGGAGGTGTATTTATAGAGCCAAAACACATGAGTTTACAATATTGACGGTTCTAGTCCATGTGTTTGTGGCAAATAAGATAACTAATGTAATCACACATATGTTGTCACATTTTGGTGCGAGAAGCGTACCCAACAATCTTCCCCCAATGTGGCAACATATGGGATTACTTACATCATATCCTACAAGTAAAAAATACAAATAAAGAAAGGTCTTCATAAGCTCTTCATGTGCTGAGGATGATTACAGTTGACGCTCTTTGTCTATATCTTGTACCTCGGCTTGAGAACTTTTCTTCACTTGTAGTCAAATGATGTAATAAACATGAATTGGATTAACTTCCCCCCAATTCATGCTGCATGTCTTTAACGGCTTCTTCATATACTTCTTTTTGGCGAAGTTTCTGAATCAGCTTCCCCCCAAACTGACAACCGTCTTCAGCAGATTCGAAACTTTGATGTAGTTAACACGTCTTCTAACTTTTGAAGGTTGTAAGTACGCAGCGGAATTTGTAGATGACATTGTAAACCACACAAAGCAAACGATTATGCTTAATGCGGAAGCTCCGTTCGGGGGTAACATGCAAGAAATCAGCAAGATCTTCTCACATAAGTAGGCTACTTCGCACATCACACCCTGCGAAAGTTGAAACGATTACACCAAAATCACAAAACTGAACTACTGATCATCTCTGCGGACGTCTTCCGGTAGTAATAAAGTTGTAAGCTAGATCACGTGAGTCTGTTATGTGTCCCCGATGTGCACATTTCTTCCCCCTGAATGCAGATCCATCTGGAAAAAGAGTGTTTTCGCAAAAAATGCAAAGAAAGTCAAAGAAAGTCAAAGCACATCTACTCTCTCTTACCCCACGATGTCTTCGCGGAATCGGAAGCATACACACTATGGTTACGATGGAAAACGGAGGCAGCGTAAACCCTGTATGTCCAATTAGTCGAAGATGTGTGAAGTACCAAAAATAGCCCGTGAGAATCAACTGCTGATAAAATCTCTACTCTTCTATACTCTTCTCATCTAACTCTTTACCGACCCCATTATCATTCTAACGGCTTTTTGTAGTGACCACTGATGGAGAAAATCCAGTATTACGAACTTGAGACTGAAGTAAAATAACCCGAACTTGTGACTTAAGCTTGCACTATTGTCTGACTAAGGACCTATACGGAGCACTACAATGTAACTCCTTTGAGCATAGGCCTTTTCATATACCCATCCAACCATCCTTAATTGTATATGAACTCATCTTGAATTATCCACATCTTTGTGTGACACTTGATCACTACAATGTAACTCCTTTAAAGTGATAGCTATACTCTGTGAGCACAACAACGTAACTCCTTACATCAGATATAACTAGATAACTCAAGTCTTAATCATTTTGAAAGTTATAAGCTCGAACAAGGATCTTGAAGAATCATGCATCCAACCAACCCCGATATCTTCAAGATACTAAGTACATGCACCCGTGATATCCCACTTCAACCTCAAATAAATAATAAAGAATTAACCCCGTAGTCACATCTTGCGGTTCAATACCCAACACTAGCCTTTTGACGATTTAAGTGAACTATGATAATGGTTTTATCCCGATCTTGTAAAAAACGTATCCCGTGAAAATTTCACTTTGTCATCATGAACCTTATATGTAACTTTTCAACAAATTATATCAAAGTAATAACAATACCAAAAAGGTTGAAAAAAGTACGGATTAATTCATGTCCAGTCCAACAAAGTGATTAAATTTTCGTAGTAGCCCAGTCCTAAATATATGCGTAGCAGCCCAGTCCAACAAAGTCCACGCATACCCTAATCATATGGGTATTTAACACACACCACACCAATCATTAACCCTAATCCCTTTCACTCATCCGCCTCTTTCACTCTCACAAGCAGCCACCAACATAATCAATCCCTAATCAAATAATAAATTTCCCGGCGCCCCCATCCTTATTCTCTCCTCATTTCAGCTTTAACACCAACCAAACAAACTCGCACCTCATCACAATAAATCGGTAACAATCAATCTTGTCTCCCATTTTTATCTTCCGATTAAACACATCAAAGGCATCATGATTCTTTGAAAGGTTAAGGTATGTACGATTATTTTCCTCGTGTAATTAAAAGAAAAATAGATCGATGATGGATCAAGTTCAATCGTAAGAAAATCTATAAAGATTTGTACACACAATGAACTCTATCTGAGAGATCATGGATAACTCATTCATTTATGTTTCAAACCGAAAGACAAGAGAGATGAGGCAAGGTTGTGTTTGTCTCTCCTTTATAAGATTTCGGATATAAGAAAATGAGTATAAACTCATCACAGATCTATGATGATTTTCCAATTCGTGTGTCTAAACTTGTAAAAGTTCCTTGGGCTTTGTACTACACGAAAAGAAATATGAGATTTGAGTTAAATTTTGTTTTAGTTATTGTTGACTGATTAGATAATTTGGAGGTGGGTTTTTCGAATATTGATTGAGTTGTTGTCGTAGTGATGTTGTTAGTTGGACGAGGTGGGTTTAGGATATGATACGGATTTGTTGTTGGATTGTTGTGGTTAATTGGTGATGTTGGTTCGTATAATGGACTGAATCTGCTTCATCTCTTTCTTTTTATTTAATTTAATTTGTGATAAGTGTACACCGTTGACCTTGACCGTTGACTGTTGACCGTTGACCCGAGCAACTGCGATAAGTGGTCTTGTCGCAACTGCGATAAGTGGTCTTGTCACAACTGCGATAACACGCAATCGCGATAATATCCAAATGCGATAATATCCCAAATGCGATAAAATCCCAAACGCGATAATTACCCAAACGCGATAATTACCCAAATGCGATAAAAACGCAATCGCAACTGCGATAGAAGAGGGTTTTGGATCGTTATCGCATTTCTTGTACGAGAAATCGAATCCAGATAGATGAGGGTTTCAGGCAATTGCGACAAAATAGCGTTTTGACTTTTTGACCAAGAAATCCGGCGAGATTCCGGCCAAAATTTTCCGACTATTTTTTCCGACCACCTTTTGCAACCCAGATCTGACCACTTTATGCAATTTTTCTGACCAGCATTCGTACATCATTAAGATCAGACCACTAAAAGTTAACCACAAATATTCAGATACGAACAGTCATAATAGAATGATAAGATAAAAGAATGATAAAGAAGTGTAACCCAGGACTGTTGGACCACTAAAAAATCATAAAAAATGATAAACTTTGTTGGACCAGTAACAATAGTATCAAAACAGTTTTAGAAATACATTATTTGACAAGAAAAATCACAAATATCAACCAAAACTAATACCATGGCTCTTGATACCAATTGATGGATCGTGTTTTGGTTAACTTATTGTGAATCGGGAGGCCATGGGTGATGAAAGATCATCATCTTGATGGTAAAGTTTAGTAAGAGAAAGTGGTAAAGAGATAAAGAGGAAACTTGTATTATTGATAATATAGAAAGGTGAAAAACAAACACAAAGCTTCAACCCTCCTAGTGAAGTCTAGGGGGGAAGATTGTTGGGTACGCTTCTCGCACCAAAATGTGACAACATATGTGTGATTACATTAGTTATCTTATTTGCCACAAACACATGAACTAGAACCGTCAATATTGTAAAGTCATGTGTCTTGGCTCTATAAATACTAGAACCGTCAATATGTGTGTTCAACATCCAAAAGTTACCTTGATATTGAATTGAGTGGTTAAACGTAATGCTTGTTTTTATAAACTAAAATCTTGACGAAGGTTTAATTTGTAGAGACAATAGATTAGTTCACCAAACTAATTATCATAACCAACATGTTGTCAAAAGTTATCACAATCATGCTTATCAAAGAGTAGTATACAAGTCTAAGCAAGTGTAGTTTTAATCATTTGAATTATTCTATTTTTCATTACTTGTTAAGGAATTTACTTCTAGTAGCTTACAATTCGATTCACCACACAAATCCCTGCGAACGATCCCGACTTACCATCATAATCTTGCTATAACGGACGAGTTCACTTGCTCGTATGTGTTGTTCCTAGATTCGGTAATTCGACCTTTATAAATTTAAAACTTGTGCATATTTGTTACCAAATCATGAAAAAGTGTATATGCAAGTAAATATAGCCAAGTACAGGAAAATATGAGAAAAAGATGAAGAAATGAAGAGATTATGCACATTTGAAGAATCACGAGAAAGAAACGAGAAAAGAACCACACAAGAATTCAAAGATTTGATAAAGTCAAGATTTCTATGTTTACGTATCAAGAAAAGATCAAGTTCTATGGAAGGAATTAGTGGTACAACAAAGGATCAAGCACGTAACAAGAAAAGGAAGAAAAAAATAAAGTATGCATGGCAGAATGGCCCATCCGTCGGATGGTGCCTGCATCCGATTCGGATGGGAGAAAAGTGATTTACCGAGAGATCCAACCGATCGGTTGGACCTCAATACCGATCGGTTGAAGGAGACTGAAGTTACAAAAACGCATTTAATGACGAATTTAAGCCCCATAATCATGGTGGCTTATCATTTCTTGGTTATTTACTGATTAAGGACGTTTTTGCTTGAGGGAAAAGGGTTCCTTCACTTATTTAAAGAACCCTTGGCTAGTTTACAAAGTGTGACAACCAAAAACCTAGTAAGGCCTACACCAAGTCTTGCTAAACTTATTATCATTGCCCGAAAGCTTGTAGTTGCTGTGAGAACGTCCAGGGAACCTTGAGTTCAAGTCTCAAGAGTTGTGTCCAAGTGTGGAGTTGTTTACGTGTGATCATAGGCGATTGGAGGAGAGTGGTTGCTATAGTTCCACAATTCTAGTTCCTGTAATTTCACAACTAGGTATTTCTTGTTTGAGTTATTATGAACTACTTTTACTTTAAGATGAATGAAAGTATGGTTGATTACTTGTGTTTGATTATGATTATTATGGAGTGATTTTGGTTATGCTTGTGTGTATGATGTGGTAATTGTTGGAGTATTCTTATTTCATAGTGATGCATGAAATCTTATCTTGTTTTATGAGTTTGTTGAAATAAAATCTAATCTTGCTTAATTGGTTGGTAAAAACAGTTTTAAAGATTAACAAAGGCCGAAAGGATTTTCTTTATGTTTTTATGCCAAAAATTTAGTGCACGAATTAGTATGGATTATGGTGTGTGACAAGCACCATATTAGCTTATTAAAATGGATTTGGAAACGATTTCATCACGAGAAAAGGCCGAAAGGATTCGTAGGAATTCTTAGAATAAGAAATGCTTTTCAAACAACAAAGAGTCTAATAGAATTATCGCACTAGTTAACAAAGGCCGAAAGGAATTAACTAGGAGATTGAATTCTTAGAGATGATTTCTAATGATAAAAACCATTGATTGTGAATCACTCATTTTAAGTTGTGCATCATTACAAGTTACACAAAACTTGTTAGATTACTCTATACAATTGTCATGGAATTACACACAAGTATATTTGTTTTTGATTGATTGATTTTTACGTACCTTAGAATTTACACCAAATCAGATTGACAATCCTTTTTGTCAAAACTTATTTTGCAAACCCAAACCATAATTCCCTTGGGACGATCTCAACTTACCCACCTTTACTACTACGGACGAGTATACTTGCTCGTATTTGTTGATTAGAGAATTGGATAAATTGATTTTATAAATTTTTAAAACTTGCACTACACACGACACATCAAGTTTTTGGCGCCGCTGCCGGGGAACTGTCTAAATTACTTGGTAGTTTGGTTTGCTAGTTTATAGTTTTCTAGTAAAAAAAAAGAGTAAAAAATTTTTGGTTCGGAGCCAACCGGACCGGATGGATTTCCATCCGATCGGTTGGTGGCCTCGGTAATTTTTTGTTTTTAGGATTAAGTGTTAATTTTCAGTTATTATGTTTATTTAATACGAGAATGGCGACGGGCCGCCGCGTTGAGGGCGGGCCTGTTTTTTTTCTCCGTTTTTTATGCATTAAAAGAAGAAAAAACAAAATCTGGAGCTAATATTGATCATAAAACATGCTAGTGAATATAATGTGTTACGATCAATTGTTTTAATGGCACTCATATAAGTCACATGTACAAATGGAACTCAAGTACAGTTAGATTGGATAAAACAACAGCAGATTATGTACAGGTAGCTGTAACCTTCCTCCAGTTTGCAGATCATCAAATATAAATGCAACTAAGAATCGTGTCACATGTAGCTGTAACCTTCCGCCACGGGGCCATTTAGACAGCGTCTGACCATTATCATACGTTCTAAAACACACCATTATCATAGTAACTGAAACACCTGTTGTGGCTGCAACCA
This sequence comes from Artemisia tridentata subsp. tridentata, assembly GCA_021014915.2. Taxonomy (NCBI): domain Eukaryota; kingdom Viridiplantae; phylum Streptophyta; class Magnoliopsida; order Asterales; family Asteraceae; genus Artemisia; species Artemisia tridentata. The sequence continues at coordinate 308,481,935 of CP139506.1, forward strand.
TAACCTGATTATGGCTGTCTCGCCAAAATACGTTTTAAATCAGATAGTGATATGTCATTCCATTTGTTTTTGCGGCTTCAAGATGCAAATTTATATATAGGGAGATTAACATTAGTTAGTATAAACACTTGAACTCTTCTCATCACTATATATAGGGAGATTAACATTAGTTATTATAAACACTTGAACTCTTCTCATCTATGACAGATTAGTTACCAGCCTTGTAGGTATATCATTAGGAATATGTTCTTAGGATAGTCTTCTTTTGATATGGTATATCCTTGAAGAAAATAGGAACTTCATGAATTGCTTGCACCATATCTCTAAGGAAAAAGCTATTGATAAAACTACCAACAGGCATTTTTTTAGTTTTTAAGATTTTAGTATTTTGCCGTTTTGAGTTAATAGCAGAATAGCGGTTCCTACATATTTCACAGTTATCTTCACTTCGAGAAACCACAATATTTCATAGATTAAAGTTTTTGGTACATGATATTTGAATTGCGCTTTACAAAAAAATAAAGTGATGAATATGTTGTAAATGAATGTGAGCAGCCTATGTTCACATTTAGAGTGACATAAAAATTAACTTGTTTAAAAACTTTCGCTAATTTTTCTAAGCATTACATACTTATTCAATTATAAAATCTTAACCTAACACCCTTATAAACAAAACAAAATGACCTCATCAGCTTTTCCCAATACAAATGAGCCCGAACGCCAGTAAAATAAACTAATCCAAACATCGCTTTAATTGGTTGGTTTTAGCTTCTGTGAAAGAAATGAACAGGTACCCGCGTTTTTTTAATTAAAGCAAATACTCAACATATCACTATCAAACCAAAGCTTTTTCACTAATATCTAATAAAAATCCAATGTTGCTCTTACTGTGTTCATAAAATCCGAAAATTCAAATAAAGGAACTCAGTTTGATTATAAAGAAAGAACGACTAACGTACCGATGCTAATCTCGTACCTTCATATCCAGTTAAGCTCCACCGTATGGCTTTCTCGAGCTGTAACAACAATAGTAAGAAACCACGGCTAACGTGTGTGGTGGCTGAGCCTCTGTAAGACACACAGAACAGAAGTAAGAAACACAATAGTAAGTACCACATGTTATCAAAAAGCACATGTTCAATGACTTTGGGCCCTAAGTAAGTCGGTAATCTCAAAAACATGTACGCTGTTGGAGTTTGCAACCGTGTCTGTAATAGCAAGTACATAATAAAAAGGTATCACACATATACAATACATGAAAAAATCGGATATAAATGAAGATCACCAAAAATACCTGAAGTGGGCCCCATATGAAATAGCTACTGACCTAAAATCAGAAATACGAAGATGCAACAGTTGAAATATATAGGCAGGAAACTCAAATGGAAAACACCACAAAGGAATAATGCAAGTCGTACATAAAGTAACAGCCGAGACCTTGTTGGGCAATCGATGATGTCTTTGTCGATTGATCAGCCACTGTTTCAGGCGTTGGGGTTGAATGATGTGTACCTAAAACAACAACAGCGATGGTGGTTTAATACGGCCGAATACATATAGAAAAATAACATATGGAGACTGGATAACGTATCTATATGCACCTCACCTTTGCGTGCAGCTGCTGTTGTATGCGGAGGTGTGTCGACCCCTCCTGAAGCTGTTGTTGGCATTGTTCTGCTTCTCTTTGTGGGACGGCTTATTGGCCGGCTAGGATGAGAATCAGGATCGCCTAACACAACAATAATATAAGATGTCAAGTAAAGAAATAATGCAGACTGTAGTAAGATCTCCTAATGCAAATAGACATGACATGAAATAACAATAGGACACGACATATAGTAAAAAAAGGGAGAAAAATAAATGAGCTTATAAGTGGATTAATGCTTTGTTTATCTAAAAACAATGCTAGTGTTGGTAAGCCGTTAACATGTATCATGTGTTGCTTTCTACATACACAAACAAAACACACAAACTTACATCATGTTCCTTATTACTATAACATGCTTCACACGCAACCAATTCTAAATATTGTTATGTACCATGACGAAGTACTAAGAGTTTCCGTTTTTCATTGCGGGTCTATTGTGAGTTTGTGACGTAAATTTCTATGAATAGAGAGGTAAATTCTATTGATTAGCGTCTAACAAACTAATGAATTTGCAAACAAAGGATTTTAAATACATACAATTAGGTCCTGCTACTTGAATCACATAAACTAAAAAGCGCATTAGCAGTCAAATACACATTATTAAAACCGATTACTCACATTATCCATTACAAATAACATGGCAAGATTGTGTGTGCAAAAACATAACGTTGTGACTTGAAAGAGAATTTTTGAGGTTCGCGATAGAGCTGTAAAAAACGACTTCCATCTTCCTTAAAGAAGAAAGTTTTTACCTTTTGGCATTCACTCGCAGTTTCTGTCTACGGCGTAAAGCACCACAATGACACTCTTGGTCTGCGCCAAACTGCAGAAACATGCAGAATCAGTTAGCTAGGAGAAAAAAAATGTAGAAAAGCAAAAGAAAATGTTTAATTGTAGGTGCTAATATGCCCATTTTGACCCATAACCTAGCCTACTAATTTTATCATCTCTACTTGATATCATCGAACGCCAAACCAAAGATACTATTTATATGTAGTGTCAAAAAAGAAACAACCATCCTTTTTAAACAATCTGAAACAGCTATTACTCAAGAATACATATCATACAAAATCGTAGCTATAAACATGTATGGAATTATTCCAATTTAAAAAATGCATAGCTTCACCAACGAAACACTCAAAAGGTTAGGACCAGCAAAGCTTTGTTGACGAAAATTTTCACCCCTCATCCATATCTTTTTTTTGGAAGGTGATAAATACAAAAGTTTTTTTTGGTACATTTCGACATGCTACAAAGGTACAACACTGCAGCACATGTAATGGTGTATGATATATGTATACAACACTGCAGACCATGGAACGGGCAATGATATACGCACCCAAAAAGGGTGCGTATATCATTAGGCTCAGATTTGTGAATGAAAAATGGTCAAAAAGGTCAGAACTTTGTCGTGGCTGCAAAGACGGTTGCATAATAGCAACTATGCTATCACGCCTTCCGGTCATTGCCATGCCAACTTACGGTTCAGACGTCGAATGACCAATATCATTTGACTTGGATTGATTAGTAATCGAAAAAAGTGAATACATACGCCATCGCTGCAAACGTAATAGTTTGCCCTGCCAAGACACGGAGATTCAAGGCTTTAATCGAACCCACAAATTCATCATTTCCTATTACAACCAACAAAGGTCGGGCAAAATAAAAAGGCGACAACAGAACCTGAAGCATGTTGGCTGCAACCACAAAATCTATGTGGCTATCCCGCCAAAATAGGATAACTGAAAAAAGTATCATAAACCAAAACTGGTCATCGCGAAACAACAACAGCCTCCCGCCATGGCTGCAGCAACAGGCTCAAAACAGGGGACGTCTGCCATAGCTGCTAACATAGCATGTTGCGTTGGCAAGATATAGCTGGTATCAAGTTTTGGTGAACCCATCAACACGCCAAAATACAACTTGAATATAACTGCAACACCAAATTAAAATATCAAGTTTCAATTATTTGGATTTAACACTATTGACCGAAACCCTAAACCCCAAATCAGGCACAACTAAATACAACAAAATTAAACCCAAAACCGTAAAACTTTTATAGTTTCATAAGACTAAACCATTTATTGTCGACACAGATTAATAACAACCAACATCTCAATAACCAAAAATACAACAGTTTCACAAAAGCAAAAGCTAATGGGTATTTTAAAATGCTTATCCAAACTGCGTAATGCTTTTCGAAAATCATAGTTTTAAATTATTCAAAACCACTTAATTCTACCATATTAACAATCCCAAAAATCGCAAATCAACTATCTCAATAAACACATCTTAAAACTTTATAAATAAATAAATAAAAGGAGAAGAGTTGAAACCTGCAAATGGAGATGATATGCCCCAAAGTCGCAGACACGAACCAAAAAAATTAGGGTTTTCAACCAATCATTTAATTAACAACAATTCTTACCACCGGAATCATGAGCCAGCAGCCAACCGGCTACTAAACCTTGTATAAATCAAAAGCCCCAAAGTTGCACACATCGATCCAACACAGACAAAGATGCTCGAGAGAGTTCTGGAAACGGTGTATTACTTTATTCATTGGCGGTGGTTACTATAAGAAGGCGGAAAGAAGTGGGCTAAAACACCCAAGTGGGCTGCACGAAGGCTAAGCAGTTGGGCCCGAAGTTTTTTGGCGGGAAAAAAAGTGGTAAAACGGCGTCGTCATCACGTGGTTTAATATAAACTTATAATTATGTTTAATATATTTAAGTGTTAGAAGTAATTAAGTTAATTAAATAGGGTAATAAGAATAGTTTTTTTTACATGCTTTTAATGTTTCTAATTAATTTTAGTTAATAGAGTTAATTTTAGTTTAATGATTGGTAGCTAAAGAGTTTTAATTAATTATGCTTGTTAATTAGTTTAATGATTATTAAAGTTAAGAATTAATTATTAAGATTAATGGATTAGTAAGTTATTAATTATGTGTTAATGGTCATCTTTATTAATTTGTTTAATTTTAGTTTTTATTTTTATTTTATTTATTTATTAAGTTTTTAGTCTACAACAACAATAAAAAAAAATAATAATAAAATTTTTTTTATAGAAAAATTCGATCTAACCGATCGGATGCTGCCCGCATCCGATTCGGTTGGGCAAATCTGAGTTTTAACGATTCAACCATCCGATCGGATGGGTTCTAATACCGATCGGATGGATGCCTCGGTAAAATTTTGTGAAATTTTTAATTTTTAGTTGTTTTGAAGTTTTAATAGTTAGAAGTTGTTTGTTTGTTTGCTTTGATTTTATTTATAAGTTATCTCGATTATAACTAACCCTCACGCTAATAGTTTGAAGTTCTTTTATTTTTGTGGTTATGTTATAGTTAGTGTTTAAGTAGAATGGAGAGTTTTAAGCGGAGTTTCGGAATACTTGAGAAATTTGGAAGAAATGCTGAAAGATTCGGGTGATTCATTGGAAAGTTTGGGAAATATATTGGAAGAAGCAAAGGTTGATTTGGAAAGACAAGAAGAAGTTGGAGAAAGTCATGTTAGTTCACCTAAGTAGAAAAGAGTTGTTGTGTTTACACAAGCACCACCTAAGGAGTTTGATGCACCGTTCATGAGGTACTCTACACCTTGTGGAGTGGAAGGTATTAAAGCTTGGGATGCTCAGCTTAACATGGAATATGGAGACAACTACATAACGGAAGATATGCTTGGTAAGCTTGGTTTTGTTAGGCTTGACTATGAGGATTACGGAAGAAAGATAGTGAGAGATGTGAATGTTAATATTCATAGTCATTTGTTCAAAGTTGATTTTGTTGTTTTGGAATATGGGAATGCGGATGAACCAGATGTTGTGTTGGTAGAGATTTTATGGTTAAGACTAAATGTAGGATTGATTTTGCATTGGGAGAGATGAGGATAGATGTTGATGATATGGTAGAAAAAAGGTAGGAAAGGGAGAGATTGTTAAAATGGGCAAAGCGAATAGAAAGAAAACACCACTTAACAAACTTGCCCAACCCTCCACCCCTAAGAATGAGAGTTCTTCATCTAGTTCACCACCAAAAACACCACAAATAGTTAAACCATTAACCCAAAAGCAAAAAAGAAGCGATTTTGGAAAATTTGGAAACAAAGTTTAAGGAGCTTATGGAGGAGAAGCCGGTAATTGAAGTATTGAATAATTACATGACTTATCGTAAGAAGTTGGATGCAGTTATGATGGCAAGGGCTAGGTTAGAGGATAAGAATTTTGATGTGATTGCAAAAGAAAGGATAGTTGAGAATGGGTTGCCTAAAAAGGAGAGCGTTTAGGGAAATTTTGTGTTGCCTATTAAAGTTAATGGAACCGATGCGATGTATGCGTTGGCTGACACAGGAGCAAGTGTGAATGTAATGCCATATCCATTGTATAAGAGATTAGGACTTGGTAATCCTCAACCAAATCAGTATAATCTTACTATGGCTGATAATTCACGAGCAAAAGCGATGGGAGAAGTAAAGAATGTTAGAGTCCAAGTAGGATATCAAGCTTTCTTGGCCGATTTTCTTGTGCTTAATATTCCGGTGGATAAGGAGTTACCATTGTTGTTAGGAAGAACATTTTTGAGAACTTGTGGAGCTATTATAGATATGGGTAGAGGTACTATGACTATAAGTGATGGAATCTTGAAGCATACCTATTATCCAAAGCCTAGAGGAAAGATTGTTAAAGAAGTTCAAGAAGAAGAAAACCACTTGGGTTGTTTTGAAGTAGGTAGAGATGAAGAAGGGAGGCCTAAATATGGGCCGGTTGTCCCAAGTTACTTTGATATTGAAGATGAGATGGAAAGAGCTCTAGCGATGGAGGCTTTCTATAACCCATTTAAGAATATTTTTGTGTTTAACAAATTGACAGATTTTCTTGGATCTTTACCGGTCCAACTAAAGAATTTGGAATGGGGACCCGAAGGAGCTAGTGTTTACAAGAAGGAAAAAGAAGACGGAGAATGGCATGTGAAGTTTGATATAGTTTGTCCGGATGGAAGGAACTTTACAAGGAAGTTTAAAACGCAAATGACTAACCGAAAGTTATCCGGGAAGTTCCCAAATGAAGATATCTTGAGTCACAAATATTTTGAAGGATGAAAGACAAGAGCTTGAAGAATAAAAGCACAAAGCTTGTGCTAGTGTTTTGTTTGTTTTCTTTTTAATTTTTATGCATTTTAGAAGTTTAATGTTTGCATTTAAGTTTAAGTTTAAGTTTAAGTTTGAGTTTAGACCTTTTAATTGTCTTGGTTTATTAAGTTTTAAGTTTATGAAGTTATGTTTTGAAGTTAAGAGTTAAGTTTTGTTTTAGAAGTTGTTGAGATAGAAGTGAAAAACAAGTTGGGAGATTAAGTGTGTTGAAGTATTTTTATGCTTAAAAGAAATATTTTTGAAGAGTAAAAACACTTCTCATTTGTTCTTACAAGTGTGATAAAGTGTTGACAAAAGAAAAGTGAAGTTTTTGCAAAAATTCAATCCGAATCGGTTGGATCAAATACTGATCGGATGGATTGAAATATATATACTCAAGATTTCAAAAATCACAAAAACACACACACACTCAATCCACCAAACTTGGGGTTCAAAAATTCGACCATTAGAAGTCTATTAAGTGTTGCAGGAGTGTTGAAGAATCATCTATGGCACCTAAACAAGTAAGTAACATCATCAATTTGTACTAATTAGGTTTTAATTCGAATTTCTTGAATTAGGTCAAAATTTGGGTATTTTTGATATAGTTCGAATTGAGATGTAATTTTTGTGGAATAGATGGGTAAATGATTGAGGAATTCATTGCAAAAAGAATTAGAAAGAATGATTAAGTTTTGAGGTAGAATTGATTGATTGAATTTTCGGATTAAAATGGGTCAAAACTTTAAATCGATTTGGATTGCAATTGATGATTTCCAGGTGTTATTTAGTTGTTGATTAGTGATTCTAGGATGATGCATTGTTGATTAGAACATCAATGGAAGAGATTTGATTTGGTAGTGTTCATATGTTCTAGGAAGATTGAGAAATCATGCGAATATGTTATGAACGTGTTTGGAGACGAGTGGGATATGTAGGAACTATGATAATCGATCAAATGCATGATAGGATAGAGTTGGATTATTGGAATTGATTAGAAATTGGAAAAGGAAAAAGTTTTTGAGACTGAAAGCCTCAACCGATTCGGTTGTGGGGCAATACCGATCGGTTGGGCTGGGACATTTACTCCATCCGATCGGATGGTGAGTAATACCGATCGGATGGAATTCTCGGTAAATAAAAATGATTTTTTTTCCAAACGAGTTTTGTGACTTCTAGATCATGTCATCTTGGTTTTTATGCTCTTATACTATCATATGTTTGTGTTTTCTACAGAGTTATCTTGCAGGTGGTTCGAGTTCATCAAGTGGAAGAGTGAATCCGATTGTAACGAAGTATGTGCAAAGGAATACTAAAAGTAAGTTCCAATATACTCTCAATCATGAAAGTAATGAAAACTTGAAGTTCAGCAAGGTTAAGAGCAAGGAGGAAAAGCACGCTTTCCGGGATCGTCTTTCAAAGTTACAAGGGAGAACCATTGCTAAACCAAGGTTAGTCGATTGAAGTTTGTTTGCGGAGTATAATTGTGAGACTGAGTTAAGAAATATGATGAGAATGTCGTATGTTTATGAGGGAGACGGTGATAGTTTTGAAGATCTTTCGTGGGAAAGAGCATTTAGTATTTATGAGAATGTTAACCGAGAATGGTGTTTGGAGTTTTTCTCCACATTTTATTTTGAAAGGAATATTGTGTATGTTGTGAATGATAGATGTATCTGGTTTAGGCTCTGTGGTAGGGAACATGTTTATACTTTGCCGGAGTTTGCTATAGTTCTTGGTCTATACGATCAAGATGAAATTGAGCATCGTTTGTTTCCAGTTCATTTTGCAAGGTTGGTAAGAAAGCATAATGATTATGAGGGTCTAGCGGATTATTGGAATAGAGTGGGAGATCCAGGTTGTAGTAGAAGGAACTCATCCAAGTTAAGGAGTCATATTATGAAGATTTTACAAAAGTTGATCGCTTGGGGGTTTTGCATAGAACAGGTAGCAGGGATAAGTGCAATCAACCGGATCTGTGGCTAATGAAATTGTTGGAGGAGGATAAGAACAGGAATGCGGCTTGGATAATAGCTGAGTATCTTTCAAGAAGAGCACCAGGGATAAAAGATAATAGTGTGATTTGTGGAGGTCACTATGTGACTATGTTGGCAAGAAATTTGGGTTATTTTGAGTATGAGGAATTGAAAAAATGTTCAGAAATGAAGGAGAGTGAGACGTGGGATGATAAAAGTTTCGGTAAACCGTTGGATAGGAAAACAAAGACGTTGGGAGCTGTGATAGAACCAACGATGGGCGCACCTCATGAAGCACCACAACAACCCTATCAACAACAACCGTATCAACCACCACCACCAATTAGGAATGTTCATGCTCCGGGTAGTTTTCACTCGGGATGGGGAGATTGGAACTGTGAATTGAATGAGATAGAATGTAGGGAAGTTTGGAGAGATTCTATGATGATGAGGCAAAATTACAACTATGATTATTCCATGCCGATGATTCAACATGTAGCTCGTGATGCTGATTATCAGGTACCTCCCTACAATCCACCAAATGTTCCACCATACCCAATTCAGTATGACCCATATCCTGGCCAATATCCTTATCCGTATCCCGGGTATGCATCATTTCCTGATCCAGTGCCAGTTTATGGTAGAGTCCCTACAGTTGGAAGTTCGAGCTACAATGTAGGAGGTTCTTCGTCAGTTGTTGGAAAGAAAAGGCCCAAGTTTTCAGTTTTTGATGATGAAGAGAATTATAAGGATGAAGAAGAAGAAGAGGATGATGACGAGAGTGAAGATGAGCGGGTTCATGGCGATGAACACATGGATGCCGATGATTGATGATCATCGATGATATGGTTGATAATGGTTATGTGTTAAAAAACAATGTTGGTTGAATAATTTCTATTTCCACTACTTTTTAACTTAACTTTATTAGGATTTTACTATTCATGATTTGTTTTGAACTACTTTTGTTTATTTTAGTATTTTGTTTTGTTTGTTTCGCATATAGTTTTTGCATTTTTTGCAGGGGAAGAATTCACGAAAGCTTAGTGTTGATCAATATTCGGAGTTAGGAGAACTCATGTGCGTACGTAAGATCAAATAAATCTATGGGAATTTTTTTCCGGGTAGCATTTTATTTTAATTTTTCCCATTTCCTTTACTTTGAAATTCATTTTATTACATTGAGGACAATGCAAAACTTAAGTGTGGGGGAGGGAAGAAAATAGGAAAAATTGGTATAATTTTTAATTTTTTTAGTTTTTAGTAGAATTTTGGGATTCGAGTGACTAGAGTTAGGTTCGCCCTTGATGTCTAGTTATTTATTTTGTTATATAGATTGATTCAATGGTAAGAATGAGGCTATTTGAAAATTTTTGGAATTTAATCAAGAAAGGAGAGTTATTGATAACTATTGCTAGCACATGTTATAACCCACCTTAAATTGTGAGGATTTAAGCCTTTTTGTATAAAGCATTTCTTATGCTCTATATTTCGTTATGAGTGTGCCGGTGATCATGTTGATTCTAGAACTTGTACGTGTTATGCATTACGGTTAAAATTACTTTCGAGTAATAAAATATATTCAAATGATAAGAGGCAAATTAGGATTTACACCAAATGGCCTTCCGTTTACAAAAATATTTTTTGCTGACCGCATTTGTTAGTTATCCTTAGTATTTGGAACCCATTTGTTAGCGTGAATATTTTACGCTAGATACCCTTAGTTACACCTTCTGAGCCTTATCTTTTCTTTTGATTAAATCCGGAAAAGTACAAAAAGATTTTACACCTTACACCTTAGCCTTACCTGAATCAAGTTCAATTGAAGTTCAAAACTAGTTATTTTTTGATGATTACATGTTGACCACACTTTGTATGTGTATATGTTGTTTCATTGAAGAAGGAGGTCGCTACTCTTATTTGTATTTTTGTAGCGTGTGCTCATCCGAAGTGTGGGGGTGACGAGAAAGAGGTTGAAAAAAAAAAAAAAAAAAGGGAATGAATAGCCAATGAGCTATGAATGTATGGAATGATGAAAATAAAATAGTCAATGAGCTATTAAGGAAGGAAGGAGTTAGTATGAGATGCGGAAGAATGATAATCGAAGAAGTTTGTTGGAGTGATCATTTGAGGTATAAAGAGTTAGGAACGGAATTTGGACTTGATTCTTATTTATTCGTTTTTATTTTGTAGAAACCAATCACAAATAATTCCCATGTCTTATCCTTACCTTTACCAATTACTTGATTCGTTGTTAGCTTTCGAGCCTCCGGATTTAGTTATGGCTTTGTCTAGATATGTAATCCATGGATGTTCTAGTGACCATCCGGGTTTTTGAATAGTTGAAAAACGTTGCTAGCGAGCTAGTGCGTGTTTTGGTGACCATCCGTTATGCAAATAACATCGTTAGCGAACCAAGGTACAATCTAGTGACCATCCGTTGCTTGGCTAGTCAAGAATTCGTTGTTAGTGAGCTATTACATTCTTGTATGAAATATTTGCGCAATAGCTAGGTAACCGTAACCTTTAACCCTTAAACTCGAATAAAAGACCTCTTTGATGTTTTATTTTGTTGTTTTGATACTCGTACAAGCTTATGGTAAGAAACGTGAATCATGTCTGAGCAATTGAGTGATATGCCATTAAATTTACCCTTGAGTGTTGAGTGAATTTAAAAATCCTATGAGAGAAGCTTAGTTATGTTATCAAGCTCGAATTAACTTGTTTATGTTTCAAGAATTTTTCACACCTAAAAGTTAAAATGACAATTGTTCCATTGGGATAGTTGTTGGATTTTTAGAATCATAATGAAGTAGCCATTGAGTTCAATTTTTCTTAAAGCTAGACTTGCTCGAGGGCGAGCAAAACTCAAGTGTGGGGGATTTGATAACGCTCAAAATGAACATGTTTTTAGTCACGTTATTGTTAGATTTGTGCATCATATTTGGTTGTATTTGTGTATATTTGTTACTAAATCATGAAAAAAGTGTATATGCAAGTAAATATAGCCAAGTACAGGAAAAGATGATAAAAAGATGAAGAAATGAAGAGATTATGCACATTTGAAGAATCACGAGAAAGAAACGAGAAAAGAACCACACAAGAATTCAAAGATTTGATAAAGTCAAGATTTCTATGTTTACGTATCAAGAAAAGATCAAGTTCTATGGAAGGAATTAGTGGTACAACAAAGGATCAAGCACGTAACAAGAAAAGGAAGAAAAAAATAAAGTATGCATGGCAGAATGGCCCATCCGATCGGATGGTGCCCGCATCCGATTCGGATGGGAGAAAAGTGATTTACCGAGAGATCCAACCGATCGGTTGGAGGAGACTGAAGTTACAAAAACGCATTTAATGACGAATTTAAGCCCCATAATCATGGTGGCTTATCATTTCTTGGTTATTTACTGATTAAGGACGTTTTTGCTTGAGGAAAAAGGGTTCCTTCACTTATTTAAAGAACCCTTGGCTAGTTTACAAAGTGTGACAACCCAAAAACCTAGTAAGGCTTACACCAAGTCTTGCTAAACTTATTATCATTGCCCGAAAGCTTGTAGTTGCTGTGAGAACATCCAGGGAACCTTGAGTTCAAGTCTCAAGAGTTGTGTCCAAGTGTGGAGTTATTTACGTGTGATCATAAGCGATTGGAGGAGAGTGGTTGCTATAGTTCCACAATTCTTGTTCTTGTAATTTCACAACTAGGTATTTCTTGTTTGAGTTATTATGAACTACTTTTACTTTAAGATGAATGAAAGTATGGTTGATTACTTGTGTTTGATTATGATTGATGACGTATAGTCTGCATTCGGGTCACGAAACCGACAAATACTCAAGCCCATCACGCGTGGGCTATCACGATAAAGATTTGGGCCTACAACGGCCCAAATCCGAAATCTATTGTTGGCCTTGATATAGGATCTCTTATTTATGGGATAAGGTTCAATGGGCCGAATAAGGCGGGATACGCCGAAGGGTAAGGAACACGAAACCAAGAAGGATTTCGTGTGTATATATAGGGCATCTCGGCTCTCATTAAAGGTACGATATAATATCCCTAACTCTTCACCAAAACCCTAAAACCGATTACTTACTCTCACGCCGGAGGATAATCGTGGGAGACAATCCCACGATAAGCCTAACGGTGTTTTTTGTTCTCTTAGTGCGCAGGTCTCAAGCATTAAGATCTAATTAATACGGGAACAGGAATCCAAGCAAGGAACGCTCAACTTTTGTATCAACAAGTGGCGCCATCCGTGGGACCAAACACTAAGAACTCTACAAAGAACTAGAATGACAAAGCATGGAAACGTTAACCAGCGGACTCTGCAGGCGAAGAAAACGCATGGTGACCTACAGGGGCAGAAGCAGCAAACTGATTCAACCCCTAAGCAGGCCTCTGGAACAACCAGTGCGCCCAAAAACCTAGGATCATACTCAGATCTGGTCGTTACTGCAGTAGAACCGCTCACAAGGACTACGCATGCTACTACAACAACCACTAGCGTGGAAGATCTACAGCGCACTCCTTTCACCATGCCAGAATTAGACCTCACTGAGCCGCCAAATGCGCCTATCCGAAACAAGGGTCCTGACTTGGAAAAAATGTGTTGGTGGAGATCCTAAAAAATAAATCCATCTCGGAGATGGAGATATCCACGGTAATAGAGGAGCAGAATCCTACGAGGATGACCCATATCATTGAATTTATAAGCAAAGGCATATTGCCTCATGAGCAGAAGGACGCTCGACGGATACGGCGCACAGCGCAAAGGTTCGAACTTCGAGATGGTATCCTATATCGGCGCTCATTTCTACAACCATGGCTTCGGTGCGTTGGACCTCTTCAGGCAGATTACGTACTCCGAGAGATCCACGCCGGTTCATGCAGTATGCATTCAGGACCACGGTCCGTCGTAGCATGAGCCTTGCGGTCAGGATACTACTGGCCCACTATGCATCGCGATGCGCGTGATGTGATAAAGAAATGTAGCGACTGCCAAGTTCATAGACCCATCCCGCGCAGACCACAACAAGAGCTAATGCCTATCACTTCTCCATGGCCATTCTATAAGTGGGGTATCGACATTGCGGGTCCCTTCCCTGTTGCAGCAGGGGACTGAAATTTCTTATTGTGGCAATAGACTACTTCACTAAGTGGATTGAGGCAAAAGCAGTGGCGACAATCACAGGTAATCAAGTAAAACGATTCGTTTGGGAAAATATTGTATGCCGCTTTGGATTACCTGGGGAAATCATTTCGGACAACGGAAAACAATTCCGCGATAACCCGTTCAAAGACTGGTGCGCAGAACTAAATATTACACAACACTTCGCGTCAGTTAAACACCCACAAACCAATGGTTTGGTTGAGCGCGCAAATCGTAGCCTAGACGAAGGAATTAAAGTGCGCCTGGACAAACACAAAGGAAGATGGGTGGATGAATTGTCGCATGTCTTATGGGCGCACCGCACGACAATCAAAGTTAGCAATGGAGACACTCCCTTTTCTCTTGTCTATGGGACAGAAGCTGTCATACCAGCTGAAATTGGGATGCCAACTATTCGTACCGCGGAAGTTAATGTCGCAACCAATGACGATGAACGGCGTATAGACTTGGACCTATTGGAAGAAAGGCGTGAACACGCAGCTATACGTGAAGCAAAAGCCAAGTCAAAAATGAAGGGATACTACGATGCTAAAGTTCGAAGCACCTCATTCAGACCAGGCGACTTTGTATATCGCGCTAATGATGCGAGCCATGCAGAAGATACAGGTAAACTTGGACCAAAGTGGGAGGGACCCTATGAGGTCGTTGAAGCACTAGGGAAAGGCGCGTACAAGCTGCGTGACATGGATGGCCGTGAGCTACAACGCACATGGAATATTTGCAATCTAAAGAGATGCTATCTTTAGGAAAGGTTACGACCCCGCCCACGGACACTTCTGCACTTTAGTAAGTGCTCAATAAATATCCGTGTATTTACATTTTTGTTTCATCTAGACAAATGACTTTCTTTTTCCAAAAACTTGCAAGTATTAATTAAATGTCGCAGTTTCTAGCTAACTCCGCGACACACTTTACTTTGTTGTTTACATATTATTTATGTCTCAATATTGTTGTTATATTACCTTTTGCCTACATGGCGTGCATGCACTTATTAAAACCCATGATGGTAAAGGATGAGTAAACCTACTAAATAACTCGTTGAGTAAGAGGGTTGCAAACCCATCAACATCGGATCACGCATCCTTGTTAAACACCTTACTCTCAAGACATTGGAGTAAGTTCATTGTGCATCCCACGACGGATACACAACAATGCACACTGTGCGCGTTTAACAAATTAGGAGTTAAGACTCTTAACCCCTTGATATATATTCGAGCTTGACAATAAGTCATGAATTTCATACACGATTATGTTATAAGTGATTATAGATTCCTGTAATCTTTAAGTGCGTTTATATAACGGTTTGATTCTTAGACATAACATAGACGTCTTGTACGCAAAGACAGATAACTAAGTACAAACATCATAACCACAATCACATACAATATGCGTACAATCGCACTTTCAAAATATCATTTTATTATGGACTACGAGTTCATACAAAGTATAGATTTAACATGCACATGTGCAACAAAATGTTAACCTATTACAAAACAAAACAATCTAAAGGCTGTTGGAGCGTCTAAGCTCCGAACTGCTAACATGGTACGCAGTACTCCCAGCTTCCTCAAGCTTCTTCAGCAGATCATGATCCTTGGGCGACACTGTCGGTACACTAACAGGTACTCCATCAGATCTTGGAATATGCGCAGCACCAATACCACAAAGGATGGCCTTCCCCTTCACACCCTGCTTCTTCGCAAGCCTCATGGCATGGGCCTCTAAGGATTCCTTCAGCGGGATTTCCTTCTCGAGGGCAAAAGGATTCAAGATGTTGTGAGGACGAGCAAAGATAGGTACCTGCAGCTGTGATACATCTGGCTTAAGAAAGTAATCAGTTTGTGCCTCTGCGTCCTCTGCTGTGTGCCTAGCCAAGGTTAACCCCTCAATAATAACACCTATGGGGTAATCCTGATCGCGCTCCAGTTGAGCAATATGAGGAAGATCTAACAGCTTCATCTTCTTCATAGCGGCGACAAGCTCATCATAGGCATCAGCATTATAACCTGGTACTTGTGCAGCAGGCACTGTCAACAACTTGCTCTCGGAAAGCTCCTCTATAGCCTGCGCCTTGCCACATGCCAACGCGCGCTCAACTACATCCCCAAATGCCTCCCTCAACTCTTGAGACTCCAGTGTACTCAAAGCAGCAAGGCGCAAACCATGGCTGATAAGCCACCTGCGCTCAGCAATCGAAGATACCAGGTGTGGGTACAGCTCTTCATCATACTCAATACTAAGATTGCGCAACTTAACTTCCTCCTTCTCCAGCTTCCCCTCCACAGCCTTACCAAAATCATCCAATCTAGAGAAGTGAGCACTCTTGTTAAGCTCCATGTACTTCAAAACCCAAAGACAAGTGGCCTAGTAATCTGTTAACCCAGCACGCTCTTGGCTCACTTGGGCAAGTAATGACATCTTCTCTTCAGCAAGCTTCTGGGCGTACGCATCTGTTGCCTTTACCTCAACCTGCGCATCAGCCAACTGCGCCTTCAGAAGCGCAATCTCCTCATCTTTCTGCACATAGCGGCTACCTTCACCAGCATACCTTGATCGTAGCTGTGCAACTAAGGAGGCCTAGTGCGCAACGCCTTCGGCTCAGTCTCTTGGCTCTTCTGCGCAAGATCATCAGTGATGAGACGAAAAGTGTACCGCTTTTAGGGGGTTATTTAAGCCCTAATCCGCGATTATATGATCAAATATTGCCCTAAATCATTTCTTTTCTCATTTTAGGTACTTGGGACGTGATTTCTGGAATATGAAGCATTTTGGAGCTTTTTGGACATTTTTATGCTCAAGAATGAAGAAAACAAAAAGACCAAGGAAAGTCAGGATTTTACACCTGACGGCGTCAGGCTTTGGATGCTGACGCCGTCACTTGAAGATGAAAGTGGTGGAATTATACACGTGACGCGCCAGAAAGTTTTACATAGGAAGTCTGACGGCGTCACGTGTTAATGGATGTTGGCCGTCAAGTGTTAAGTTAAAGAGAGACGGGCCAGAGGATTTTTGAAGGTGACGGCGTCAGGATAATAGACCTGACGACGTCAGATGATATAGAGTGACGGCGTCAAAGTATTCTTACACGAGAAGGAACCTTAGTGAAACCGCCACAAGTTAATCAAGACAATCACAACTCGCGCGCGGAGTAGCTGTTACTGTTTTGGCCATAAAATCCTCATACGAACTCGGATTTAGGTGATTCAAAAGGCCACGGATTCGGGACGAAGAGATCTACAATTTGGTGAAAAATTGGTCGTGGCGGCGTCACGTATTAAGTCTGACGCTGTCAGATCGGGCCGACAGAAAAATGCCTATAAATATAACCTCACAACTTCATTATTTGTAAGCCCTAAACCCTAAGTCCGATTCTAGGGTTTAGGTAGGTGTTTTTCCAGCAACTTAGAGGGTTTCAATCACTTCATAAACATCAAATATTGGTTTGTTTATTTTAACTTAATTATGTCTTTCATTATTGTGGTTGTTTGCCCTTCATTGATCATGCTTTGCTAATTCACCTTGTGTCTACTTATGATTGTGTGAAACTTGTATATAATTAATCAGATCTTATTGATTCCTTGTTGATGTGTGTGTCTATCTCCATCAATTAGGGCGTGACAACTTCAATAGATCTAATTGGTTTAGCTTATAATTCTTGTTTCCTATTGTCTCTTGTTTGATTGGGTGATATCGATGTTAGGCTTAAGAAAACTGGCTAACCTCCTATACGGTAACTTGCTTGAACGTCTTAAGAAACATGAACCAATGCGTACTAGGTTTAGTTGGTTGTATTTAATGCATGAGCGAATTCTAGTGATCCCATGTTAGGAGCTTCTTAGCCGGCTCGACATAGGAGTGAAGTAGGAGCTTATAGAGTTGGGGAAGTACGTACGCCACCCCACGAATGGTATTAAGGAATACAACCCGTCAATTAAAACAAGGTGTGACAATTCAATAGGTAGAATTGGATAGCTAGCAAGGAGTAATACATCATAGGTAGATACGCTTCACTTCCCTTGTAGAACCCTAGTTTACTTTCCTGCACATTAGTTTAATTAGTAGCTTTTGGGTTAGTTGATTAGCAACTAATTCCGCCCCTTCTTCCAAAACCAGAGATTTCTACTTGCTTTCCATAAAATATAAAAATACAAAAAGAATCATCCCTCACCTTTAGACCTAGTTAGATTAATTTCAATCCTAACGAACACTATTCTTTGAGTTGAACGATCAATCCCCGGTACTTGCCACTTCACTATACTACATCGGTCAGGTACACTGCCTGGTGGGGATTGCAAACTTCTCAAGATCCCTTGAGAGGTAAAACCTGTTGTAAGGTCGCAAAACCACGCATCAAGTTTTTGGCGCCGCAGCCCGGGGAGTAGTTATTGCTTAGGTTGAAATTTATTTTTATTAGGTCTACTCATTAGATTCCTATCTAGTGAGATTTTTATTTTCTTTTTATTAGCTTTCTAGTAGTCTATCTTTTCTTTGTGTCTTTGTTCGTAAAAACCTTTCCATTGACTCTTCCGTTCACCAATATGTAGTACGCGAACCCACCATACTACCGACCACGAAATCCATTTGCCCCTAAGGACATCATGATGTTCAACCAATATCGAGATGAACCCATATATGATGCATGGACTCGTTTTAAAAACTTACTTCGAATAGTCCCTCATCATAGCTTCGATTTAGCATCCCTAACCCAAATCTTTTACGATCGTGTCGACCGATATGACCAAATGTGCATTAACGATTTTGCCAGTAGGGACCTTAGGGAATTAAATGCTGAAGAAGCATGGGATGCCATTGAAGATTGTGCCCAGTATTATTATAGAGTAGACAACCCAACAAACGTTAGTACAAGTCAATTGACCACAAATTCCAAGGATCATGAAACAAGTTTGTCTGGGGATGACTATTTTGGGATACCTAAGTGGATGTCATGTAACATCATAGTACAAAACAAACACATAAGTAATCTAGATAAAATGGAGGATGAGGTGGATAATCCAAGCCCACAAAGTACCCCACAAGTCCTACCATCACTTGAGGCACACACACCGCCCGTGACTTACCCGGATGAAGTAGAAGAAACTTTAGGAATCCCAATGGAGGTAGAACCCTTGGACCAAGCACAACTAGAGGATATAGGTTTGAACACTTTTAGTGATGACCTTATTCTTAGTTCTAGGGAATTTCCTAGTGTTGATGAACCGGAACCTCAACCTTTACACAACTTTCCATCCTTAGATTTACATCTAGGAGACAAAAGAGGAACCGACCCTCCCATCAACCCTTATTATCCGGGTAGTTTTAGGATGAAGGAAGCCATTCACTCACCCCCTTCACCTCACGTGGCATATTTCCACCCTAAGGGTGTGTATCGCTACTTTCACCCGCACTTAACCCTAAGTGTAGGGAAAACCTCTCCTTTATCCGTTAAATAAGGGCAGAGTCAGGCTCGTGACTCGAACAAAAACAAGCGCTTCTTGGGAGGCAACCCATGTTTTTAATTGTTTGATGTTTTTATTTTATTTGTTTGTTTGTGTCATATATGCTTAATCATAATTGTTAAATTTTCATGTTTCGAATAATTTGTGAAAATGCTTTATTTTATTTTTAACCTCGTCTTAATTGCATATAAAGGTATTTTACAAAAAAAAAAAAAAAAAAAAAAAAAAAAAAAAAAAAAAAAAAAAAAAAAAAAGATAAGTGTAGGAAAGTTTATATTTTGTTAAAAAGAACAAAATTCGAACATGGAAAATTCACAATTCATGATTAGCATGTATTCTATCTTGTTTATGTGTCAATACTTGTGGACATGTTTTATGAGTCCCTATTTGTAAGTCATCCCGCAAGTATCCTATCCTTTTATTGCTTTGTTTTGTTTTTATTTCTAAGTCTGGAAATACATCTAGTTGTGGTTTTTCTTTGTTCGGTTTGATGCTTTGGTTTTTGTGTTTGTTGGTTACAGGTATTATTGGATAAGAAGATGTACGTGCAACACATCAAGAGGATGATTATATTTCTGGAGTGAAGCTTATTATGTTCATTCTCTTGGAGGGAGATTTTACCATATTATCACATCATCCATACCGAGCGAATCAGGGGAGTATTAGTTTCTTCCATTCTCATTTAGTTTTACTTTTACATCTTTTGTCTAGAACATTAAGGACAATGTTCGGATTAAGTGTAGGGAGGGTAAATTAGGATGCCTTAGAAACTACAACTTCGCTTGATTTTTGTTTTGTTTAATAGTGAATGTGTAATAAAGCCAAGAGAAATATTGGTTAGGGCAATTTTAGCACCAAATTTAAAATTTTTTACAACATATAGGAGTGAAACTTTGATTTTAATAAGCGTCTCATGGATAGGGAATTGTATGACTAGCACAAAAAACCATACCACTCAAAAATTTACACCCCAAATATGTGAGGTTCGCCTTTAGATCTTTAGGAAAAAGCATTCATTGTTGGTGCTTATGAGTGTACCGGTAGTTTATAGATTCTAGAACTTGCGTTTGTGATGCATACCGAGACCGCTAGTGAGACTACATTCGTGTAGTTAGGATTGACTACATGATAAGAGGCATTAGGATTAACCCATTGTTTTACACCTGTGTTTTTGTTATAATTACTTTGGCTACATTGGTCAAGTAATTCTCCCACACCCCTTGCGTTGTACCCATTTTTGGTACACGATACCCCTAGTACACCCCTCAGAGCCTATCTTTTCGTTTCGACCTTTAAGCATTTTACTTAAAGGAAGAATTTGTTTACACCCCACTTAAATGTACACCCAAATCGCCTTAGCCTACCTTGTGTGCACTCATCTTTAGTGCATTATTGTGACAACATTTGTTTAAACCCTTAGTTAATTATCTAATTGATTACATGGTTGCTAAGTCGAGTCATATCCTTGTACATATTGTTTTGGGACGATTGGGACTTATGGGTAAAGTACTAGTGTAATAGAGTAATGGGGAAGAACATCATTTATTACCCCCATATGTACGTTAATATTTTAAAGTACTCCAAATGTTTCGATTATCTTGATTCGAGTCATTAGAATAATTTTATGTAAAGTATGTAAAAGTTCAAGTGTAGGGATGGTACAAAGAATCCCTAGTGATGTATTGTTTTGGATGGTAGGGCAAGAGTGTATGCAAAAAAAAAAAAAAAAAAAAAAAAAAAAAAAAAAAAAAAAAAAAAAAAAAAGAGAAAAAAAAAAAAAAAGTGAAAAAAAAGCATACGGACTACCATCCGCCTCTATCTTTTATTTATGTTTTGTTTTGTTCAATGTTTATTAGTTCGTGATTAGTTTAAGTTGAGTCGAGTCTTGGCTTAGCAACGCCTCATTCTACATGTAATTGACCAAGATGATTGACTTGCCACCAGTAAAAATATCCTTATCCAACAAACCGTGTTTTCCTTATCCCTACACCTAACGTTACAACCCTTAAAAGACCTCTTTGATAGTTTATCCTAGGTGCTTACGCCAATGTGGTGGAGGTTTTGATCCTTTCCCAAGCCTGTGGTAATCTATTTGCTATGACAGGTAATGAGTGATATTTCTCCATTTTCATATATAAATTTACAACACCCGAGAGATGAGAGTATCCAAACACTTAATGTGAGGTGCTAGTGTATAATTTCCGTGCTTGTTTTGACTAAGGTGGAACGATCATTTGTTGTAATTACTTTTATATTAATGTTAAATGACCCCTAACTTGTATTTTGATTGGTGGAAAAGCTCATTTGCTTGAGGACAAGCAAATCCCAAGTGTAGGGATATTTGATGAGACGAAAAGTGTACCGCTTTTAGGGGGTCATTTAAGCCCTAATCCGCGATTATATGATCAAATATTGCCCTAAATCGTTTCTTTTCTCATTTTAGGTACTTGGGACGTGATTTCTGGAATATGAAGCATTTTGGAGCTTTATGGACGTTTTTATGCTCAAGAATGAAGAAAACAAAAAGACCAAGGAAAGTCAGGATTTTACACCTGACGGCGTCAGGCTTTGGATGCTGACGCCGTCACTTGAAGATGAAAGTGGTGGAATTATACACGTGACGCGCCAGAAAGTTTTACATAGGAAGTCTGACGGCGTCACGTGTTAATGGATGTAGGCCGTCAAGTGTTAAGTTAAAGAGAGACGGGCCAGAGGATTTTTGAAGGTGACGGCGTCAGGATCATAGACCTGATGACGTCAGATGATATAGAGTGACGGCATCAAAGTATTCTTACACGAGAAGGAACCTTAGTGAAACCGCCACAAGTTAATCAAGACAATCACAACTCGTGCGCGGAGTAGCTGTTACTATTTTGGCCATAAAATCCTCATACGAACTCGGATTTAGGTGATTCAAAAGGCCACGGATTCGGGACGAAGAGATCTACAATTTGGTGAAAAATTGGTCGTGACGGCGTCACGTGTTAAGTCTGACGCCGTCAGATCAGGCCGACAGAAAAATGCCTATAAATATAACCTCACAACTTCATTATTTGTAAGCCCTAAACCCTAAGTCCGATTCTAGGGTTTAGGTAGGTGTTTTTACAGCAACTTAGAGGGTTTCAATCACTTCATAAACATCAAATATTGGTTTGTTTATTTTAACTTAATTATGTCTTTCATTATTGTGGTTGTTTGCCCTTCATTGATCATGCTTTGCTAATTCACCTTGTGTCTACTTATGATTGTGTGAAACTTGTATATAATTAATTAGATCTTATTGATTCCTTGTTGATGTGTGTGTCTATCTCCATCAATTAGGGCGTGACAACTTCAATAGATCTAATTGGTTTAGCTTATAATTCTTGTTTCCTATTGTCTCTTGTTTGATTGGGTGATATCGATGTTAGGCTTAAGAAAACTGGCTAACCTCCTATACGGTAAGTTGCTTGAACGTCTTAAGAAACATGAACCAATGCGTACTAGGTTTAGTTGGTTGTATTTAATGCATGATCGAATTCTAGTGATCCCATGTTAGGAGCTTCTTAGCCGGCTCGACATAGGAGTGAAGTAGGAGCTTATAGAGTTGGGGAAGTACGTACGCCACCCCACGAATGGTATTAAGGAATACAACCCGTCAATTAAAACAAGGTGTGACAATTCAATAGGTAGAATTGGATAGCTTGCAAGGAGTAATACATCATCATAGGTAGATACGCTTCACTTCCCTTGTAGAACCCTAGTTTACTTTCCTGCACATTAGTTTAATTAGTAGCTTTTGGGTTAGTTGATTAGCAACTAATTCCGCCCCTTCTTCCAAAACCAGAGATTTCTACTTGCTTTCCATAAAATATAAAAATACAAAAAGAATCATCCCTCACCTTTAGACCTAGTTAGATTAATTTCAATCCTAACGAACACTATTCTTTGAGTTGAACGATCAATCCCCGGTACTTGCCACTTCACTATGCTACATCGGTCAGGTACACTGCCTGGTGGGGATTGCAAACTTCTCAAGATCCCTTGAGAGGTAAAACCTGTTGTAAGGTCGCAAAACCACGCATCAATCAGTATGAGAGGGACTCGCCTTGGGTGGCGAATTCCCAACACGCGCAGCATCATCATCAGCAGCTTCAACACTGCACGCAAATAATAGAGCTACTTTAAAGTATCATCGCGGAATAAAGAATTGAAGATCTAAAGATACAAGTCTCATTACTTACTTGGTGAGAGGAGTTTTAGGTGGCGACGCATCCTCTTCTGATGATTGCCCGACAGAGATAACATGGCGCCTTCTCTTAGATGTACCCGCGCCATCATCACCAGAAGCTTTCTTACACTTCACCCCTTGGCTAGCCTCTTCGGGCCCACCTTCAGACATGGCAATCCCCATACTCTCTGACGAGTCTGTGCGCGATGGCTCTTCTACAGGGACTTGTACCCCAGGAGTTGGAAAACTGCGAAGAGGAGTCGCCTCTAAAACAACTGAGGGTGTATCCTCTGGTTCCTCCTGTACGATCTCCATAGTGCGCCCCGCGGTAGCCTCCAAAACTGGCTCCTCACCTTCTCTCAAAGGGCGCACTCCTACGGTCACCTGTTTGGGTCTCGCCAAGCGCACCACGCTGAATAGATCCATCTCTGCGCAACAAACAACAAACAAACAAAGATGGTTACAAAAGCTATAATAGTGAAGAGCGCTTACACTACTGAGCGAAGGAGAAGAAAGGACAAGCACCCACCCCGGTGATTTTCATCCAAAAAGGTTGGCACCTCGTCAGGACTTCCGAAGTAGTTGCGACTAATGCCCATATGCACTAAAAACTCTTCTGGATAAGCGTTGATAGGGATGCGATTGGCATTAATCGTTTCCGCATCATCTGCGCTATACATTCCGGGGATGGGGCGCTCATCCTTCGGTAGTGACTCTTGGGTATATGTCACACCCTGAATTTACCTGTTAATGGCAGCGGATATGAATACCTTGGTGTGACTTTCATGGCGTCTCATACAATGGATATATTGAACGACCTAATGTGCCGTTTTGAAAATAGACGTTTGATCATAAATAAAATCAGAGTTTACAAAACATAGGTCCCAAATGATGTTGCAAGTTTATAAAACAAAACCATAGTAGATCAAACGTTTACATAAGTGCATGAAAATAAGTGATGCAAGTCGACCCCGCGACTCCAAAATAGCCAAATGCATGTCCACACGCTAGCTAATTACCTGAAAATACATTGCTGAAAACGGTCAACATAAAGTTGGTGAGAGATCATAGGTTTAATAAAATGAAGGTATACGATAGCCACAAGTATAAAGTGTATGACATAAGTCACATAAAAAAAATGGTGTACAATAGACTTAAGCTCATGACCCCGAAACTATGACTGAATCTGTGGTGCCCCTCAGAGTGTTTTGCCAGGCACTCTAATGAAAAGACATGAAATGCATCCGCTATCGGTTGTTGGTCAAAGCCAACACGGATGGAGGCGTCACCCTCGATAGATCTATCCACTCACTCTCGCTTACAGGTAAATTAACGGTTCATGATATAGGGGACTTTCATATGGCAACAAGGTAACTTAATCTATGTACAAGGAATTTGATACTAGGGCTCGCATATAAAAATGGTTGCAATGTATTCTCCCCCGTGGGATTTGAAATGAAATAATAAATTGAAAAACGGGGCTATGAAAACTCACCTCAAGTGATGATACAACAATGCTATGAAATCGGAATACTTGGAATAATCGAAATACTTGAACACTTGAAATACTTGGCAATAACAAGGCGCGAACACTAGTCGCTACCTAAAATGAATGCATGAATACTACTTGAGATCAGGAAGTAAAATAATGAATGAACATGCACATGTTACCTATACCACTCGTACTTTGAAAATATAGGTTATCGTTGGAACTCAATGTTTTCTAACACTTGGTAAAAATAAGCCCAAATTAGTACGTAAGAACTAGTTGTGTAAATTTATATATATAAGGTGTTAATGCTTGGTCTTGACGTTTTGAAAACCTTTGAAGTCATCTCATTGACGTGTTAGTGAAATAGTGACAATACGTGTCTCAACGGTTAAGGAAAACGGCTCTTCTATTTGTTGTTACTTGAAAAATATACTTTAGTTCGAACTATATTTATTAAAATAAAAGCTGTCAAATAAATAAAAGTATTTCTAGTTTAAAACGCGAATATCTTGATCGTTATAAGCTCGTTTTCTTCGTTCTTTATATCCATGGTTTCGTAAAAATAAATGCTAACACATTTTTAGTAGCTTGGTTCATCTAGGTTTCGTCAAACGCTGCAAATAAGCCGTCGAATGCTACCAAACAGCATGCAGTTTTTCCGGAAAATAGTTTTCGTCGTTAAACTTGTAAAAATCATATCTCCTTCGTTATTAACTCGTTTTTATCCCCGTTTTCGGCCACGGCTTCGTCTCGGAATGTATTTTCGAAATATTTGGCCAAAAATAATCCCAAACCCACTGAGTTTCCCACGTTTTCATTTTAGAGACAGTAGGTTTTTATATGTTTCAAAAATGAGTGTTCCTAGTTTATATCTAATCCAAAACCATCCAATCTACAACCAAACAACTCTCAATCCTACCATACACCTTCTTAGGGTGTCATGGGTCCTAAACATCATTATCCAAGTAAATCTACTAAGGATCTAAATATGTAACAAATCTAGGGCTCAAAAGTATGGAAATGTATAAAAAGAGTGGTAAAGGCTAACATATGCATATAGATCTTGCATAAAATGATATGAACATGATATAAACTTGGTAATATTATGAAAAATGGTTTGACATACTTACTTTGAAAGATTTGAGAGCTTGGATGATGAAAACTTAATAATCCTTGAGTTTATATTCCAAAACCCTAACATGGATGACTATATGAACTTGATTAAACCTTGATCTTGAAAAAAATGATATTTCTTGCTTCTTGTTGATCCATGGCCGGTTATACATAGAGAGAAAAAGAGGAGAGAAACTTTTTAGCTAGTTGTTTTGTGTGTGAATAAAATGAGCAAAAAGTCTTGTAAGTAAATCTTGTATCTTTTTAGTCAAAGTACAATAATGCAATATTAGGACTTTAGGGGGGGGGGGGGGGGCCGGCGTGAATTGAGGGGAGGAGGGTGAGAGGTTGGTGGCTATTAAATGGTCTTGTCCCCCTTGCACAAGTATTGCTAGTTTAGTTGGAGCATTGGGTGTTATCGGGTACCGAGTTAACTAAAAATAAATCGTGACGAGTTGAAGTAAAATATGATGAAGTTAATTGGGACATAATAAAGTCATAAAACTTGTAAAAACATGTTGGGTACAAGTATTGAGTGTTTGGGTGATTATCGTCAAGTTTTCACGAAAACCGTCGTAATTAAAATAACCTTACGATATGAATTAAATAAATTTCCAAAATACCAGGTAAATGAATTTTATAATATTTATGACATTGTAAGAGGTGTAAAAACATGTTGGGACCAGTGCGGGGATTGTCGGATATGTTAGTCTCGTTCATTGCTCGCGTGTTAACGTTTATTTATAAAATAAATTATACGTAAAACGTCAAATGTAACAAAAATATTAATTTGATAAATCTACGAGTGGAATAGTATGAAAATGTAAATATGATGATATGCAGACTATTACTAGTCCGTATGCAATGATCCTACTGATGATGCATAAATTTTGCAGCTAAACCAAACCGGTCACGCTGAAATGAATGATGATCATGAATGGTGATTTGTCGAGGTTAGGAAAGTGACCTGAAATTACGGGTTGTGACAGTCGCCCCTCCAAAAGGGAATTCAGTCCCTGAATTCAATTGTTGTTGGTTTCAGAAGCAGGCTCGGGAAAAAGGTGTGGATACTTGCGTCGCATTTGGTCTTCTCGTTCCCAAGTAAACTCAGGTCCTCTTCGAGAATTCCAGCGAACCTTCACGATAGGAATTCGACTCTGCTTCAATTGCTTGACCTCACGGTCCATGATTTCAACGGGTTCTTCCACAAAATTAAGCTTGTCATCTAGTTGAATTTCTTCGAGTGGAATAACGGACGACTCGTCGGAAAGACACTTCTTGAGGTTCGAAACATGAAATGTGTTATGAACGTTGCTGAGTTCTGACGGAAGTTCAAGTTTGTAGGCCACCAGACCAACCCTTTCTATGATCTTGAATGGCCCAATGTATCTCGGGTTTAGCTTCTCGCGTTTCCCAAATCGGATCACGCCCTTCCAAGGCGAAACCTTCAACATGACTTTATCTCCAACTTGAAATTCCAATGGTTTGCGTCGAACATCTGCATAGCTTTTCTGTCGACTTCTAGCTGTTTCGAGCCTTTCTCGAATTTTAACAATCTTCTCGGTTGTATCTCGTACCATCTCTGGTCCAGTACATTGTACATCACCGACTTCGGCCCAACAGACCGGTGAACGACACTTACGACCATAAAGTGCCTCGAATGGTGCTGCTTTGATGTTAGAATGGTAGTTGTTGTTGTAAGAAAACTCGATCAATGGCAAATGGTTAGCCCAACCATTTCCAAAGTCAATCCCACACGCTCTAAGCATGTCTTCTAGCGTCTGAATTGTTCCTTCGCTCTGACCATCAGTCTGAGGATGGTAAGCAGTGCTCATGTCTAAGTTAGATCCAAAGGAATCTTGTGATGACCTCCAAAAGTTCGATGTAAAACGGCTATCTCTGTCGGATATGATGGAAACTGGGGCTCCATGTCTTGAGATTATTTCCTTGACATAAAGTCTAGCGAGTCGGTCCATGGAATAAGTCTCTCTAATCGGTATGAAATGGGCTGATTTGGTGAGACGATCTACTATACCCCAATTAGCATCGTAACCACATGAAGTCTTGGGGAGTTTAGTGACAAAGTCCATTGTAATACGTTCCCATTTCCATTGTGGAATCTCCGGTTGCTGAAGTAGTCCTGACAGTTTCTGGTATTCGGCTTTCACTTTAGCACAAGTGAGGCATTTGCTGACATAAGTAGCTACTTCTACTTTCATGTTTGGCTACCAATAAAACCTCTTGAGGTCCTGATATATCTTATTAGAACTTGGATGAATAAAGTACTTCGACTTGTGTGTTTCATTAGGAAAGTACTTCTTGAGGTCTGAAAGGTGAGATGAGTAGTATATATGTTGCTGAACTCTGGTGGAAACTTAGGTTTGTATGCCAACTGACTGGTTCTGACTAGAATCTGAAATGGTCCAATACCGAGAGCTCAATCTATCGGGTTACCAAAAATTGTATCATGCCTTTCCAAGGCAAGGCTTTCAACCATAGTTCGTGCTTCCTCTTGAATCTAGGAGGTTCATTGTTCAAGGATATCAAATCCGAATGATGTGCATCATGCACCAACCTAACTTCCATTGTTTTCTCATTTCTTGTAACTGATTCTTGACTTGTGGAATTCCCTTGGTTGTTTCCCGGTTTAGTTCTAGGTCCGCGAGTTTAACTTTCCAAATTCGATATGTAAATGTGTATATGGTCACTTCGGCCATAGGGTGTCTTAGATGGTGCCTTTATATATTCCTGTGATGGCTATTTTTGCTGATGATGGAATTCGTCAATAATCGAAAGATTATCCTAATCCATTCAAAGTTGGTTATGTGGCGTTGAATACATCCTATAGTGCTCAGGTAGTTCTCTTAAGGATTCGTCGGGCTAACGATGGTAGAGCGTGTATATCCAATTAGAAAAGGAATATCTTAAAGGAATTGCTAGAAATCTGAGGGGTATCGTCTATCCTTTCGTCGTTTCTATGTCATGAAATATCCTTCATAATGTAGAGTCTCTCCTAGAGAAGTTGTGGAACGTTTTGGTTATAGTTCGATTGAGATATTTATGTATTGAATGTGTTTAGCATGCGGAATCTACTACAACACACTTTAAAAGAACACAAGGTGGTGAGTTTAAGTAAATGTGTGAATGCAATGAACAAAGAACACAACTTTGGTTAGAACAAAACGATTCAATATTATTGATGAAATAATACGGATGATCTAAGTATCACCAGGATTACAAAGTAATCTTGAATCTAAGATTGTAAAAAGGATTTGTGATTCGAAGTAACTAAGTTACTTGAGAGATAGTTTGGTTCGTGGTTTTTAGTTGTGAAAGATGCATGCATGAAGAAGTTACTAAGATATCCTTTTATAAGATAAGGATATCTTATTACATGTTGTCAAGTAGATGAATATAATACTATACTTTGACTATATTAGCGCCTACAATTAAATACAACTACCCATGTACACTCTGATATATTCTTCTGTCACCACAGAAGACTAATCTACTTCTACATAACGTATAACAATGTACAAAGACTAAAAATTCAACTAAATATCTATTACAAAATATCTAATCGACTTGACATAAGCTTGGCAGGCTCTTCATTAGTTAGCAGTACCTTCTACCCAGAAGGTACTGGTAGAACATCTTCGTACACTACAAAATCAACTAGCAGGCTCTTCTCATCATTGGCAGGCTCTTTGACTTTGATCATTTTATTCCCAACAATCCTCCCCTAAACTTGTTATTTCTATTAAAATACACAAGTTTCTGATGAATAAAATACATACCTTGAGGATTTGAGAACTCTTCCAAAAACCTTACTTTCTATCCTTCCTTTTTCTTTCATATTGCTCAGATATGCTCCTCAGCAAACTCTGAACAATCTCTGAGTTTTCTTCATCCTTGTCACACCTTAATCTCTTGGAGATCATAGCTTTAAGCACTTCATAGCTAAGAGGATACTCTTTCTCAGCTAACATAAAAAGTTCTATCCCACTCTGTGTGAAAAGATGATGAGTATGGCTATGACTTAGAAATTCCCAAGTTGTTGAAGGATCATAATAGGGAAATTTCCAATGAACATCTTTGGGATCAGGATCAAACATCCTATTGAATTCCACCCAAAGCTCTTGTTCCTTAGCATCTGTACTAGAATTTGTGGCTAACCTAATCTGCACTAGATTCCACAATTCTTCCAAATCTGCTCTATCAGATGCTCTAACTAAATTTTCAAAATTCTTGAAGATAGCAGACTGTCCCCCAACCCTTAATATTTTCCATGACTTACCAAATCTATCATGGTGTATTTCCCAATCAATTATAGGGTGTCTAGACCTAATTGGATCAGCATGAATGATAGTAGGTAAAGTAATCAACATTTTACTTACTTGCCCTTGATCCAATTTTGCTACTTCTTTCTTCTGAGCATCTTCCTTCTTCTTAGATGGATGTACATCAGATGGAACATTATAGTAAAGATTCTTGTAGGCTTGAAGATATAAAAAGAAGATTTCATCAGCAGATTTCTTCTTAAGTTGATAATCAGTCCAATTTGCCTGATTCTTCAAAAATTTCTTCATAAAGATTGTTTGATCTTTGTTAGTTTTGCCCACTTTAAAACCTCTCTTCTGACTTTCCTTCATCTTCTCAAAAATGTCAGCCAAAGCTGCTTCTTTGTATTTCTTGTTGATGAAAGATTCAAGTGCTTCAGTCTTCTCATCAGAATTGAGTGTCTTGTCATTTACTATATTTGCTGCATGACCTTTCACAATTGGATCATTGTTAATAATCCATAACATCTGTGCATCAAAGGTCTCTTGAGCAATTTGAGTATCAAGAAGAGCTTGAGCAGCTTCTTCAGCTTCTTTCTGCTCTTTCATTTCTTCAAGCATTCTTGAAGCTTCTCTGGCTTTTAGCTCTTCTTCTTGAACTCTTTTGGCCTCTTCTTCTCCTAAAGCCATCTGAATTTGCTGAGTTCTTTTCAACTTCTTGGACTTTGGCTCATCTTCAATTAGAATACCTTTGCCCTTATCCTTTGGAGTTTTATCTTGTGATGGAGCAGAGGATTGCTCATCAGCAACTAGAATCCTCTTTCTCTTGTACACTCTCTCAGCAGACCCTTTATACCCCATAGCCAATAGCCTTTCTCTCCTAGCAGACTCTTCTTCTGCCCTAGCAGGCTCTTGCCCTGCTCCAACAGGCTCTTGCCCTGCTCCAACAGGCTCTTCATCATAAACTTGAGTTCCATCATGGAATTCAAATTGAGCCTGTTCCTCCTCTTCTTCCTCATCTTCAGACATATCCTTCCTCCCCTTTTTGGAAGAGTGATCTATCCTATCAGCATCTGACTGTGAAGAACTAGATAAAACAACCTTTGCAGACTTTTTACCTTTTAACTTCTTCACTTCACCCTCCAATCTCTTAACCCTCTTAACCAATTTGATGTTGATCTTAGAAAACCTTTCATTTTGACGTTTAAGAGCTTTCTCTAAGAACTTCACTTTGTCTTTCAACTCTTGCATTGTCTGAGGTGATTGGGTTTGTGATATATGATGTGGGGATGGTGGTGGTGTTGCTGATGGTACTGGAGATGGTGTTGGTGATTTTTGATGTGTTTGTGAAATGAAACCATGTGAAGAACTAGATGATGGTGTATCAGCAGATGGTGTTGGTTCTTCTGGGTGTTGTGGTACCATTTCATCAAAAAGTGGAACTTCTTCCCCTCTAAAACCAATTCTCATATTTGAAAACACTTTTTGAGAAAGTTTTGGTGTTTCATAAACTGAGTCTGTGGGAAGCAACACATGTTGTAATTTTCCAATGATGCATCCAATGAATCTTGGATACATCAAAAATTTTGTTTTACTATCCACATTGTTTATCAATCCTTCAAAAATATATTTAGAAAAATTGTATTTTCTGTTTGTAGCTAAGCAAATGAGAGCAGAAGCCATGTTGCCACTAAATTGCTCCCAAGAGGTTTTCTTCTGGCTCAAACAGTGAAGGATTGTGTGAATCAAAAATCTCCATTGTGGAGTAAGATGCTTTTTCAGAAAAGTGAGTTTATTGAACTCAGCATGATACCCCATTCTTGTTAAATTTTCAAAAATTTCAGTATCTGGTAACTGACTAATACCATCAGAATCATCCAAATGAAGATGTCTTCTTATGGATGACTCAGTAAGAGTCAAATGTTTACCATCCACTTTGGCTTTTATTCTTTGTTCCCCATTTTCAGAAGTTTTAATTTTAGCAGATTCCCAAAATTGTAAAATTTGTTTTTCATAAATAGTGGGATTGACTAGCAAAGCAAACCTGATGTAGGAGTTGTTTAAAAAGTCCACTACTTGATGAAATGAGGCATTATCCTCTGACTTCTCCAAAAATGCTAACTGATTGTGATGTTGAACAAAGTTTAGATCAATTGTGGAAGCCATAATGAAAATTTTGAATATGATGGTGGGATTGTTTGATAGTACTGGTAGAAGATGAAAGATGTATGTGAATTATGATAATGACTGATGAAAGAAGATATGAGAGAATTACTTTTAACCGACAATAATAAAGATTATAAAAAGAAATTGATAAGGCGGTTAAAAAGATCTTTTATATGTGAAATATAATATATTATAATCATTAGTAATTTACATAACTACTCCAACGGCTAATTTTAACTACCAGGCCTAAATGCTAAAACTTTTTCTGACAGGCTCAACGGCTATCTAGCAGTACCTTTGTACTCTAGCAGTACCATTTTTGTACTAGCAGTACCTTTTAAAGTTTTATAAAAATCCCTTATAGTTTTTAGCAAACTACCAGCTATCAACGGATTTGAGTTGTCTTTACCAAAAGCCGTTTGCTTAAGGACTAGTTAACTATTTACAATTAAGTATGGTTAGTTAACAACCATATAGTTTTTGGTAAACTATCAACCATCAACGGATTTGATTTGTCTTTACCAAAAGCCGTTTGCTTAAGGACTAGTCAACTCTTAAGTTTGTAAAAACTTGGTGAGATGAATACCAAAAGCCGTGATGGCCCAAAAGATGGTGCAATTTCCTTGGATGGAGGAAATTTAAATCAAGCAATGATGCTGTGTATCTTGGATGATTGGCTCAACAAGTGAAATCATCTAATAGCATGCCTTTGAGTTGAAAGCATTTCTTAGTTTGATCTAGATAGAACTTTCTCCTTGAGAAATACTTCATCCCATCTAGATATGTGATCTAACTCTCTCTTTTTCAACTCTGCATCATCTTGTATGCTTTTGTCTTTTCTTTCATCAATTGGTCTTTCTTCCATTCTGGACTATAAATTCCTCCCCTGAGATTGGTGTTTCTCCTGAAATGAATAAAACTTTTGTTGCCCCTTTTGTTTGAAAGAACTCTTGTTTTGTTATCAACCTGAAATGTGTTAGTTGCAAACCAAAAGAACAAAGTGTAGAACACTTGATCTATATAATTGTAAACATTCAAGCATTTATAAGAACAAAACATAGCAATTTTGTATCTGCAGGACCAATTATGAACTAACAGGACCTTTTGACTAACTAGCAGTACCATGTTAAAAATGCAATACCAGTTAATTTTATGAACAAAAACATATGATTTTCAAAGATTTATCATTCCAATACCTCCTACAAGATATTTGAATCTACCTAAATCAAAAGCTTTGGTGAGAAGGTCTGCATAATTCTTTTCAGAATCAATTTGAACAACTTGAATTAACCTTTTCTCATTGCAATCCCTTATGAAATGGTGTCTGATTTCAATATGTTTTGTTTTTGAGTGTTGAACTGGGTTTTTAATGATACATATAGTACTGCTATTGTCAATATAAATAATGGTGTTAAGAAAATTGTACCCATAGTCAAGCATTTGATTTTGGATCCAAAGAACTTGCCCACAACAACTTGCACTAGCAACATATTCTGCTTCAGTTGTAGAGTTGGCCACCATTGTTTGTTTCTTGCATTGCCAAGAGATTAGTCTGCAACCAAGAAATTGACATCCACCAGTTGTGGATTTTCTGTCTAGTGTTGCACCAGCATAGTCACTATCCGAATAAGCCACTAATTCAAAAGATGATTCCCTTGCATACCAAAGACCCAACCTAGGTTGACCCTTAAGATATCTAAAGATTCTTTTGACTGCTGTGAGATGAGAGATTTTGGGATGTATTTGAAACCTTGCACACACACATACTGAGAACATGATATCTGGTCTTGATGATGTAAGATACATCAAAGATCCAATCATAGACCTATAATTGTGCAAATCCATATCTTCTCCTTCAGCATCCTTGAGTAGCCCTTTGTCTGGATCCATTGGTGTACTTGCAACCTTAGAATCAGCAAAACTGAATTTCCTTAAGATCTCTGCTACATACTTATCTTGGCTAATAAATATGCCTTCTTTGGATTGTTTCACTTGGAGACCTAAAAAGAAAGTAAGTTCCCCCATGGAACTCATTTCAAACTTACTGTGCATAAGTTTTTCAAATTCTACACACAAGCCTTGGTTTGTTGATCCAAAGATTATGTCATCAACATAAATCTGCACTAACAAGATGTCTTTCTTTTTCCTTTTTATGAACAAAGTTGGATCAATCCTGCCTCTTTGGAATCCACTTTCTAGTAGAAAACAAGCCAATGTTTCATACCATGCCCTTGGAGCTTGATGTAGGCCATACAAAGCCTTGGTAACCTTGTAAACTTTATCTGGATACTCAGCATCAATGAAGCCTGGAGGTTGAGATACATATACTGGTTCTTCAATTTCACCATACAAAAATGCACTCTTAACATCCATTTGATAGACAGTGAAGCCAATGAATGAAGCATAGGCTAAGAAAAGCCTAATTGCTTCAAGTCTTGCAACTGGAGCAAACACTTCTTCATAATTTACCCCTTCCTCTTGAGTATATCCTTGTGCTACCAATCTAGCCTTGTTCCTGATTACTATACCCCTTTCATCCTTCTTGTTTCTGAACACCCATTTGGTTCCAATTGCCCTATGACCTCTGGGCAAATCAACCAATATCCAAACCTTCTGAATCTTGAATTGGAGAAGCTCTTCTTGCATAGCCTCCACCCAACTTGCATCATCTAAAGCTTTGTTTATGTTTTTGGGTTCAGCCTGAGATAGAAAACATGAAAACAGGCATATATTGGAATTATCATTATTCTTTTCTTCATAAATAGAGGAGATTAACCCTTCTTCATCTGAGGATAAGACTTGAGATAAACCAACTTGAGATCTTGTTCTAACACCAGAAGTTATGCTTCCAATTACATCATCAGTTGAGTGATCTTTGAGAATTCTAGTGTTTGGTGTTTTAGGAACTTCATATGTAGTTGGAAGATTGCTAATCCCAACCTCTTCTTGAAAAGAATCATCTATTTGAACATTCAATGGCTCAGCAGTACCAATACTTGTACTAGCAGAACCATCTGAAGAACTGGCAGTACCATTGTCATTAGCACCACTTTCTTGATTCTCTTGATTCTGAGTTCCTTGATCTTCTTCATTGCCTTCATTTCTTGAGTTTGAAGATCCTTCTTGACTTGAAGATAGATCCATACTTTTCCAAATTGGCATCCAGATGAAATCTTGATCTTTAGGAGCTTCAACATTTTCTTTAGAACCTGCATTATTATTAGCATGTGTACCTGAAATAGGCACATAATTCATAGATTCTGAGAGCCTATCAACATCAAACATCCAATCTGGTCCAACTCCTTTCACATTTGCTAGTTTCTCTTGAAACTCTATGTGAAGATTCTCTTCTACTAGCCTAGTGCAAGTGTTAAACACTCTATAGGCCTTACTCTGCAAGGAATACCCTATCAAAAAGCCAACATCTGCTTTTCCATCAAATTTGCCTAAATGATCTTTGGTATTGAGAATAGTAACCTGACAACCAAAAGGTCTCATAAAACTTAAAGATGGTTTTCTACCAAAGAAAAGTTCATAAGGTGTTTTTCTATGTGGTTTTGTCACAAGAACCCTGTTTTGTACATAACAAGCAGTACCAACTGCTTCAGCCCAAAATGAAATAGGCAACTTAGAGTCTACTAACATAGTTCTAGCAGCCTCTATAAGTGTTCTATTCTTTCTTTCTGTTACTCCATTTTGCTGAGGTGTTCTAGCTACACTAAACTCTCTTTTTATGCCTTTTTCCTTGCAAAAGTCATCCATAACTCTATTCTTGAACTCTGTCCCATTGTCACACCTGATGATTTTGACTTTCTTATCAGATTGGTTTTCTACCTCAGTGATATAGGTTTTAAGTATCTCACTAGTTTCATGTTTAGATCTTAAGAAGAAAACCCATGAAAATCTGCTATAGTCATCAGTAACAACCAGACAATATTTCTTTCCATTCAAGCTGCACACATTAGTAGGACCAAAGAGATCCATATGAAGCATATGTAAAGCCTGAGAAATAGAGTTTTGGGTCTTGGGCTTACAAGAAGCTCTATGTTGTTTGCCTTTTAGACAGTCAACACAAGTTTGGTCGTTTTGGAAAATCTTTTTGGGTAAACCTCTTACTAAATCATATTTTGCAATAGTGTTGATTGTTTTAAAGTTTACATGACCAAGCCTTCTATGCCAAAGCATAGATTCATCCAATGAGGCTTTTGCTACCAAACAAGTTAAACCTTCCTTGGGATTTTAACAAGGTTCTTTAAATTGACTCTCATCAGGCATCTTAAAATCAGAAGAAAGAACCATACATTCATTGTCAGTAAATAGAACATTGTTCTTTTTGTCACACATTTGTGAGACACTAAGAAGATTAAACTGAAGTTCTTTCACAAAATACACATTTTCAAAATCTATTTTACTGGTTTTGATAGTACCTTTACCAGTGATCTTTCCTTTTATTCCTCCCCCAAAGGTAACATATCCTCCATCAAAAGTTTTGAAGTCTGAGAGGAATGACATGTTGCCTGTCATGTGCCTTGAACACCCACTATCAACATATCCTTGATCTTCAATATCAGTTGAATGTTCCTGCACATGAATAAACATATTAGTTTCCTTGGGGTACCCAAGCCATGACAGACTTGGGTTTGCCTCTTGCATCAATGAAGTCAAACCTTTTCAGGATTGTTGATGCACCTTTAGATTGGATTGGTTTCCAAATCCAACATGCTGAGGACTTAACAGCACTTTCCCTTTTAATCTATTGTGTGGTCTTTGGTCTATCAGTACCAATTTTGGCAATACCAATTTTGGCAGTACCATTTGGTCTAGCAGGACCTTTTGGTCTAGCAGGACCTTTGGTTTTTGGACTCCAAACTTTTGTTTTGACCACATTTATCTTTTGAATAGGATTCTTCTCAACTTTTGGTACAGATTTATAAGTGTTTCTTGTACCCTTATCAGTTGGTTTTGCAATAACAGGCTTATCTTGTCTAACAGTATGTTTAACATTTGTGGTGTTAGACTTAACAAAACTTTTTCTGGGGTGAGTAGCATTTGTTTTAGACTTTGATTTACTCCCAGAAACCCATTTATTACAATAAGCATGAAGATGTTTAAAGCTACCACAATAATAACAAGCTTTATTAAACATAACAAAGTCATCACCTAATTGTTGTGATTTAAGGTTGTTCCAATTTCTTTGGCTTCCCCTAGGTTTGTTATTACATTTTTCACAACTTTCAACTGTCTTTAAAACAGTTTTGGCTTTAGCTTTTACTTCTACTTTCTTAGGACTGGTTGGTCCTACTTTGATTCCTTTAATAGGAATAGTCTCATCTTCATCATCATCAGATACCCAATCCTCAATAATTAGGACATCTGGTCTCTTCTCAGTGAGTACCTTGGAGAGTGAGACATTCTTAGCACTCTCAGACGGTTCACTTATCACTTCAGGCTTAGCTAATGGTTTTGCAACAAATTCATGTAAACCTGATGCAGCAAGGTCACTACCTTGTGGACAAGGAATTCCTCTATAAGGAGGTGGACATTTGTTGTATCCTATCCCTGATTTTATCCTCTTATTCATCTGATTCTCTACTATACTCCTAGTACACTCAGAAGCATTTTCCAATTTAGTAACAGTCAGTTGAATATTGTCTCTAGCTAATGTCACTTTAGTACACTCATTTCTTACCATTTCTATTTCTATATCTTTCAGAAATATTTGTCTATGAAGAGCATTTTTGGCATCAGTAAAGGTAAGTTCATTTTCTCTATAGTGAGTGATTTGTTTTTCTAGCTTAGACATACCACACTTGTGGTCAAATAGAGATTGGTTGGTTTTTCTTTCTACTATTGTGAGTTCATCAAAGCATTTTCTTAAAGTTTGCAATTCTTTAAATGCTTCACATGTATTTGAACATTTAGAAATTATTACCTCAGGAGTGGAGAATGCCATCAAAGCCAATTCATCAGAAGTTGACTCATCTTCACCCATGAAACTCCAATCAAAACCCATGCCATCTATAGCAACCATTGCTTTAGGCTCAGCAACTTCAACAACCTTACTCTTGCTTTCAAAGCTTCCTTTCTTCTCAAAGCTTCCTTGGTTTCTGTTGTCAAACCCTCTACCTCTGTCATCCTGCCTCTTAGGTCTTCTACACTCTCTAGAGTAGTGACCTTTCATGTGGCAGTTGTAACACTCCACCTTTGACTTATCATAGCCAGCAGGCTCACTTCCATCTATCAGTATCTTCTTGCCAGTCCTCATCATCAACTGCTTAGCTCTAATGCTTAAAAGTGAAAGTTGCCACTTTAGGTCCATTACTTCAAGATCATCAGGATGAATCTCTTGAAGGTCTTCAAATGTTAATACAGACCCATTGTGTTGAGATGTAAGAAAAGCACATCCAATTGTTTCATCCAAAATAGACTTGGTGCTACTAGAAGTACTAGCAGTACCAAAGGTTGTGTTAGCAGTACCTTCTTCTCTGCCACCTTTGTCTTCATGATCAACCTTTGAGGTGTTTGGGGATGAAACAAATGCCATATTTCCTGAGCTTGACCCAGTAGTCTTCTTGACTTCATGTTCTACAATCTTGAAATTGTTGTAGAGATCATTGAGACTCATCTGGTCAATATCTGACTTGTTCTTCCATACAATGACATGCATAGACCATTCTGAAGGTAAACTCCTAAGAAATTTAGAGTTTAGGTCTTCTTGAGTTATCATCACTTCATGGATGGCTAATTGACTTGCAAGCTTCTGAAGTCTATTGAACATACTGTCCAAAGACTCATTGGTTGTGGCTGTGAAGTTCTCAAATTGTTGTTTGAGAAGTGTCTTTTGTGTTTTCTTGGTAGCATCATTACCACCAAACCTAGCCACAATAGCTTCAAAGAGGGTTTTGGCATCTTTGTATTTGTTGAAAATCAGAAGTTGATCATTTGGAATAGTCATCAGTAACATACTCCTTGCCTTGAGATCATTTTTCTTCTGAATTCTTTCATCTGCATTTGATGGTTGGTTTTGTATTGTTGATACAAGAGCATCATTTACTGTTGATGTGGTGATTTGGGGTTTAAATGAATTGCCTTGTTCAATAATCTCCCAAAGTGCATAGTCCTGCACTTGAAAGTATTGTTCAACCCTGAGTCGCCACATTTCAAACTCATTTTGTTTCAGTAGTGGAAGTTTAGCTGCAACATTTGTCTGAATATGTTCAACATCCATTTTTCTTTTAAATTTGTAAATATCAAGCCTAGCTCTGATACCACTTGTGGAACGTTTTGGTTATAGTTCGATTGAGATATTTATGTATTGAATGTGTTTAGCATGCGGAATCTACTACAACACACTTTAAAAGAACACAAGGTGGTGAGTTTAAGTAAATGTGTGAATGCAATGAACAAAGAACACAACTTTGGTTAGAACAAAACGATTCAATATTATTGATGAAATAATACGGATGATCTAAGTATCACCAGGATTACAAAGTAATCTTGAATCTAAGATTGTAAAAAGGATTTGTGATTCGAAGTAACTAAGTTACTTGAGAGATAGTTTGGTTCGTGGTTTTTAGTTGTGAAAGATGCATGCATGAAGAAGTTACTAAGATATCCTTTTATAAGATAAGGATATCTTATTACATGTTGTCAAGTAGATGAATATAATACTATACTTTGACTATATTAGCGCCTACAATTAAATACAACTACCCATGTACACTCTGATATATTCTTCTGTCACCACAGAAGACTAATCTACTTCTACATAACGTATAACAATGTACAAAGACTAAAAATTCAACTAAATATCTATTACAAAATATCTAATCGACTTGACATAAGCTTGGCAGGCTCTTCATTAGTTAGCAGTACCTTCTACCCAGAAGGTACTGGTAGAACATCTTCGTACACTACAAAATCAACTAGCAGGCTCTTCTCATCATTGGCAGGCTCTTTGACTTTGATCATTTTATTCCCTAGAGAAGTCAATGGTAAAATTCAACTTAATGGCTGAGTGAGTGCTGAGTGGTGTAAGTATCCGGTGGAAGTTTGTTAAAAGGGGTGTTCATGAAAAATTCCATTTGTTTACAAAGCTTTTGAATGAAGATTGTTATTAATAATTCCTGAAAAAAAATGACTATTTTCTTCACGGCATAATTCCTCCTGAATTATACATAGGTGATCAGGCTATGTATAATTGAGGACCAACGATGCGTTGCTTGGTTAAATTGAAACGGTATTACTTTTTCCCAAAAGTTTTAGATGGTGTTCAACGTGTTGTTTTGATAAATGGTTTTCTAGATATTTCCTTTGAAAGTAACATGAAAATTGTCTCGCGTAGCGGTAGTAAATACTTGATAAAATGACAGAAAATCCATTTATAGGTGGTACAAAATGGCTTATTTTGAAAATTCTGAAAAATAATTCTCCCGTAGGGTAGTAAAATAACTTGCAT
This sequence comes from Artemisia tridentata subsp. tridentata, assembly GCA_021014915.2. Classification (NCBI taxonomy): domain Eukaryota; kingdom Viridiplantae; phylum Streptophyta; class Magnoliopsida; order Asterales; family Asteraceae; genus Artemisia; species Artemisia tridentata. The sequence goes on from CP139506.1 coordinate 308,523,031, forward strand.
TATATTTGTTGAATGGTTCATTGGATACATAGATGAATCTTTCGAAATGGTAATAGTCTACTAATCTGCCAAGAGTGAAATCAGTTTAATCCCTAATAGGATAGTGGTATGTTGTTGTGGAACGATTGAAAATGGAGCAATTGAAATAGAAATGGAATAACCCAAGGTTGTGAGTATCGGGGAAATAGCAAAAGATAGTTATTACATTGGATAGAAGAGTGCTTATACAACTAGGTCAGGTCAACGTACCAACGGAAAATTACAATGGATAGATACGACCCTAAGGGCTCGAAATACGGTTTATGATATAAGGCAGGAATTCCTTTCCTTAGAACCTGTGCCATCAGTTTCTGAGCCATCCTGTTTGCCTCATCACATGTTTGCGGGTCAGAAGAGATCACATCTCCACAGATGTTTTTAGGTAAACCACCAATGAAGTTTTCCAACTACTTCTCATTATTAGGAACCATAGACGGGCATAAAGCAGCCAACTCTTAAAATCTTCTGAGGTATGTCTCAATGTCATTACCCAATGTCACTAGTTCATAAAACTCGACCTCCAACTTCTTCACTTCCGTGCGTGGACGAAACTTCTTCGTCAACAAATTCTTGAATTCATCCCATGTATGCTTGTGTGCATTATCCTTTCTAATGAGCTCGGTGTAGGAATTCCACCATGATATAGCTTCATCAGGGAGTGTACTGGCAACAAACTTTACCTTAGCTTCCTCGGGACAATAGCATAGGTGAAATACAGATTTGGTATGCTCAAACCAACGAATCATAGCAATGGCTTCTTCAGTACCTTTTGAATTTGATGGGATTACCACTTTTGAAGTCCTTATACGTACACTTTCTTCCATTAGTTCCATTACTAGCCTTCCCAGATGTCTCTATCTGAGAAGCAGCCTCAACGGCTCTTTCAACCACTAGTGCTTCAGAAATACTATTCTTAACAAGATTTTGGATAGCTGCTTGTGTCATGTTCGGTGTAGCCGATGTAGTCTTAACTTTCTTTAGTGCCATGTTTCTTCAAAACCATAAAAGAATACAACCATGAGTACTCGTAATAGCAACGATCATTGTTCACTATATATACCACCGCAATCATGCGTATATCCTCATAACACATGAATACAATACTTGAAGATTTCGGTCTACATTGACCGGTGTCATAGATAGCACAACCATACACATATAGTAAAGTCAATACTTGAGGATCTCGTTGTACAACAATCAAAATACCGCAAGCTTCTTTGAACTACGCCACACTTCCCGTGGCTAGGATGATAGTAAAAGCGAGTAAAGGTAAAAGCTAGAATGATGCCCTTTTCAATGAATCCATGTTTGTGGCGTCATAAGATTAAGATGAGTCCTGAAGTGAGGTCTGGGGTTGTGCATCGATTCATGTCCGAGATAATGTAGATTCCAATCCATTCTTGAGGAATCTATTGATGTTCTTGTTGAGTCCGTGATCTTGGTGTTATCCACAAGATGTTATTTAATTCATGTCAAGTGAGAATGGGAAAAGGGAAATGACAATGGTCGTGCTGAAAGGCAAGGTTAGGCTCCCGAATCTCGAAGGTCTCGGTGTCATATCTGATTGGTGGGGTGTTGTTACGATGACCAATGATGAAATCCAACTCCTCGGCTTAGAATGTGATGTAATCAAACTTGGTAATGATGAGGGTGTTGTGAAGAGTTCTCTTGTGGTGGTGTAATATTGCTCAAAGCATCTTGTTGGTTCATTATGTCATGGAAGTATGAGTCGGTTATACCTGAGATAGTATAGAGTCCTTGCGAGGAATGCCACTCTTTGGCGATTTGTTGTTGCTGTTGTTTGGTTTGTGGGGCATCCAAACCCTCACGTGTAGTCTCAATTAATTAGAGATCATCATCTAACGATGAAGAGTAGTAGGTTGTCTAACAGTAAGGGCTCTCGAACTCTCATCAACCTTAGTCTGCAAGGTGGTGTAGTGTCCTTAGTGGTAGATGGTAATGGTGTATCAAATCATGTACGCTTTTCAAGTGGTAAGTTAAGTATGTGGGTAGAGTCCCTGAGATGTGATGGTATAAATGGGGTTCCATATGATGATGATGAAGTCGATGGTGATAATACTGAAGGAATCACTACCCTCTTTTACGCTATCTTGCGACGTCTAAGCGGTAAAACTGGAGTATGCACTATGGGACGGCCAATAGTGGTATGAGTAGCTGATAATGGTGGTAATACATGAGTAGTGAGTGTTCTAATAGTGAGGGAATGAAGATATACTATCTTTCTTGCAATAAACATCCTAATAGGTCCATAAGGACTAAGCATGTACGTCTTATCAAATGGTATACTCTGTATGGGTTGAAGTAATAGGGACATCCCTGTTCCTAAGATACCTTAATGGTGATAATGATGGTGTAGATGCGACTTTACCCTCCTCAAGGGCTCGGTCTCGGCATCGGATGTTATCCATAGTGAGTATGATGTAAGGTCAACTGGTGAAAGAACGATGTGATGTATGAGTAATGGGCACCCTAGGAGTAGAGGCAACAAAACATACGCTCTTCCTAGGACCCCCGATCGTCTTGCGACGTCGGAACATAAGAGTTGGATCCTGTGGAAACCGGAATAGTATGGGATGATGACTATGTGAGAGCATGGGTGACAATAGGGGGTGCAATGGGTGAAATCTGAGGGGTAGGAGCAACCTCATCCTCGTAGAAAGCCTCGGTATCCTGTGCCAAAGGTGGTGAAAGTGGTGCAGGCTGAACAGGTGTAACCATGGGTATAGTGGAAGACATAGCGTCCTCAATGTCCACATCGGAAAGTATGATAATTGGGCGGGAGTTAGAAGACATATCTCTGGGGAAACAATGCAAAATGAAATGAATAACTCATGTAATGAAACTCATAAATAATAAATATGCACTTATGATGAAATGATGAGACGCTACCGTTGGGGTAGTTATAGTCTAGGCTATGAGGACAGCCTAGTTCGCTATAACCATTGCTCTGGTACCAATCTGTCACACCCTGAATTTACCTGTTAATGGCAGCGGATATGAATACCTTGGTGTGACTTTCATGGCGTCTCATACAATGGATATATTGAACGACCTAATGTGCCGTTTTGAAAATAGACGTTTGATCATAAATAAAATCAGAGTTTACAAAACATAGGTCCCAAATGATGTTGCAAGTTTATAAAACAAAACCATAGTAGATCAAACGTTTACATAAGTGCATGAAAATAAGTGATGCAAGTCGACCCCGCGACTCCAAAATAGCCAAATGCATGTCCACACGCTAGCTAATTACCTGAAAATACATTGCTGAAAACGGTCAACATAAAGTTGGTGAGAGATCATAGGTTTAATAAAATGAAGGTATACGATAGCCACAAGTATAAAGTGTATGACATAAGTCACATAAAAAAAATGGTGTACAATAGACTTAAGCTCATGACCCCGAAACTATGACTGAATCTGTGGTGCCCCTCAGAGTGTTTTGCCAGGCACTCTAATGAAAAGACATGAAATGCATCCGCTATCGGTTGTTGGTCAAAGCCAACACGGATGGAGGCGTCACCCTCGATAGATCTATCCACTCACTCTCGCTTACAGGTAAATTAACGGTTCATGATATAGGGGACTTTCATATGGCAACAAGGTAACTTAATCTATGTACAAGGAATTTGATACTAGGGCTCGCATATAAAAATGGTTGCAATGTATTCTCCCCCGTGGGATTTGAAATGAAATAATAAATTGAAAAACGGGGCTATGAAAACTCACCTCAAGTGATGATACAACAATGCTATGAAATCGGAATACTTGGAATAATCGAAATACTTGAACACTTGAAATACTTGGCAATAACAAGGCGCGAACACTAGTCGCTACCTAAAATGAATGCGTGAATACTACTTGAGATCAGGAAGTAAAATAATGAATGAACATGCACATGTTACCTATACCACTCGTACTTTGAAAATATAGGTTATCGTTGGAACTCAATGTTTTCTAACACTTGGTAAAAATAAGCCCAAATTAGTACGTAAGAACTAGTTGTGTAAATTTATATATATAAGGTGTTAATGCTTGGTCTTGACGTTTTGAAAACCTTTGAAGTCATCTCATTGACGTGTTAGTGAAATAGTGACAATACGTGTCTCAACGGTTAAGGAAAACGGCTCTTCTATTTGTTGTTACTTGAAAAATATACTTTAGTTCGAACTATATTTATTAAAATAAAAGCTGTCAAATAAATAAAAGTATTTCTAGTTTAAAACGCGAATATCTTGATCGTTATAAGCTCGTTTTCTTCGTTCTTTATATCCATGGTTTCGTAAAAATAAATGCTAACACATTTTTAGTAGCTTGGTTCATCTAGGTTTCGTCAAACGCCGCAAATAAGCCGTCGAATGCTACCAAACAGCATGCAGTTTTTCCGGAAAATAGTTTTCGTCGTTAAACTTGTAAAAATCATATCTCCTTCGTTATTAACTCGTTTTTATCCCCGTTTTCGGCCACGGCTTCGTCTCGGAATGTATTTTCTAAATATTTGGCCAAAAATAATCCCAAACCCACTGAGTTTCCCACGTTTTCATTTTAGAGACAGTAGGTTTTTATATGTTTCAAAAATGAGTGTTCCTAGTTTATATCTAATCCAAAACCATCCAATCTACAACCAAACAACTCTCAATCCTACCATACACCTTCTTAGGGTGTCATGGGTCCTAAACATCATTATCCAAGTAAATCTACTAAGGATCTAAATATGTAACAAATCTAGGGCTCAAAAGTATGGAAATGTATAAAAAGAGTGGTAAAGGCTAACATATGCATATAGATCTTGCATAAAATGATATGAACATGATATAAACTTGGTAATATTATGAAAAATGGTTTGACATACTTACTTTGAAAGATTTGAGAGCTTGGATGATGAAAACTTAATAATCCTTGAGTTTATATTCCAAAACCCTAACATGGATGACTATATGAACTTGATTAAACCTTGATCTTGAAAAAAATGATATTTCTTGCTTCTTGTTGATCCATGGCCGGTTATACATAGAGAGAAAAAGAGGAGAGAAACTTTTTAGCTAGTTGTTTTGTGTGTGAATAAAATGAGCAAAAAGTCTTGTAAGTAAATCTTGTATCTTTTTAGTCAAAGTACAATAATGCAATATTAGGACTTTAGGGGGGGGGGGGGGGGGGCGTGAATTGAGGGGAGGAGGGTGAGAGGTTGGTGGCTATTAAATGGTCTTGTCCCCCTTGCACAAGTATTGCTAGTTTAGTTGGAGCATTGGGTGTTATCGGGTACCGAGTTAACTAAAAATAAATCGTGACGAGTTGAAGTAAAATATGATGAAGTTAATTGGGACATAATAAAGTCATAAAACTTGTAAAAACATGTTGGGTACAAGTATTGAGTGTTTGGGTGATTATCGTCAAGTTTTCACGAAAACCGTCGTAATTAAAATAACCTTACGATATGAATTAAATAAATTTCCAAAATACCAGGTAAATGAATTTTATAATATTTATGACATTGTAAGAGGTGTAAAAACATGTTGGGACCATTGCGGGGATTGTCGGATATGTTAGTCTCGTTCATTGCTCGCGTGTTAACGTTTATTTATAAAATAAATTATACGTAAAACGTCAAATGTAACAAAAATATTAATTTGATAAATCTACGAGTGGAATAGTATGAAAATGTAAATATGATGATATGCAGACTATTACTAGTCCGTATGCAATGATCCTACTGATGATGCATAAATTTTGCAGCTAAACCAAACCGGTCACGCTGAAATGAATGATGATCATGAATGGTGATTTGTCGAGGTTAGGAAAGTGACCTGAAATTACGGGTTGTGACAGTATAGAACTCAAAAATCCATGGAAAAAATGCATCATCAACCCAAAAGAATTTCTCCCTCTAATTCCTAAGTGCGTCTAACTTTTCCCTATAGCAATGCAGCCGCCCTGCGAGCTTGGAAAAGGACACCCACCCGTTTGACCACGACGAGTGATAAAACGCGCGGAATAGATGGATTGTGGGGTCAATCGCCAACAAGCGACAATTTACTTCAAAATTTATTATTTTTGCTGCACCTATACAGTGAAGTTGGGAAATATGGAGACGATAGTGGTTTAAAACATCGCACAAGAATAGGGAAATGGGCACACGTTGGTTAGCGAATTCAAAGAAGCGTGTGTATACCCCTACTTTCCCTTCAGGGAAGTTTGCTATAGACGCAGTCGCCACCGGAACCACCGGGTGCAACGCGATCGGGATATAATAATTCGAGGGGAACTGACGAAGTTCGTCCTCGGATATATCGGATGTAAAGTCGGACAATTGAAGAACCACGGTTAGAAGTTAATGGATTCTGCAGCGCACGCACAATTACCTTATGAGTTGTTGATTTCTTATTCGCTGTTTAGAGTTTTTAACAATGGCGGCAATGGACGTTTTTACTGTGATAAGCACAGTGAAATGGAGATGACACTTTATATAGGGTTACAAGATCTCATAGATGATTGACATGTGTAACCCACTTGCTCTAATCGTGTGGCTGGGAGGTCAAAAGGTGAAACACTTTTTCACCCACCCCTCACGATTTCCGAGGGATATTTGGATTTACTTGGACTAGATTGATCGTATTGTTTTTTTAGGCGGGAAACACTTGACACTTCTTCGCTACGCATTCTGGAATCTTTTGCTATATTTATTAGTCTAGCATCCGCAGTTTTACCTTGCGCATACTAGACTGGGGTGACATGATGACGTATAGTCCGCATTCGGGTCACGAACCCGACCAATACTCAAGCCCATCACGCGTGGGCTATCACGATAAAGATTTAGGCTTACAACGGCCCAAATCCGAAATCTATTGTCGGCCTTGATATAGGATCTCTTATTTATGGGATAAGGATCAATGGGCCGAATAAGGCGGGATACGCCGAAGGGTAAGGAACACGAAACCAACAAGGATTTCGTGTGTATATATAGGGCATCTCGGCTCTCATTAAAGGTACGATATAATATCCCTAACTCTTCACCAAAACCCTAAAACCGATTACTTACTCTCACGCCGGAGGATAATCGTGAGAGACAATCCCACGATAAGCCTAACGGTGTTTTTTGTTCTCTTAGTGCGCAGGTCTCAAGCATTAAGATCTAATTTATACGGGAACAGGAATTCAAGCAAGGAACGCCCAACTTTTGTATCAACAATGATTATTATGGAGTGATTTTGGTTATGCTTGTGTGTATAATGTGATAATTGTTGGAGTATTCTTATTTCATAGTGATGCATGAAATCTTATCTTGTTTTATGAGTTTGTTGAAATAAAATCTAATCTTGCTTAATTGGTTGGTAAAAATAGTTTTAAAGATTAACAAAGGCCGAAAGGATTTTCTTTATGTTTTTATGCCAAAAAGTTAGTGCATGAATTAGTATGGATTATGGTGTGTGACAAGCACCATTTTAGCTTATTAAAATGGATTTGGAAACGATTTCATCACGAGAAAAGGCCGAAAGGATTCGTAGGAATTCTTAGAATAAGAAATGCTTTTCAAACAACAAAGAGTCTAATAGAATTATCGCACTAGTTAACAAAGGCCGAAAGGAATTAACTAGGAGATTGAATTCTTAGAGATGATTTCTCATGATAAAAACCATTGATTGTGAATCACTCATTTTAAGTTGTGCATCATTACAAGTTACACCAAACTTGTTAGATTACTCTATACAATTGTCATGGAATTACACACAAGTATATTTGTTTTTGATTGATTGATTTTTACTTACCTTAGAATTTACACCAAATCGGATTGACAATCCTTTTTGTCAAAACTTATTTTGCAAACCCAAACCACAATTCCCTTGGGACGATCTCAACTTACCTACCTTTACTACTACGGACGAGTATACTTACTCGTATGTGTTGATTAGAGAAATGGATAAATTGATTTTATAAATTTTTAAAACTTGCACTACACACGACACATCAGTTCCTCTTGATCCTTTCACCCCTTCTGATTTATTAACCCTGATTATGAACCTTTGCTATGTACCCATTGATATGAGCCTTTGCTATGCACCCTTTGATATGAACCTATGATATTTTTGATGACCTTAGATTCTGTGTCATTACTATGACATTATGTTTGACCCTTCTGTTTGATACCCGAGCTATCACTAGTTATGGGGGTTCCATGACTATGTCATTGATGCACCAATGGCATGACTCTAGGGTGGTTGAGTGATGTTCCATCCCATCCCTTTTGTTATGTAATATGTATGGCCACGATGATTATGATTTTTTCATGCGCATATGGATGCATCCTAGTTCTGATCTGTTATGTTATATGATATATTTTTGGTGACTAGTGTTGTGTGCAATACACGCCTTTCACAATTCTGGGAGCTGATCACTCCATTATGTTACTTATGGTTACTTATGAAGATTATGATTATGATGTTATGAGATGATATGTTTCTGGGTTCGTGGTAGATCTCTGACAACCTTTATACCTTTGATACATTTTGATATACCTTCTGTTATTCCCCAATGCACCATATTCTGTTTTCTCCATTTCAGTTGACTTATGATATTTGTTCATACGATCTTGACCTCTCAGATTCGTGGTAGATCTCTGACAACCTTTATACCTTTGATACATTTTGATATACCTTCCTTTTTCTTTACATATATATGTTTGATTATTCGTTGTTATATATATATGTTCACTGGGCTTTTTAAGCTCAGCCGCATTTCTTTTCCTGCGGCAGGTTTTAGGTTGGAAGCTGGGTTTGAGTGAAGAGTGCGTAGGAGCTCTTAGTGGATTACCCTGATGATAGATTCCCTTTGCAATTGGATTAGACCTTTGAGTTATCTTCCATTTAGATTTGATTCAGACTTGTATTCAAATTTGATAGTCATTATTGTTTAGATTTATATTGTCCTTAGTTTCATTTTGAACCTTTGTAACCTTAATAATTATAAAAGTCTTCCGCTTGCGTTTGTTCTTTTGACACCATAATGTGAAATTTTCACCCTTTTCGGGTTGGGGTGTTACAATTATGGTATCAGAGCCCAAGCTGCGACTTGTAGTACATAAGTTATGGCCTATGAAGATTTGGACCCTTAAGTTTGCACTGTAGGAGCTTATGGAACAACCCTTGAAGTTTTGCCTTAGGTTTTCCCTGTAGAAACTTTAGTTATAACCGGTGAGGATTGGGTAGATTATGCGATAAGACTATGATTATTTATCTTTCTTCCGCGCCACTCTGATTTATGCCTCTGCTTTCAGTTAGGCCCTTATAAGATCATTCGTTCCGGAGACTTAGGAAATTTAACAAGATACGCAATATAAGTTTAGTGATCACATAAGTTAGAATGCTTTGAGACTTTTGTAGTAATGCCTTACAGGTTTCACTCTCTAATGTGACCACATTCTTTCGAATTTCGATCTCCGATTCGTTTATGATTCGTTTAGATACCTTTTCATTCGTTCAGAGAATTCGTATATGTATGAATCCGATGTGTTCGACACATTCTGTAGTTTCCCTTGCTTTTACTAAGCTTATTAAGATCCCCTCTGCACTATTGGAATCTGCTTTACTCATTTCTATTCCTATGAGAAAACTTGTGATTATCCATCACGAGTATCGGAATTATCCAGTATGTTTAGAAGGTATTGGAAGATAAGTTCGTTCTTCTAATCTGTTTCCTTTGGGAATGTTTAATTCGATGTTATTTTGAATATGGATTTGTTGACCGAGCATCGAGATGCCAACAACAGTTATATTAGATTTATAATCTTTGGCAATTTGAGAAACTCGAACTCTGTACCATGGTTTCCAACCTGGTAAATAATTATGATCACCCCTGCTTTCAAAACTCGTACGTAAATCTGTCGCGGTTGTGAAGATATTTTCGTTTGATGAAACTCGCCTCGAGGGTTATTCGGTCGTCTGAAATTTTTGTAATGTATTCCTTAATGAACTATCAAGATTTCCATCTGAGTGTGATTTTGTTATGATCTGGTAATGAAATTTGTTTTGTCACGACTCGAGGTAGACTGTGATTACAATAAGGCATGTGTATATGATGCAAGTATTAGGATGCCTGGCCAACGTGATAATAGTTACATCATATAACTTGAACTTATTGGGATCATAGGATGTCTTGAGAAGTACCTGAGATCAGTAAGTTGGTTGATTCAGAAACTCTATCCGTATAAGAGCAACATTTTGCCTCATTCTGAAACTCCGCGTTTTATGTCATTAGTGAATGGAAAGAATTGATGGACCGGCTGTTAGAAAGTGGTTTTTACCGTCTGAGTATGTATATGTGGTGTATTCTATTTATTCGTAAGGATGAATGATGATAGCATGAAGTTGTATATGGAACTCGGGAAGCTAAATCGTATGGTGGTTAGAATCGTTATCTGTTACCTCGAATCAACGTTTTGTCTTATCAATTTATGGGTGTGAATTTTCTCAATGATTGAATTAAGATCTAATTATATTCAGTTATGTGCAAGATGTTCTTAGAATTGTCTTTCGTATTTGTAATGATCTTTACGAGTATTAGTGATGCCAATTGTATTGGCTACTACTCCGACTACTCCTATGGACTTGATAAATCGTGTCTTTCATGAATATTTGGACAATTTGTCATAGTATGACATATTGGTATATTCAGAGACGAAAGAGAAACACAGAAATCATCTTCGTATTCTGTGTTGAGGTTTCTACATCAGAAGAAGCTATATGTTATACTCTCGAAGAGTAAACTTTGGATTGGGATGAAGAATGAGAGGAGAATTTTGAGAAGCTGAAAAGAGAATTGTTTCTACTTAAGAAGGGGACTTAGCTATTGTCCTTATGCAACACGGGAAGATCGTTGGCACAGCTAGAACCGCAAGAAGTGCACTATCCGGCACATGACTTGGGAGTGATTGGTGACAGGCATGAAGAAGCTCAGGAGCAAGCCGGTGGAACATGACCTATGTTAGAAGCCTTGAAGGAAGCCGTTTTGATTAAAGCACACTATTTGCTCTATTCATCTTAGTTGTACTATTATGGGTAGAGACTTGCAGCAGAAATTTTGATGGAATGGTATGAAGACGATTGCGACTACATTAGTGGTGAAGTGGTTGGCGTGTCAACAGGTTAAGATTCAGTGTCAGCATACAAGTGGTTTTCTTTAGTGTTGGATGTTCGTATGTAGAAGTGAGATTAAACTTTCAAGGATTTTGTAACGGGAATTCCACGCACATTTAGGAAAGACAACACGAATTGAGTTATAGGGGACGGCTTGACTAGGTCGGCTCACTTGGAAGATTGGCAGTGATTTCTTTCGGCAGCAGATTATTCAAACTACATGGCGCACCTGCGGTGATCGTGTCAGAGATTCGCGTTTCAACATCACATTCCTAGGAAGGGCTACTAAAGGCTTGAGGGACCAGACTCGAGTTAGTAATGCTTTGCACCTCCAAATCGATGAATAAGCAGAACAACTATTCGAGCTTCGAAGATGTGGTGAACAGGATTTTTGACAGAGATGAAGAACACCTTTTGGGTTAAACTAGGTTAGGGAGCCGTTTATTGAAGTACCTTAGTAAATTCAATGACTAATGGATTAGTTATCATTTTGGAAGAGAAATCCTGTCACACCCCCAAAATCGGGTCCAGCGGAAGCTTACACATCGCTGGGGTGCAACTCAATTGGTATCACAACACAAGTGCAAAGAACGGTTTTCATTTCAATTATTTAGAACAACCTTGTTTAACAAAAATGTTGAATTTACATTGTTAAAAGTAGTGCGGAAATAGGCCCTTTAAAATAGGTAGAACGGTCCCAAATGTTTGTCAGAGTCTTCTATGACCATGCCATGCCCTGCCAAGAGCCTCCAGTAGCGTGCTATTGCTTTATACCTGAAAATACATGCTAACAAGTGTCAACACGAGGTTGGTGAGTTCATAGAGTTTATTGTAAAATGTAATGCCTTTGAATGAAGATTTTCCCAGCAAAGGCATTGTAAATCCACCCAGTTCCAAGTCCCGCCCATAACAAGACTTGCAACCTGTGTGTTTACAACCCATTGCCAAATATGATTTGGTTTATGTTACTGAAATGTTATACGGAAACCACAAGTATAAAGTGTATGACAAACTGCCACATAAAAATGATACAATATCTCTTAAGCTCATGACCCCGAAGCTAGACTGATGTTATATATGCCCCAAAATGGAGTGTTTTGCCAAACACCCTGAATGAATGAAATGAAATGCGTTCGTATGACAAGTTGGTGCTACCAACCCGAACGGAGGCGTCACCCTCAATAGATCTATCCACTGCACCTTCGCTTGCTCACAATTAACGGTTCATGATAAATAACAGGGGACTTTAACTTGGCAATGATGTAACTTAAGCAATGTAATGAATTTATATACTTTGGTCCGCATGAAAAATGGTGCAATGTATTCTCCCCCGAGAATTTGAAATGATGTAATAACTTGAAAAACGGGGCTATGAAAACTCACGTTAATCCTTAAAAGATTAAAGTGCTTGTGAAAAATAATTGATCATGTATTCTCCCCCAAAACGTAATCCAAAACGTATAAAGGTAGGGGCTATGGAACTCACCTGATGCGATAGCAACAATGACAGATATGAATATGCTGAAATGAGGCTCGGTCTCTAACCGCGACCTAACATGAATGATATGATCTATTGTAAGCAATGAAATGATGCTACACATGCAAATACGTATGTTATCGATACCACTCGATGATTTTGGAAAATAATGTTTATCGTCGAAAAATACATTTTTGACGTCTCGTAAGTCATAAACTACTTTTCGTGTAAATATGTTGAAATGGTACTCTATGATCCTCGTTTGGTGTTCTATAGTCAAATATAATAGTTTCGTCGCAAAATAACTCTTTTTATAACTTGTGAAAATGTGACCAAACGGCCTCGCAAAACTAGCCGCAAAATATTGTACGTTAAGAGTTAGTAATGGAACTCGACGTTTTTGAAATCCTTGCAACAACATCTCAATGTCGTCTCTTTTGAGTTTTGATCATACGCGTCCCGATCATAAAGAAAATCGGCTTTGAATATGGTGTCTTGCAAAACAATTTCTATACTTAGAAAATATTTTCTTATAATAGTTGTTTTTGGCGATACTAGGAAAATCATAACTTACTCATTATAAGTCCGATCAACAAGCGGTTGATTGATTTGGAAAATAGGCCGGGAATACTTCGTTTCACCTGAAGGAGTTTATGGCCCAAACCGACTCGATCAACGGGAAAATGGCTCGCAAGATGGTGCCTCGCAAAAACTGTTTACACTTAGAAAATATTTGAATTATAGTGAGGCTGTCAAAATGATAACTTTGAAAGGATTTTTGGGTAAAAAGATGAGGTCGTAGTTTATTCGTTATAAGTCTATTCGACGAACGGCCAATTGATTTAAAAAGCTTGCTGGGAGATCTTGATTTCATATGAAGACGGCTCGGACTCAAACCATACCAATCATGGATAAAAACAGTCGTGAAAATGGTGTCTCCCAAAGACAGTTTTGTGGCAAGTTTATATTAGTAAAAGCTGATGGATTTATATATTTTTTGTCGGGTTTCAAACACTTGTATCTTTTTCGTTATAAGCTCGTTTTCTATGTTCTTTATATCCCCGGAATCGTGGGACAACATACTAATATATTTTTGATAATTCGGGTCGGATAGATTATGGCTAATGCCTCAAAACAGCCCTTGAAAATTGTGCAACAGCAAGGTATTTTCTGGAAAAATATAAGTTTCGTCGTAAACTTAGAAAAATCATAACTTTCTCGCCGTAAGGGCTCTTTTAGTGATTCAAAAGGCTACGGTTTCGTTTTTGAAATTATTTTCTAATTATGAAATCCAAAAGTTACCACAACCCCCTGAATTTTCGGGATTTTTCAAAAAGGGACAGCAAGTTTATATACTTGTTTAAAACCTACTTTTAAGGTTTCCAATCTATGTTTAACCACTTCAATGCACCACAAATATATTCTAATCCTACCATACACCTTCTTAGGGTGTCGTGGAGTCCTAGTCTTCATAAAATTTAGTAAGATTTCAAGGGATGATCATAGGATAGTTTTAGATTCATAAAAACCAATATATACTTGAAAGTGGTATATATAACTTAAGTATTAGCATGTTTAACCAATATATATAGAAAATACATCATGTTAATGATCAAATGAAAGGAAAACATGAAAAATAAATGTTTTTGAAGTTACTTACGATGTGTGATGAGATTGAAGAGATTTGGATGAAAACCTTGAGGTTTTTATTTCAAAACCTTAACAAGAATGATGAAATGAACTAGAAAATGGCTTTATCTTGGAAAATCAATGGTGGATCATGGATGATCTTGTCTTGGTCGTGGGTTTGGAGGTGGAAAGGAAGAGAAATAGCTTTTTGATCTTTGAAAAAAAAATGTAAATGTGTTTAAGTGTTTTTCTTGCAAAATATCTAATCTTGATGACATACTTGTAAATAAATGAACAACTTGAAGACATGTGGATGAGGGGGGGGGGGGGGCGGCACATGTGAAAGGTGGAAGAGTATGTGGGAAGCTTGGGTGTTATCTAGTTCACGGAGTCGGTTTTGGTTCCGTTAATCGCTAACCGTAAATAGTTAAGCCACGAAACGAAAATTCGGGTATCGTAAAAATATGAAACTTGAAAGAATGACTAAACTTGTCAATATACTCCATAATAAAATATAAAATGAATGGTAAGTTCAATCGGGTTGCTTAAACGCTGATAAAACTGAAAACGCGGGTCCAAAACGCGTAATTCGCGTAAAACGCTGAACTGGAAAACGCAAAATTCCAGAACTTTTAGAATTGTCGTAAAATGAGAGAAAATCATATTTCTATTGTTTATAGTGTTTTATGGACATATCGGGATGTTGGAATGACGTTTAAACCTAAACGTAAATCTCTGACACGGTTTCGTGATTTTTGCAGAAATGATCCGACGAGTGTCAAACTCTCGGATTATCATTAAAAGAGTTTAACTTACGAGAATATGAAATAAAAATTTTGGAAATGAATAGTGAAAATGAATAGTAATAGTGAATAGTAACCCATGAATAGTAAATTGTCGAGGTTCGGAAAAATGGCCTGAAATTACGAGTTGTCACAGAGGGCTAGGAGAATCCTGAAACTTTAGACCGGGAATTGGTGTGTTCCGTGTGATGTTCCGTACAACAGTGTTGGGCGTTTTGGCGTATGAGGAAGATTTAGTTCACGATACGTTAGACCTTAGATTTATTCTTATCCGTACGATTATTCTACCTATTCCATTAGACTTCAGATATGTTTTGATATTCTGATATGTGCTTAGCTGATCGTCGGTACGAATATATTACCCACCTCTTTATGAAACTCTTGATACGTATGATGATTCGGTTTGAGCTTCTCTGATTATTAGCAAGTTCCTTAGTCATTCAGAATCTAGATAGAGTTGATGAATTTATAGCGTTTAGCACTACCTCCGTATTTTCCTAGTGTGTATATGTATTTCATGTATCTCTTTGTGAGATTTCAACTATCATCTACTACGTACTTGGTTCGTATTCGTTGGATCAGAATTGTTATGATTTGTGTTCTATGGAGAGCCTGGGGCTATCCTAGTTTGTCGGGATCGAGTCATGAGAAATAAAATTGTTCCGTTTCTGTAGATGCTTATGGAAGAACCCCTCCGAGCGTGAGGCTAGTTATTGTCATTTCTTTTCGTGATAGATACATCTCCGCCTAACTTTTGCGACTTCAATTTCGAGGGCGAAATTTTCTTTTTAGAAGGGAAGAGTTGTAAAACCCTAAAATCCGAATACCTAAATTACGCCTAATTTTGAATTTTACCCTAAAGTTTATCATGATTTAATTTAAACCTTAAGCTATATATTATGTATTATATTAAATAATTTAATTACTAACCTAAGCTTTCTTCTAAATTAAAACATTGGAACACACTAATAATACCTTCCTAATTTAGATAACTCATCACACGTTTATATGCATAAGTAACATCCGATTTTAAAGACTTTTAACCCATAAATCTTGGCATTGATGTATATATTATAACCGACCTATTAAACTCACCAAATCAAAACACAATTAAGGCTTTCATTAGTTTCCTAATTTGGCTCACACGCACCCTACAATCTCGGAATTAAAATGCGTTTCTTGGCCCTCTCCTCATTCAGTCGTACAAAAAAAAAAAAAAAAAAAAAATGGCGGCATTCCTTCTCAATAAACTCAAGCAGGCGGCCTTTTCTTTCCATCTCTACACCGAAACATAAACAAAGTGCCCATCTCAATATTCTGCTCTTCAAGATCAAGAAGGGACGAGGCTTGTAACAAGTTTGGTGATAAGTGTAGTGCGCTGGTATTGGTGACCGAGTCTTGGTGATTGTAGGAGCATTGGTGTGATCGTGGTGTGTTATTTGTTTCTTGTTCCCTGGTTCAATTTCCTTTTTTATTCTTCCTAAGGTATCCCTTAAATCATTCTTTTTTTGTATACGATCTACGATAATATGAAAACCTAAATTAAGACATGTTAGATCTCGTTAATATGATCATAGTACTAATCGAATGCACATATGATATAAGATACGAGAAACATTAAAAATTTGTGTAACATGTATGTCGGTCTAATGATGGGTTTCCAGCCCCAATTGTGTCATTAAAATCGGTTTGAAGATCATATAATATACGTGAATATGTAATACCATGGAAACCCTATCATTTAATAAACAAGTGCTAAAACCTAAATTGATATATACGGCTTATAAAACATATCGCAAGTGTTATTTTATGTGGTTATGTAATCAGTTTTGTGGCTTATTAAACGAGGAGCATGGCTAATGTTTTGGTAATTTATTTAAGTCTTGTAAAGGTCTTATAATCTGTAAAATATGGCGTTTTAATATGGTCTATAGATCGGTTTAATAAGGGGTACAAATCTATGATTTTATGAAATTACTGCTATGCAGAATTTTGGGTCGGATTGTAAGGTGGATAAAAACAATAATACCAACGTGTTTTATGTGACTCTTGATTCTAAAATTTAGTTTAGGGTCTTAAATATGTTTTCCAATTGATTTGGAAGGATTTGAGATTGATTTGGGCATGTTTCTGAATTTTATGTGATCTTATGTCAAAACTGCGTTTTCAAAAAATTATTTCAGCCGTGTTTCATGATTTTTCCTTTACAAACTATAATGAATTATCAGCTGCCAATTTACAGGGTATATATTTCATATGTGTACTACCTCCTGGAAATTTTGTAGAATTTTCTGAAGTCATGTGGATACGTTTTTAATTGCATACTTTTGAAGTATATCTGCAAATCTGATTCTGGATATGTTAGAATAAATGATTTTTGAAAGGGGGTGTAAACTTAATAATAAATCTGTAAAAATTCCAGTAGACTCTTAAGACATGTGGGCTTCGGTGAGAATTTTTTTGATATTTAGTTTGTGATTCTAATATGTTTTTAAAATTCATTTATTGGGCTCAATTCTGAGATAAAATTAGTTAAATTGTATGCATGTATTTCATATGTGTAAATGTGTTCTTTTGGTGTTTGTTTCCCTAATGTATGTTCTATTATATCGGGTGTATCTTGTTGATGTCGTATTGACTTGTGTGTGGGTACGTTTAACCTACTTGATAATCCCGAACCCTAAATGAAATTTTACTAAATTGGGAAGTCGTATTAAAAGTTACTTAATCCAGAAAGTTACTAAATATGGAAACTTACTAAATATGGAAAGTTACTAAAAATGGAAAGTTTCTAAAAATAGAAAGAAACCTAAATTATGAAATCTGATTAAAATGAGCTTATAAGTAATATGTGATTATTAATTGTATAGGTTCGGTGAAGAAGGAGTGACTTTCCGTTTCTGTGTGATCCATCTTTTATCTGTTTGTCTTTTGGCATAAGGTACAGATATTCTGACCTTTCTTATAAGGTTCCTCTTGATCCCTTCACCCCTTCTGATTTATTAACCCTGATTATGAACCTTTGCTATGTACCCATTGATACGAGCCTTTGCTATGCACCCTTTGATATGGACCTTTGATATTTCTGATGACCTTAGATTCTGTGTCATTACTATGACATTATGTTTGACCCTTCAGTTTGATACCCGAGCTATCACTAGTCATGGGGGTTCCATGACCATGTCATTGATGCACCAATGGCATGACTCTAGGGTGGTCGAGTGATGTTCCACCCCGTCCCTTTTGTTATGTAATATGTATGGCCACGATGATTATGATTTCTGTAGGGGCGTATGGATGCATCCTAGTTCTGATCTATTATGTTATATGATATATTTCTAGTGATTGGTGTTGTGTGCAATACACGCCTTTCACAATTCTGGGAGCTGATCACTCCATTATGTTACTTATGGTTACTTATGAAGATTATGATTATGATGTTATGATATGATATGTTTCTGGGCTCGTGGTAGATCTCTGACAACCTTTACACCTTTGATACATTTTGATATACCTTTTTTTATTCCCCAATGCACCATATTCTGTTTTCTCCATTTCAGTTGACTTATGATATTTGTTCAGACGATCTTGACCTCTCAGATTTTTGACAGATGATATTCGTTTCAGCAGGAGTTTGTGTTTACTTTTTCTTTACATATATATGTTCGATTATTCGTTGTTATATATATCTGTTCACTGGGATTTTTAAGCTCAGCCGCATTCCTTTTCCCGCGGCAGGTTTTAGGTTGGAAGCTGGGTTTGAGTGAAGAGTACGTAGAAGCTCTTAGTGGATTACCACGATGATAGATTCCCTTTGCAATTGGATTAGACCTTGGAGTTATCTTCCATTTAGATTTGATTCAGACTTGTATTCAAATTTGATAGTCATTATTGTTTAGATTTATATTGTCCTTAGTTTCATTTTGAACCTTTGTAACCTTAATAATTATAAAAGTCTTCCGCTTGCGTTTGTTCTGTTGACACCATAATGTAGCATTTTGACCCTTGTCGGCTTGGGGTGTTACAATGCCTCTCTAATTCTTCTTGTTTTTGAATACCCATTTTGTACCAATTGCCCACTTTCCATTAGGAAAATCAACCAGAACCTACACATTTTGAAGCTTGAACTGTAAAAGCTCCTCTTGCATGGCTTCTACCCAAGATGGGTCACTAAGAGCTTTTGCAATCTTCTTGGGTTCTTCCTGAGATAAGAAACAGACAAATAAACAAGTATGAAGGTCTTCATTAGTTTTTCCTTCATATATTGCACTAATAAATCCTTGTTCTTGTTCGTCTATAGACTTGACTTGTCTCCTTGTCTTTACACTATACTGCATATCACCAATCACAAGATCAAGTGAATGATCTCTGTGAACTCTTGTATGGGGAGTTGAGGGAGCTTCTTATGTGATAGCAATATTGTTCAAGTCTACTTCAAAATCATAAAAAAGATTAGTCTATGGAGCAGGAGGAACTGTTGGATCAACAGTATAAACATTTGGCCTAGTAGTACTATCTTTTGGCTCAGCAATACCATCATTTGGCCTAGCAGTACCATCATCATTAGTACTGTTTTCAGGTACCTCTTGTTCTTGATCATCAACTTAACTTTCTTTACCATCAGCATCACTAGAAGTTGGTGGATCATCATTCTTTGAAAATGAATCATATAGAGAAACATCTGTAAAACCCCCAAAATCACAATATTCGCGGAAGCATACACTTTGGGGTGCTACGAGGTCGATAATCATAACACAAGATATAGGGAACGGATTAAAAATCCGTTTTAAAATATATTACATAAGTCAAATTATGTAGCGTTACATAAAATCCATTTTAGATGAAAATGAAACCCATTTAAATAAAAGGTCCAACTGTCAGAGTAAACACATTAAAAACATTTCCATCACTTATTACGACCGTCGCCATGCTCTGCACTCGGCTAAACGCACCTCAGTTTCCTGAGAAAAACATGTTAAAAGTCAGCTAATGCTGGTGAGTTCATAGGTTTAAATAAATAGAACATATGGACCAATAGCAATATCATCAAAACAATTCAGCAGATACACACTACTCAGCTATTCAAACACTAAGCCTCATCCTACCGATCTATGACAGCGCAGCACGCCAGCCTGGCGTTAGCAATTAAATAAGGGTGCTCGCGATTGTTAATCCCCAGACACTCGGACTATTATTCGATTTGGTATACGTTCACCTTGGCTATGCCGAGCCAACCGAACGGGAAAGACACTCCCCAATAGATCTATTCATAACAAACGGCTTCCTAGACAGGAATTAACGGCAGATGATAGTGGGCACAAAATGGGATTCAGCAAACTTAGGTTTCTGCATATTAGTGTGTACTTAAAAACAAAATTCATTTCTGGTCCATGAAAACAGTTTTGCATGTTTCTCACCCCAAGCTTATAAAGCAAAAATCGTATAAAATATGGGGCTATAAACTCACCTTTCAACAACAGCAATCTGCTAAGCAACAAAATAATGCAACCGCGCCGACAGACAACCTAAATCAGTACGGTAAGTCTTAGCGAAAATACTCGTGTCTCATGTGTCCTTATTTTATTTGAAAAGTTTACGCTTGACTAGTGCTCGTGTATTTCTTGCTTGCTGTGTTGTAAAATATATTTTGAAACAATTTATCGTTGACATTCTTTATGACGGTGGCTCATGGTGAAAGTGTACGGTGGAAATACGTAACGGAACATCCGTGCTAGTATTCACCGCTTAAAATGCGCAAGTGTTATATATATATATATATATATATATATATATATATATATTAGATTAATTACTTTTGTTATTTAATTAATTAAGATTAAAATTAATTAAATAGGTTTTTGAGAAATAAATAAAATAATGGAGTTAGTGGAGGATTATTATATTATAAATATTATTTATCATTTATAATACAATTTTGATTATAGGAAAAATTAAAACATTGTTAAGTATTTTTTATAAAGTTTACTTAAGTTAAGTGTTTTCACAAAAATATTCTAAGTGTTTGATTTTTAGAAAATTTGGGCATGACCCATTCGTTTGTACAACGTTTCCATATTTCTCAAGTGTTGCAAATTTTCCTCAAATATTCCACTAACTAACTATATGTGCAAAAATGTGATTGTGATATATATTGTAGTCGTCGTGAATGTTTTCATCGTTATATTATTCGTTATTGCTACGTTAAGTATTATCAATAGATTTCGACACAAAGTCAATATTTTGTAAAAAAAGTCAACAAAGTCTATTTCAATATTAACATAGTGAAAATGTGAATTTCTACCCTTCCGGAGATTAAACGTCTCAAAATAGGTCCGAAAACGGTTTTCGTTATATTTATTGTTTCGTTAACTCTTAATAAACACGGCGAGTCGGAAAATACTCCAAAAAATATTTTCGTCATTTTTGTTGCTCATTGGGCCGAAAACTAGAGAAAAGCCCAATAACCAAGTTTTAGTCCAAAACGCATTTTTAGTTATAACGTATATATCGACGCGTTTCTAAAAATCATTTTACTCGCTCATTGGGTCCGTTTGGTCAAAAGGTCAAAACTACAAAATCCTTCATGGGCTTCGGCCCAACAGTAAACTCGTGGGTTTTATGGCCCAAAAATTAATTTAGTCCATTTTGTTATTATTTAGTGCTTATTAGTGATTATTAGTTACTAAACAAACTTTATACTTATCAAATAAGCTCTAATAAATAAGCTACTTATCTAAATATTCCAAGTTGACTATTTTATGGTCTATTCGACCCATATTATTTAGTTCAACTCATTTTCACATTTTTACTAGTTATTTTCTATAGCTTATGGCTTATTAAATAAGCTAATCCAAATAAGCACTTAACTATATTTTTCCACCATTTCACCATTTGAGCCAAAATTTTATGTTTTTCAAAACCCCAATAATCTTTTATTTTTAATCTAGCCGATCCATATACATGTCCTCAAAAGCTTATATATTGATTAATTTCGCGTAAAAACCGTAACTAGTGTTTGTATCATCAAACTAACACCATATGTAACAAGATTTACCACACAAGCAAGAAATTTATAAACTAACTCATAAAAGTCGAGCACTATATAGAAGCATACAAGCCCTAGATTTTTCCAAATCAACAAAATATATACTTTCAACACTTTTAAACATCTTTAGGCATCAAATGAACAAGAGATTAACAAGATTTGAAAAGTTTTATGGATCCTTACAATGGTTGTGGATTTAACGAGCCAAGGAAGAACAAGAAACATCCAATGCTTCACCAAATTGCCCAAACTAAGTTCCAAATAACCCAAAAACCTTTAATATACACTCTAATGCATTTGATCTTCAAAGAAAATGGATGGATTTTGATAAGAAGAGTGTGTCGTGTATAGTGATGATCAAAAGTGATCTAGGAAGGTAGATGAGAGCTTAATGGATAAGTAGTTTTGTCTTAGTAGCTTTTAAGGAAAACTTGTAATATTTATAAGATATATAGGAGTTAGTGGTGTGTTTTTTTCATCTTATGGGGTAGAATACACCCATGGCCGGTTCATGTGTATTAGGGGGAGGGTAGAAATAATTTTTACCCGCGTTGGTGTATCGTGTGTTAGTTTGAGCTTAAAACGCGATCGTAAAGTCCCATTTTGACATTTTTGGACATGTTTACGAAAAATAAAGTTTTTATCTGCGTTTTTGTCAGAAATGTAATAAAATATCATTACTGACTCAAAAATATATTTATTTGACTGCTACCATATGTACTGTGCTGTCGGTACGCGCGTGCGGTTGTTTTTTAGAAAAATGCGAGAAAGCTCTCAGTAAATTACGAGACTTGTCAATAACTATCAGAAATGTGATAATTTAGGCTTACTGACAAAAATATACTTTTTCTGCAGTGACTGTAAGCTACAATATGCGGGACAGCTCCCAAAAATGCTCAAAAACACCTAGAAACATGCAAATGCGCATAGAAATGCTTAGCTTAAAAATAATTAATTCACTGTTGGGAATTAAATATTCAAGAAGTTTAATATCGGATTCTATTCAAAGAAAAACATTAAGTGTGATGCTGCTGCTAATGCTCATTCTGCTGCTAGCGATAAATGATTCTGCTGCTAGGCTTAGCATTCTGCAGCTGTTGATCCTGCTGCTATTATACTTGATCCTGCTGTTAGCGATAACTCATTGCTGCTGCTAATGTACATTCTGCTGCTAAGTGGATAAGTATGAAAAGATATTATTTGTATTTTGGTCAACAATATATGGTAGATAATATCTTACCCCAAGTGCTTTGTTAACAAGTTGTGTACACAGATACATGTTGTATCTTATGTACTGACACACTCAAGATAAGTTAACAAGTAGGTCGGCTAGACTTTAAGCAATATTGTAAAGATCTTCTTGGACTATAAAAGAAGATCTTAGTCAAGTGATATGTGTGTGTCCAAGTACGTTATTATTAGAACTCATAACTGTTAAGACATAGAACAAACACAAGAATATCACAAGTTGTAAGAACATAAGATTCAAGGTTGTAACCCTAGTGATAATTAAAGATCACTCGTATTATTTTGAATAATATTGAATCGTTTTGGTGAAAAGATTTCATTGTTTATTGTCATATAACTAATCATAACCGTTCCATTTCCATAACAAAAATAACCTTCTAAGTGTGATTAAGTAAATTCCGCATACTTAATCATATTAACTCAATATATCATACACACAAAGTCACAAGGTTTAACCACCTTAACCGTGTGTCGAATCCTATCAAGTGGTATCAGAGCAAGGCTGATATAGTTGATGTAGAAGCTAAAATAAAAATGGATGTACAAGATGCTCAGGTTTCAAATGTTGCTGCAAAGTTGCCCATGATCAAACTAAATGAGTTTGAGTTATGGAGGATGAGAATTGAGCAATATTTTATGGTTCAAGATTATACTCTTTGGGATATCATTATGTATGGTGATTCTTTTTCACCAAGCTATTCAGATGTTGTCCTTGAAGGCAAAACACTTAGGAAAAGAAATACTGGACCAGTTTCCAATGATGAAAAGATACAGAAGAGAAATGATCAAAAAGCAAGAAATTTGTTGCTTATGACCATTCCTGGTGAGCAGATGCTATCTTTTAACAAGTATCTTGATGCAAAAACTCTTTTTGAAGAGATTTGTGCATGGTTTGGTGGTAATGAAACTACCAAAAAGACACAGAAGACATTGCTGAAACAACAATTTGAAAACTTTACTGCTTTTAGCAATGAAACTCTTGATAAGCTGTTCTCAAGGTTGCACAAGCTTGTCAGTCAGTTAGCTGTGTTGGGTGTTGAGATAGAGAAGGAAGATCTCAACATGAAGTTTTTGAGAAGTCTACCTGATGAGTTCCATACTCATGTTATTGTCTGGATGAACAAGCCAGACATTGAAACCATGAAACTCAATGATTTGCACAACAACTTCAAAATTGTTGAACAAAGTCTAAAGAAGTCTGGAAACTATGGTACTAGTTCTGGGAATGCTGCACTCTTATCATTTCCTAGTATTAGTAAGTCTGAAGAGGTAGATGAAGTTGAAAGTGTTTCTAATGCTACTTATGGTGGTCCTTCTACTAGTTCACAAAAGGATGTTGCTGGACTTGGAGATCCAACATTTTATGCCTTTATAACCAGTCAATCTAGTGGTTCTCCTCTAAATCATGAAGACCTTGAGCAGGTAGATGGTGATGATTTGGAAGAGATGGATATTAAGTGGCAGGTTGCTTTACTTAGCATGAGGGCTAAAAAGTTTTGGCAAAGAACTGGGAAGCAAATTACCATAAATGGTAATGAAACTGCTGGGTTTGATAAGAAGAAAGTGGAGTGTTTCAACTGTCATAGGTTAGGACACTTTGCTAAAGAATGTAGAAGCCCAAGGAAGCAGGATAATAGGAACACATGGTATAAGCAAGATAAGAGAAAGGAAGTAATAGTTGAAGAGCCAAAGGCTATGTTGGCTATTGATTGTGTTGGATATGATTGGAGCTCTATGGCTAATGAAGAGGATGCACCATCAAATGCTGCTCTTATTGCCAATGAGATTGCTCTAATGGCCTTTTCTGATTCAGAGGTAAATTCTATCATAAATTGTACTGAATCATGCTCTAATCTTAAAGCTTATGAAGACCTTAGTAAGAGATTTGATGCTCATCGAGAAGAGCTACTTGATGCTCTTTTTAATTTAGCTAATCACAAAAGAGGTCTAGGTGTTCTAGAAAAACAAGTCTTACCTTTTAAAAATAATGAATCTAGTTTTGTTAATGACATTAATATACTTAAAAATGACATAAGGATCAAAGATGAGTGTATTGTTGAGCTGAATGATTCATTAGCTAGACACAAAAAGGAAAAAGGAAATGTTAATATAACTGTAGATGCTTTAGCTCATGCCTCAGAGGGAGTTAATAAGCTTTTTGAAGCTCAAGTAACCAATAAAGCTAATTCTGGTGTAGGTTATAACACTGTTCCTCCACCATATAGAGGTATTCATTCACCTCCAGGTATTGACCTAGCACACACAGGTTTAGCTGAGTTTCAAGAACCAATCATGGAATATGGTTCTAAGGCTAGCAAGAGCCTTAAGGTAGAAAAGATAAGTAAAAGTTTAGATAAAACTTTACTTTATCAGGACAAGGTGTCCTTTGTTAATAAAGGAGATGCTATAGTTGTTGAAGATTGTACAACTGATAGTGATGATGATGAAGAATAGGTTATGTCTAAACCTGAAGTGGTTAAGAAAGTAGGAACAAGTGTTCCTAAGATAGTCAAACACAATACTGTTAAGCCTAAATCAAACATTAAGCATGTTAGGCAACCAGTTAGATATTGTGAACAATATAGAACCACCAACAAGCCCAGAGGTAACCAAAGGAATTGGAACAACCTCAAGTCTAACCAATTAGGTGATGACTTTGCTTTTTATAATAAAGTTTGTTACACATGTGGTAGTTTTGACCATCTTGCAGCTTTCTGCAACCATTGGGTAACTGGGTATGAAAACAATAGAGTGAACCACAAAAGGCAAACACCTAAAACTCACTTTCACTCTAGTTCTAGTGTTAATAGAACAAAACCCAGAACAGTCTCAAACATAGATCCTGCTGCTAGACTATTTGTTCCTGCTACTCGACCATCTACGACTGTTAACAGAAAAATCAACAGCTAAGGGTGCAAAAACAACTTTCAAACATGCATCAACAACTGTTCTAAGGCCCATTCAAACAAAAGCAGTGGTCCAAAAACAAATTTGGAGACCAAAGGGTACAACTACAAAGCTAGCAGTTCCTGCTGCTAAGCATGTAGTTCCTGCTGCTAAGGGAAACAGGGCAAATGCTGTTAAGGCCTCAGCATGTTGGATTCTAAAATCCAATGTTGCATCAACTGTCCTTAAAAGATTAAATTACATTGATGCAAGAGGCAGATCCAAGTCAGTAATGGCTTGGGTCCCCAAAAGAAACTAACACTCTTATTTGTGTGCAGGAACATTCAACTGATAAACAAGAAGATCAAGGATACTCAGATAGTGGATGTTCAAGGCACATGACAGGCAACATGTCTTATCTTTCAGATTTTCAATCATTCAATGGAGGATATGTTACCTTTGGAGGGGGTGTTCGTGGCAAAATTTCTGGTAAAGGTACAATCAAAACCGTAAATTTAGATTTCGAAGATGTGTTCTATGTAAAAGAGCTAAATTATAATCTTTTTAGTGTCTCACAAATGTGTGACAAAAAGAACAATGTTCTTTTCTGTGAGACTGAATGTCTTGTACTTTCTCCTGATTTTAAGATGCCTGATGAAAGTCAAGTACTTCTTAGAATTCCTAGAAAGGGCAATAAGTACAGTGTAGACATGAAGAACATTGTTCCAAAAAAAATTTTAACTTGTCTTGTTGCAAAGGCCACATTGGATGAATCAATGAAATGGCATAGAAGGCTTGGTCATATTAATTTCAAAACCATAAATAAGATTGTCAAAAATGGTTTGGTAAGAGGTTTACCTCAGAAAAGATTTGAAAATGATCAAACATGCATTGCTTGTCTTAAAGGCAAACAACACAAAGCCACTTATAAGCCCAAGATTTTTAACTCTATCAATCAATCTTTGTTTATGCTTCATATGGACTTATTTGGATCTGTTTCAGTAATGAGCATAATGCATAAGAGATATTGTCTAGTTATTACTAATGACTATAGCAGATTTACATGGGTTTTCTTTTTAGCTACTAAGGATGAGACATCAAGCATCCTTAAGGATTTCATTACACAGATAGAAAACCAAGTAAGCAAGAAAGTAAAAGTCATTAAATGTGATAATGGGACAGAGTTTAAGAATAGAGTTATGGATGATTTCTGCAAAGAAAAAGGTATTAGGAGAGAATTTAGTGTTGCTAGAACACCACAACAGAATGGTGTTGTTGAAAGAAAGAATAGAACACTAATAGAAGCTGCTAGAACAATGTTAGCTGACTCTAAGCTACCTATAACTTTTTGGGCAGAGGCAGTCAACACTGCTTGCTATGTTCAAAATAGAGTTTTAGGTGTGCAGCCTCACAATAAGACATCATATGAACTTTTTAATGGTAGAACTCCTGCAATAGGATTTCTTAGACCTTTTGGATGTCATGTGACCATTCTCAATACCTTAGACCATTTAGGAAAATTTGATGGTAAAGCAGATGAAGGATTCTTTGTTGGATATTCTCTTAATAGCAAAGCATTTAGAGTTTACAACACAAGAACAAAAATAGTAGAGGAAATCCTACATGTGGAGTTTTTAGAAAACAAATCCAATGTAGAAGGTCAAGGACCAAAATGGCTATTTGATCTAGAGTATCTAACCAATTCAATGAATTATGTGCCTTTTGTTGCAGAAACTAATGATTTTGCAGGTTCTAATACAACAAATGAGGCAGAGTTAGAGAAAGATCAAAATGATGTGATAATGCCAATAGGGTCAAGTACAAGTGTGGAATCAACTTCAACAACTAATGAATCTTCTTATGGTAAAACTACAGAAGGTGTTGAAGATGCAAGCAAAGAAGATGGAACTCAGGAACAACAAAATGTTTCTACTGGTAGCATTTCTGTTGCTGCTGGTAGTGTATCTGTTTCTGCTGGTAATACTGCTGCTGAGCCAGAGCACTCTGCTGCTAGGCTTAATGTTTCTGCTGCTGGGCCAAATACTTCTGATGCAGGCCCATCACACATAAGAGAAGCAGAATTTCAAGAAGATGAAGTGGATTTGAGTAATCTCCCTCCAACTTATCAAGTTCCTACTACACCACACACAAGAATTCACAAAGTCCACTCCCTGGAACATGTGATTGGAGATGTGCAATCTGGTGTGAAGACAAGACAACAATTGATGACTTCAGACCAACAAGGGCTTCTTGATGCCCTTTATGCTTCAAAACAGCATGAGCTTTCAAACTCTTGCTTGTTTGTATGTTTTCTCTCACAGGATGAACCAAAGAACATTCTTAAGGCCCTAGATGATTCAAGCTGGTTAGAGGCTATGCAAGAAGAGCTTCTTCAGTTCAAGATTCAAAAGGTTTAGGTGCTGGTTGATTTACCTACAGGTGTGAAGGTAATTGGCACTAGATGGGTTTTTAAGAACAAAAGGGATGAATGGGGAATAGTGATTAAGAATAAGGCTAGATTAGTAGCCCAAGGGTACACACAAGAAGAAGGAATAGACTATGATGAGGTTTATGCTCCTGTAGCAAGGATTGATGCAATTAGGCTTTTCTTAGCTTATGCTTCATTTTTAGGCTTCACAGTCTACCAAATGGATGTCAAGAGTGCATTTTTATATGGAACAATTGAAGAAGAGGTGTATGTTTCACAACCTCCAGGCTTCATTGACCCACAACATCCAAACAAATTGTACAGAGTAGTGAAAGCTCTATATGGCCTTCATCAGGCACTAAGAGCTTGGTATGCAACACTAGCTTCCTACTTATTAGAAAATGGATTTCAAAGAGGAAAGATTGATCAGACACTTTTCATCAAACAGCACAAGAAGGATCTTCTGTTAGTGCAGGTGTATGTGGATGACATTATCTTTGGATCTACAAGGAAAGATATGTGTTTAGAATTTGAGAAGCTTATGAAAGATAAGTTTCAGATGAGTTCCATGGGGGAACTTACATTCTTTTTGGGTTTGCAAGTTAAGCAATCATCTGAAGGCATATTTATTAGTCAAGACAAATATGTTGCAGAGATACTTAGAAAATTTCAATTTGCTGATTCAAAAATAGCAAGCACACCAATGGACTCTGAAAAGCACCTTCTGAAAGATGAAGATGGAGAGAGTGTGGATGTACACACTTACAGATCTATGATAGGCTCTTTGATGTACCTTACATCATCTAGACCTGATATCATGTTCCCTGTTTGTGTTTGTGCAAGATTTCAAGTAACTCCAAAGGTTTCTTATTTAACTGCAGTCAAGAGAATTTTTAGATATCTCAAAGGTCAACCAAGGTTGGGTATATGGTATTCTAGGGAATCTCCTTTTGACTTGGTAGCATATTCGGATAGTGATTATGCTGGTGCTAGCTTGGACAGAAAGTCAACAACTGGAGAATGTCAATTCCTTGGGTGTAGACTTGTCTCATGGCAGTGTAAGAAGCAAACAAGTGTGGCAAATTCAACAACTGAAGCTGAATATATAGCTGCTGCAAGTTGCTCTAGTCAAGTTCTATGGCTTCAAAACCAACTTCTTGATTATGGGTACAATTTCTTAAACACTGTTATTCATATTGATAATAGTAGTACAATTTGTATTATTAAAAATCCAGTGCAACATTCTAAAACAAAACACAATGAAATTAGACATCACTTTATAAGAGACTGCAATGAGAAAAAGTTAATTCAAGTTCTTAAAGTTGCTTCAGAACACAACTTTGCAGATTTGCTAACAAAAGCTTTTGATGTTTCAAGGTTTCAGTACTTAGTAGCAAGTATTGGAATGCTTAATCTTTGAATTTTCAATCTAATGTGTTTATGTAAATAAATTTTTGTTTCTGCTGCTGGCTTTATATAATACTGCTGCTATTACAAAAAGTTTGTGCTGCTAGTACAAATTTAAAATGTGTTATTCATATAGTTAGTCTTATGATTTTTCTAATCCAAGACAAGTACTTTGTACTTTGTTCTTTTGGTTTTAGACTAACAATTTCAGGTATGAATATGTGAACACAAAGGAAATTTCAAGTGAAATGGAAGCAACAAAATGCTGATATTGGCTGCTGCCATAATAGGTTTATGATGGACTGAGTTTGGGAATTTAAAACTCCTTAAAACTACTTTCTTGAAACCTAGTTATGGTATTTCACATTGAATTGATGACTTAGTTGATCAGATAGTAACTGATGCAACTCACTTTCTATCATTTTATACTTTTAACTATAATGTGCAAGTCTAAGGACATCTGATAGAAAGAACAGCTAGTAAAAGTGAATCTAACACTTGTGTTAGAGGTAACAATTACTATGAGCTGGAAACCCTGTCAAGAAAGCCTTTTGAATAGGTTTATCTTTACACAGGCAGTTATTTATAACTGAAAAACATTGGTTCTCACACAACCAGAGGTTGCTTTAAACCGAAATTTTGATTAAGTGTCTGTTATACACTTAATCCCTTCAAAATGGTTGAAAGCAGTATGATTTTTTCAATTCTAAAATCATGAACATACTGCTAAGTCAAACAAATTCTTAAACATGGATTTTCAAAGGATTCACAAAAACCATCCATTGATGGACCATGAATCAAATGTCCAATGAATCACCTCTCATAGGAGTTAACACACCTAGAAGTGATGAGGGCAGTAACTTAAACTCTTAAGGAATTGATGGCTTCAAGTACAACATTGTCTGACAACAAGTTCTAAATGATGGATCAGATGATAAGGAAAGATATATTTTGGTACATAGTGAGATCTTCCAAACAAGGGGAGGAAACAAAAGTTATTTGTATCTCAGGGGAGGTAACAATCTCAGGGGAGGAAATAATAGCCCAGAAAAGGAAGATAATCCAATGAAAGGAAGGAGAAGACAAGAGCATACAAGATGATGACATGGAGGTTGAAAATGACAAGAACATTCCAAAGGAGAAAGTTCTATCTAGGTCAAACGAAGAAAAGTTTCAATTTCAGTTTACCAGGTTTGTTCATAGATGATTTCACTTGTTGAAACAAGCATCCAAGATACACAGCATCATTGCCTCTTATAATTCCTCCATCCAAGGAAATTGCACCATCTTTTAGTCCAAGATTGGAGCAATGTGTTGATATTGTTAAAGTCAAAGAACAAAGCAGATGAATTACTGAGAAGATATTCAATCTTGAAGAACAGAAGTGTTTGAAAGATCTTCACAATCCATAATTTAATTCAGAAACATGTTGAAATGGATTCACATGTTTAGGGGAGGATTGTTGGGAATTAAATATTCAAGAAGTTTAATATCGGATTCTATTCAAAGAAAAACGTTAAGTGTGATTCTGCTGCTAATGCTCATTCTGCTGCTAGCGATAAATGATTCTGCTGCTAGGCTTAACATTCTGCTGCTGTTGATCCTGCTGCTAGTGTACTTGATCCTGCTGCTAGCGATAACTCATTGCTGCTGCTAATGTACATTCTGCTGCTAAGTGGATAAGTATGAAAAGATATTATTTGTATTTTGGTCAACAATATACGGTAGATAATATCTTACCCCATGTGCTTTGTTAACAAGTTGTGTACACAGATACATGTTGTATCTTATGTACTGACACACTCAAGATAAGTTAACAAGTAGGTCGGCTAGACTTTAAGCAATATTGTAAAGATCTTCTTGGACTATAAAAGAAGATCTTAGTCAAGTGATATGTGTGTGTCCAAGTACGTTATTATTAGAACTCATAACTGTTAAGACATAGAACAAACACAAGAATATCACAAGTTGTAAGAACATAAGATTCAAGGTTGTAACCCTAGTGATAATTCAAGATCACTCGTATTATTTTGAATAATATTGAATCATTTTGGTGAAAAGCTTTCATTGTTTATTATCATATAACTAATCATAACCGTTCCATTTCCATAACAAAAATAACCTTCTAAGTGTGATTAAGTAAATTCCGCATACTTAATCATATTAACTCAATATATCATACACACAAAGTCACAAGGTTTAACCACCTTAACCATGTGTCAAATCCTATCATTCACATATAATATTAATTAACAACGTGAAAATTACCATTTGTCACAGTCTCCCCATCTAATCGGGAAATCCGTCCTGGATTTCAATTTACGTTACTCGTTGGTTTCGAAAAGAGATGAGGGTATTTTCGCTTGATTTCGTCCTCTCGCTCCCAAGTGTACTCGGGGCCTCTGCGAGAGTTCCATCGGACCTTCACAATTGGGATACGACTCTGCTTTAGCCGTTTCACTTCCCGGTCCATGATTTCAATCGGCTCCTCAATAAAATTTAACCTTTCATCAAGCTGAATCTCATCCAAAGGGATAACGGCAATTTCATCAGACAAGCACTTTTTCAAATTGCTGACGTGAAAAATGTCATGCACAGCACTGAGCTCAGATGGCAGTTCAAGTCGGTAGGCTACCTGCCCGATCCTGGCAAGAATTTCGAAAGGTCCAAGATAGCGGGGGTTCAGCTTACCACGCTTGCCGAATCTGATCACGCCTTTCTATGGTGAGACCTTTAACATCACTATATCTCCCACTTGAAACTCAAGGGGTTTCCGCCTCTTGTCGGCATAACTCTTCTGACGGTCACGAGCCGCTTGCATTCGGCTCTTGATCTGCACGATCTTTTCAGTAGTCTCGTGGACTAGTTCCGGTCCGGTAAGTTGGCTTTCTCCAACTTCCACCCAACAAATTGGCGATCTGCACTTATGACCATAAAGTGCTTCATACGGTGCTGCTTTAATGCTGGTGTGATAACTGTTGTTATCGAAAAACTCGGCTAAAGGCAAATGCCTATCCCAGCCGTTCCCGAAATCAATCACACAATCTCTCAACATGTCCTCCAGTGTCTGAATGGTCCTCTCACTTTGACCATCAGTTTGAGGATGATAAGCTGTACTCATATCGAGGTCAGTTTCTAAAGCGTCCTGGAGCGACCTCCAAAAATTTGACGTGAATCGACTGTCTTGATCAGAGATAATAGAAACAGGCATACCATGCCTTGCGACAATTTCCTTCACATACAGTCGCGCGAGTTTATCCATGCTGATATTCTCCTTTATAGGAAGGAAATGCGCTGATTTAGTGAGTCGGTCAACGATTACCCAAATCGTGTCATAACCACTCGACATCTTAGGCAAGTTAGTAATAAAATCCATAGTAATACGCTCCCATTTCCATTTTGGGATCTCAGGTTGAACAAGCATAAAATCCCATACAACTGTTACAATTCTAAGTACATTTTTTCAATTCTAAGTACATTTTTTCAGCTATATCGGCCTTCATGTTTGGCCACCAATACAACTTTTTCAATTCTAAGTATATTTTTTCAGATCCTGGGTAAATGGAGTACTTGGATTTGTGGGATTCGTGCATGATCAAATCACGAATTCCTCCACACAATGGAATCCAATACCTGTCTCCATAACATAAAATCCCATCGGATCTTCTGACAAGACCGTGCTCCAATTCTGGCATTCTGTGAATCTTCTCACGCGGTCGATTTTCATCCTTGAGTGCCTCGCCCTGAGCCTCAAGTATCTTTGCTGGAAGCGGCGAATTGATCGTCATCCCTAACGATCTAACTCTGAGAGGTTTGATCCGCTCTTTTCTGCTAAGGGTGTCGGCAACAACATTTGCCTTGCCTGGGTGGTAACGGATCTCACAGTCATAATCGCTAAGCAATTCCAACCATCGACGTTGTCTCATGTTCAGCTCCTTCTGGTTCAAGATATTCTGTAGACTCTTGTGGTCGGTATACACTACGCATTTAGTTCCATAAAGGTAGTGTCTCCAAATCCTTAGTGCAAACACGACTGATCCTAATTCTAGGTCATGGGTTGTGTAATTTTTCTCATGGGTTTTCAACTGTCGAGAAGCGTATGCTATTACCTTCTCTCTCTGCATCAACACGGCTCCCAAACCTTTATGTGATGCGTCACAATACACAACAAAATCTTCGCTACCCTCGGGTAAAGCAAAAATAGGTGCACTACACAATCTTTCCTTAAGGAGTTGAAAAGCTTCTTCCTCTTTATCTCCCCAGTCGTATTTCACATTCTTTTGGGTCAGTTTCGTTAATTGCTTAACTATCTTAGAGAATCCCTCTATAAATCTTTTATAATAACCGTCAAGTCCTAAGAATTGTTGTATTTCTGTTGGTGTTGTAGGTGTTGCCCAATCCTTAATGGCCTCAATCTTAGCAGGATCTACGTGAATTCCTTGCTTATCTATCACGTGACCAAGAAATTGCACAGTCGATATCCAGAATTCACACTTCGAAAACTTAGCATATAACTCTTCCTTTTTCAATAATTCCAGGATTAGCTTGAGATGTTCCTCATGCTCTTGCTCATTCTTGGAATATATCAGGATATCGTCAATGAACACTATCACAAATTTATCCAAATACGGCTTACACACACGATTCATGAGATCCATGAATACTGCTGGTGCATTTGTCAAGCCGAATGACATAACTTGAAATTCGTAATGGCCATATCGGGTTCGGAATGCGGTCTTCGGGATATCCTCTTCCCAGACTCGAAGTTGGTGATAACCCGATCTCAAGTCTATCTTAGAATAAACCGGTGAAACCTTGCAACTGATCGAATAAATCATCTATCCTCGGGAGCGGGTATCTTTTCTTAATGGTTAGCTTATTCAGTTCCCGGTAGTCAATACACATCCTGAAGGATCCATCCTTCTTCTTTACAAACAAGACAGGAGCTCCCCAAGGCGAAGAACTCGGTATGATAAAACCTTTTCCAGATAGTTCAGCTAACTGGTCAGACAACTCCTGTAATTTCGTAGGTGCTAAACGATAGGGTGCTCGCACTACAGGCGCGGCTCCTGGCACTAAATCGATTTGAAATTTGATTTGTCTGGCCGGTGGAAGTCCCGGTATGTCTTCTTGAAAGACTTTTGGAAAATCCCTTACGATTGGCACATCTTCCAACCTTTTCTCTCCAGGTTCCCTTTCTTTCTTTTCCGTGATATAAGCTAAAAAGAGGTAGCATCCCGTCTCGATGTACTTCTGCACCTTTGTACACTAGATGATGCTCAATCTTGTTGAATGCGCACGATCAGAGCGATCGCCTTCAATGATCAGAACTTCATTCCCATAGGGTACTCTAACGATCTTCTCATCACAGACGATGACGGCATGATATTTCGATAGCCAATCCATCCCTATGATGACGTCAAAACTACCCAATTCTACTAGTTTCAGATCAATGTTGAACGGACGATTCAATAAGTTTAGAGTGCAACCCCTTATAATGGTACCTACTCTTTCTAGGTTTCCGTTTGCTAGTTCTACGTCAAAGGCATTATCTAAGGTGGTCGGGGCTATATCGAGTAAAGGACTAAAAGCGGTCGATACAAAACTTCTATCTGCTCCCGTATCAAAAAGTACTGAAGCATAACGATTATTTAAAAGAAACGTACCCGTCACCACGTTCGGGTCGTCCTGTGCTTCCCTTCTGCCTACGGCATAAACTCTTCCACGGGCTCTTCCTTCATTACCCTGATTCCCATTGTTAACCATTGCCACCTAGTTTCCTGGTCCTCCACCGTTTCCTTGGTTTTGGGCTTATTGCACTCGTTCTGATAATGACCCTTTTCACCACATCCAAAGCAGGTGACATCCGCCTTACGATTGTAGGGTGGTGCTGCTTGAGCGGTAGCTAGGGGTCTTGCCCTACAGTTCCTTGCCAAGTGCCCTATCCTATGGCAATTGTTACACTTCACCGTGCACTGTCCCCTGTGATGTAACTTGCAGCGGTTACAAAAAGGCGTATTCTTGTCATAACCCTTCTTGTCACTTGAACCAACTGCATAAACCTTGCCTACACTCTGCTTTTTGTTCTGAGAGTTGTTGTTATTACCCTTGGAGTGATCTTCCCACTTCCTTTTGTGGTCAGTACTCTTCTCTGGAATATCCTCCAGTTCATAATCCATCAACTTGTTTGCCGTCTCCATGGTCTCATGAAGATCTACAGCTCTCGAGGTAGTCACATCACCTCTTATGGACTTTGGTGAACCACCGATATACCTCTCAATCAATCTTGCTTCAGTCCGAACCATTTCTGGAGATAGCAAAGCCAATTCCTGAAATCTCTGGTTGTAAGCAGCGATATTGTTGCTTTGCACCTTCAAATTCCAAAACTCTATTTCCAACTTCTTAATCTCATTTCGTGGGCAATACTTCCTAATCACTAGTTCCTTAAAATCTTCCCAAGGCATAGCATAAGCAACATCCATGTTAGCCGATTTCATGTAGTTGTTCCACTAGGTCAATGCAGCATCCATGAAAGTGAACGATGCATACTTGACCCTGTCGTCCTCATTACAACCATTGATACGAAACACGGTTTCTAAATTATCAATCCATCTAGTCAAACCAACGGTTCCCTCTGTTCCTCCAAATCATCCAACCATGATTTTTCAGAATTCAGAGTAAGTACAACCATGACTGTTGGTCACTAGCCTTGAAGTTCCGGTGTTGGTGGTCGAATTGTTTGCGGCTGCGAGAGCGGCAGCCACACGATCAGCAACAAGCTGGTCCAGCGTTGCTTGATTCACCACTGGGGCAGTAGCTGCGGCCCTAGTCGGTGCAACATTCTCAGTAGTCTGGCCTTGTGCGGCTCTGGTCGGGGCGACATTCTCAGCAGTCTGGCCTTGTGCGGTTCTGGTCGGGGCGACATTCTCAGCAGTCCTTCCCCTCACTGACCTTGTTGGAATAGGTGTGTTTGCGGTTTGTCCTTGTGTGACTCTGGTTGACTTTTGTTTGGGTGCCATTTATCTGCATCACAAAAGATGGCGATAAATGAGATTTTCGTTTATAGAAAAATAAATCATATGGATATGTGGATAGCGAAAACAGAATACAAGAGTAAGGTCAACCACAGAGGAAAAATGAATAATCGGATAGGAAAGACTAAGCTTGTTATATATATCAAAAGATAAAGGTTCACAAAATTACAAGCTTGGTCAATAGTTAGTTCTAAAGTACTACAGAAATACTAATAGTCCTAGAAATATGTCATCACTACTACAATCTAAGCCTGGTCACTGGCTAGGCGTAACTCCTCCAAGCCTAAAGTGAATCCTCCAATAGCGGTCTCCAACAGGTTAACGCGATCCCTAAGCTCCTGGTTTTCCCTCATCACAGCTCCAATAGTGTACTCAGCAGTCGAAATCCTCTGCCACTGAATACGGTCAACACCTCTGGCTCGTCTCATCATACCTAATATCCTACTCTGGCCTCTGCCTAAACCAATGGCCCTGAAATCTAACCCTCTAAGCTCCCTGCCATGTAACCTCTCTAGAGCATCCAATCTAGCTCTCAACCCAATCATCACTCTACAGTCAGAATACAACTCCTCAAATAAGACACAAGCTGCCTGATCAATAGTCCCAATCCGCCTCTCCAATGTCTGAATGCGATCAGACTGCTTCAATCTCCCAACCTGATCCGAATGTACATCAAGTAGATTCGCCTGGTTCGTCAGCTGAATCCAGATCTGCTCCATCTCAGTAGGCTCCTCAAGCTCTGCTAGCGGAGAAACCACTGGCGATGGGAGTGGAGTAGGCATCGGAGATGGTGGCATGAAAGAAGGAGATGACGGTGTGTACTCTGGGCTAGCTGCACGTATACCCGTGCTAACATCATAAGCAATGTCCAACCACTGACTGTCATTCAAACCCTGAATCTCAGCATCTCTGGAGCTCTGTCCAACCACAAACAATCCCTGAACATCCTCCATGATACCCTTACCATCCCTCGGCATCATAACCTGATCTAAATCCATAGGAGTATCCCTATCCCTATCATCATCTAAACCCATAGGAGTGTGCTCGGTAGGTGCAGTCACAGCAGGAGTAGGCTTATCCTGAACCTGCTCTGGATCCTCCACTGGATCCTCA
The DNA here is from genome assembly GCA_021014915.2 of Artemisia tridentata subsp. tridentata. Classification (NCBI taxonomy): domain Eukaryota; kingdom Viridiplantae; phylum Streptophyta; class Magnoliopsida; order Asterales; family Asteraceae; genus Artemisia; species Artemisia tridentata. The sequence goes on from CP139506.1 coordinate 308,561,287, forward strand.
TCTGAATAGGTCTCCACTGATCTCCTACCTCTCTGACTAGGTGTGGAATGGTCTTGAGATGATGTAGGTGACTAAGGTGATGAGTCAGTAGGAGTATCCTCATAGTCTGATCTGACTCTCTTCCTAGGTGGTAAAACTGGGAAATCTGAGAGTCGCTGATAAGGTCCAGAATATACCGACATACGAGCAGTGCGTCGACGAACAGGTGGGGTATCATGATCATGCTGAGTAAAGGCGTACAGCTGAGCTGGTGATGAACGGTGTGCTGTGGTGGATCTGTGCAAGTACGGTGAGGTAGATACCGGAGCGGTGTGTACAGGCTGAGCTGGAATAGATGGCTGAGCAGTAGCACGAACAACCTCCATCAGTGGATCATCCATGAATGGGACTGGCTGTCGTGTCGGAGAAGTGAGTCCATCAGTAGCTACCTCGGAGTGTGTGCCGAATGGGAGAGACATAGTCTGTGACAAATATAGTGCGACACGTATAAGTATATAGAAAATACTTATATCATATATGCTTATTATAATAATCAAATAATGCTCAAATCATAGCAAGCTAAACTGGCAGGCATCCGGCGGTCATGATGGAAAGTTTTTCATAAATCGGTTATAGTTTAAGGTTTTTATAAACCACGTTCTCTATAACCTAGGCTCTGAATACCAATCTGTAACACCCCCAAAATCACAATATTCGCGGAAGCATACACTTTGGGGTGCTACGAGGTCGATAATCATAACACAAGATATAGGGAACGGATTAAAAATTCGTTTTAAAATATATTACATAAGTCAAATTATGTAGCGTTACATAAAATCCATTTCAGGTGAAAATGAAGCCCATTTAAATAAAAGGTCCAACTGTCAGAGTAAACGTATTAAAAACATTTCCATCACTTATTATGACCGTCGCCATGCTCTGCACTCAGCTAAACGCACCTCAGTTTCCTGAGAAAAACATGCTAAAAGTCAGCTAACATTGGTGAGTTCTTAGGTTTAAATAAATAGCACATATGGACCAATAGCAATATCATCAAAACAATTCAGCAGATACACACTACTCAGCTATGCAAACACTAAGCCTCATCCTACCGATCTATGACAGCGCAGCACGCCAGCCTGGCGTTAGCAATTAAATAAGGGTGCCCTCGAGTGTTAATCCCCAGACACTCAGACTATTATTCGATTTGGTATACGTTCGCCTTGGTTATGCCGAGCCAACCGAACGGGGACGTCACTCCCAATAGATCTATTTGTAACAAACGGCTTCCTAGACAGAAATTAACGGCAGATGATAGTGGGCACAAAATGGGATTCAGCAAACTTAGGTTTCTGCATATTAGTGTGTACTTAAAAACAAAATTCATTTCTGGTCCATGAAAATAGTTTTGCATGTTTCTCACCCCAAGCTTATAAAGCAAAAATCGTATAAAATATGGGGCTATAAACTCACCTTTCAACAACAGCAATCTGCTAAGCAACAAAATAATGCAACCGCGCTGACAGACAACCTAAATCAGTACGGTAAGTCTTAGCGAAAATACTCGTGTCTCATGTGTCCTTATTTTATTTGAAAAGTTTACGCTTGACTAGTGCTCATGTATTTCTTGCTTGCTGTGTGGTAAAATATATTTTGAAACAATTTATCGTTGACGTTCTTTATGACGGTGGCTCATGGTGAAAGTGTACGGTGGGAATACGTAACGGAACATCCGTGCTTGTATTCACCGTTTAAAATGCGCAAGTGTTATTATATATATATATATATACTCATATATATATATATATATATATATATATATATATATATATATATATATATATATATATATATATATTAGATTAATTACTTTTGTTATTTTAATTAATTAAGATTAAAAATTAATTAAATAGGTTTTTGAGAAATAAATAAAATAATGGAGTTAGTGGAAGATTATTATATTATAAACATTGTTTATCATTTATAATACAATTTTGATTATAGGAAAAATTAAAACATTGTTAAGTAATTTTTATAAAGTTTACTTAAGTTAAGTGTTTTCACAAAAATATTCTAAGTGTTTGATTTTTAGAAAATTTGGGCATGACCCATTCGTTTGTACAATGTTTCCATATTTCTCAAGTGTTGCAAATTTTCCTCAAATATTCCACTAACTAACTATATGTGCAAAAATGTGATTGTGATATATATTATAGTCGTCGTGAATGTTTCATCGTTATATTATTCGTTATTGATACGTTAAGTATTATCAATAAATTTCGACACAAAGTTAATATTTTGTCAAAAAAAGTCAACAAAGTCTATTTCAATATTAACTTAGTGAAAATGTCAATTTTTACCCTTCCGGAGATTAAACGTCTCAAAATAGGTCCGAAAACGGTTTTCGTTATATTTATTGTTTCGTTAACTCTTAATAAACACGGCGAGTCGGAAAATACTCCAAAAATCATTTTCGTCATTTTTGTTGCTCATTGGGCCGAAAACTAGAGAAAAGCCCAATAACCAAGTTTTAGTCCAAAACGCATTTTTAGTTATAACGTATATATCGACGCGTTTCTAAAAATCATTTTACTCGCTCATTGGGTCCGTTTGGTCAAAAGGTCAAAACTACAAAATCCTTCATGGGCTTCGGCCCAACAGTAAACTCGTGGGTTTTATGGCCCAAAAATTAATTTAGTCCATTTTGTTATTATTTAGTGCTTATCAAATAAGCTCTAATAAATAAGCTACTTATCTAAATATTCCAAGTTGACTATTTTATGGTCTATTCGACCCATATTATTTAGTTCAACTCATTTTCCCATTTTTACTAGTTATTTTCTATAGCTTATGGCTTATTAAATAAGCTAACCCAAATAAGCACTTAACTATATTTTTCCACCATTTCACCATTAGAGCCAAAATTTTATGTTTTTCAAAACCCCAATAATCTTTTATTTTTAATCTAGCCGATCCATATACATGTCCTCAAAAGCTTATATATTGATTAGTGTATGTAACAAGATTTACCACACAAGCAAGAAATTTATAAACTAACTCATAAAACTCATAAAAGTCGAGCACTATATAGAAGCATACAAGCCCTAGATTTTTCCAAATCAACAAAATATATACTTTCAACACTTTTAAACATCATTAGGCATCAAATGAACAAGAGATTAACAAGATTTGAAAAGTTTTATGGATCCTTACAATGGTTGTGGATTTAACGAGCCAAGGAAGAACAAGAAACACCCAATGCTTCACCAAATTTACCCAAACTAAGTTCCAAATAACCCAAAAACCTTTAATATACACTCTAATGCATTTGATCTTCAAAGAAAATGGATGGATTTTGATAAGAAGAGTGTGTCGTGTATAGTGATGATCAAAAGTGATCTAGGAAGGTAGATGAGAGCTTAATGGATAAGTAGTTTTGTCTTAGTAGCTTTTAAGGCAAACTAGTAATATTCATAAGATATATAAGAGTTAGTGGTGTGTTTTTGTCATCTTATGGGGTAGAATACACCCATGGCCGGTTCATGTGTATTAGGGGGAGGGTAGAAATAATTTTTACCCGCGTTGGTGTATCGTGTGTCAGTTTGAGCTTAAAACGCGACCGTAAAGTCCCGTTTTGACATTTTTGGACATGTTTACGAAAAATAAAGTTTTTATCCGCGTTTTTATCAGAAATGTAATAAAATATCATTACTGACTCAAAAATATATTTATTTGACTGCTACCATATGTACTGTGCTGTCGGTACGCGCGTGCAGTTGTTTTTCAGAAAAATGCGAGAAAGCTCTCAGTAAATTACGAGACTTGTCAGTAACTATCAAAAATGTGATAATTTAGGCTTACTGACAAAAATATACTTTTTCTGCAGTGATTGTAAGCTACAGTATGCGGGACAGCTCCCAAAAATGCTCAAAAACACCTAGAAACATGCAAATGCGCATAGAAATGCTTAGCTTAAAAATAATTAATACTCATATAATATTAATTAACAACGTGAAAATTACCATTTGTCACAACGTCTTTCCAAATTGGCATCAAAATGTGATCTTGACCAGTCTCTTTCTCCATGCTAGATTCACCTGTATCAACACTGGCTTCTGAACCTGCAAAATCGTTAGTATTTGTACCTGCAACAACTGGTACATAGTTCATAGATTTTGTTAGAGCATCAAGATCAAACAGCCATTTTGGACCTTCACCTGTAACATTAGACTTATTCTCCAAAAAATCAACATGCAGGTTTTCTTCTACCTTCCTAGTTCTTATGTTTTATACCCTAAAAGCTTTACTATGTGTAAAGTAACCAACAAAGAAACCCTCATTCGACTTTTCATCAAACATTCCCAAATAATTTAAGTTATTAAGGATAGTAACATGACATTGAAATGGTCTCATGAAGCTTAGAGCACGTGTTCTACCTCTAAATAGATCATAAGGAGTCTTGTTGTGAGGTTTGACCAGTAAAACCCTGTTCTGCACATAACAAGCAGTATGAACTACTTCAGCCCAAAATGAAATAGGTAGCTTAGAGTCAGCTAACATGGTCCTAGCAGCCGCTATCAGTGTCATATTCCTCCTTTCAGCAACACCATTCTGCTGAGGAGTTCTAGCTACACTAAATTCCCTCTTAATACCTTTTTCTTCACAAAATTCATTCATAACTCTATTTTTAAACTCTGTCCCATTGTCACACCTGTTGATTTCTACTTTCTTATCAACTGGGTTTTCTATTTCTGTTATAAAGCTCTTAAGAATGTTACTGGTTTCATCCTTAGTTCCTAAAGAGAAAACCCATGTAAACCTGCTATAATCATCCGTGACCACAAGACAGTACTTCTTATACATTAAACTACTCATAGATGTAGGACCAAACAAGTCCATATGAAGCATGAATAATGGTTGAGTAATAGAGTTTCGAGACTTGGGCTTACAAGATGTAACACCCCCAATTTCGTGTTACGCAGCGGAATTCAAACTGGGTGTTACTTCATGGCATAACAGTTTTAATGATAGAAAACGATCTCTAGTTAAGTCATTTAAAAAGATTTACCATTCGAATATCAGAGTTTACAAATTAGGTTCCAGTAGTGTAAGATTTACAAAATAAGTGTTCGAATGATATTAAAATTTTATAGCCCTTTTGATGTATCCGTGCTCCTCCGTGCTATCCTCGTTCATTATGGCCCTGAGATAAACATGCTAAAAGTGTCAACACAAAGGTTGGTGAGTTCATAGAGTTTATAAGTAAAACAGTAAATTCGGACAATAAGTAAAGTGCATGAATAGTTTCTTATCACCAGTTAGAAAATAATATTTCGATTGCACTAAGTTCAAGACACCAAAATGGTTTTCTAGCTATGTGTAGGAGGCAACGCTCCCTGTAGATAACTACGTACCCAAGTAAGGTAGGTGACTACGCACCCTGAATTGCAGGTAACTACGTACCCATGTAGTGTAGGTGACTACGCACCCTGAATTGCAGGTAACCACGTACCCAAGTAGTGTTGGTGACTACGCACCCTGAATTGCAGGATTAACGTTTATTTGCTTAAAACGTTTCGACAGATTCGATTTAATAATCAAATGGTCGTTAAGTAATATAAACATTAAAATAAATGAAACGATGTACGTGATATGAACGAAGTGATGAAATTTATGAAATGGATTAGAATATCATATGTTACTGGTCAGACCTTTTATTTCCACAAAATTTACATTTTAAACTCTAACGGTGTAGGTTTTGCACCGTTAGTCCCCCGTTAACCAAAAGTTACATGTTAGGCCCCTAAAGGTTCCAATATTACATTTGATGATTCAAGTTTACTATATTTACCATATTAACCCTTAAGTTACTATTTTGGCTGTTTAGAACATAATTTTCCAAGTTTGGCAATTTTAGTCCCTTAACGTGAAAACCGTTGCAAGTTTAGTCCTTTTTACACAAAAATGATGGGAAAAATATTTTAAAAATTTCTATTACTTTATTATGCTTATTACAACTTATTTCAACTGTTTATTTCAGAAAATAGCTTATTTTTGAGGTATTGGGCCATTAACGAATCAATACAAGGCCCGTTAAGAAACCTAGAGGCGAGGGCATGAAAATAGTTTTGGGCCTGGACTTGGGTTATTTTTTGTGATTCTAAAAATGTATTCCATGGGCTTATTGGACAGCTTAATCTCAAGTTCTTATTGGGCTCTAATTAAGCCCACTTCGAAAACTTGATTATTTTCTGAAAATATAATACGTATAACTAGTGATATGTCGACTTGGTTTGAGCTAATTCGAAGGTTCATACGAGCTTATGAGGGAAAGTTTAAAACATGAAACTTATTGTTTGCTAGGCGAATATTTGAATGATGCAAAAATGTTGGCATGTTACGTTTATCGATTCGAAATTACTGAGACGTTTTGTAGGCTAGTCGAACCAGTTTCTAACTAGAGAAACACTTAGTATATTTCACAACATATTACCCGGTTTGACTTAATATGGTTCGATTTGACTTTTCAAGGTTATGTATACGTTTCAAGTAATGAAATTGAGTTTTATAGATCATATAAATATAAGAATATTCGTACGAGAGTAAATGAATACGTTTTGTATACATTTAAAACGTATACATATCGATTTATCATTAAGTCGTGCATGCTACAAATTGAAACATAAACATGAGATGTTAAAGAGTTTATGTGACTTACAAGGGTTGTAAATGGTACTTTGGTACATTGGAACGAAATCAGAAACACAAGAACTTGATTTTTACCAACCCGTATAACTTGAAACGTTCTCTTTGACTCAAAAATGTTAACCCCGATCGAACTTAGCTATTTCTGGACTTGAGTACTTATCAAACTGAGCTTTAAGAGGCTATAGTGTAAGGTGTGAGTTTGAGAGTAAGTGTGAATGAGATTGTGTCTCGTTCGATTATATTTAAGAACCGAAGATAATTTTTGTATTTTTTATTGTTTGTGTGAGACAATATGATGTGTATTCCCATGTTCTCAGCCATAAAGTGATATTATGGAGTGGAAAAGAAAGATAGTGGGACTCTTTTGTTGATCATTCTCATAAAGATCCGAATTATTTCTTTTGTCTTGTTTAAGTTGAGTGGGAGACAACAAAACATCAACCCATGTTTCTAGCATTAATAATGGTATTTTTAGGTTGTATAGTAGGAGGGAATCAAGGGACAAGGCTATATCGAGTTTTAAAATGGCCTTGGGGTGTGATTATTTGTCTTGAGCCTTGGAATGGAGATTATCATGATTCCTGGGAGTTTTTGTGTCTCATTCTGACATGTTGACTATGAGGGGGGCTCGAGATAGCAGAAACAAGTGTGGGTGAGAGTTTTTAGAGTTAGAGAAGATGGGTTTTGATTCCTTTCGGTTATATCTAAACTAAAATCTCCTTTTGTGTATTATATTGTTAGTGTATGACATAGATACCCACAATTACCTAACTATTGGTACTATCATGTTATTATATTATGCACAAATGGTTGCTTTTGGTTTCATTTTAAATTACCAAATGGGACACAAATCGAGCAACACTCACATGGGATCATAATTATATATACAATGTGTATATTCATTGCCAATTTAACAGCCACAATGTGATATGTATTGAATTAGAACAAGTTTTAGAAATAAATGGTGTATCGTGTACCAAATATACCTACATTTGCTTTTGGCTTCAAAAATAGGTCAAGATTTTGAGTTTTTCAACGAGGCTTGATCCTATGAATTCTTAAAAGACATAAGAATTTTAGTATGAAATTTGTTTGATGACTTGTTTGTCGAAATCGAGAGTAAAATCGCAAAACCCCTTTAACTTTGTTCTAGTCGACATAAGGGATAAAATTCTACATTGGGCCGGATTTGTGTGTTGGGTTCAGTTTGATGAACAGTAAACTGGGAATAAACTTTGTGTATTTAGTTAGTGAATTTGCTTTGAGATTTTCGTGGTTCGCGTGTGATATCGCTCCGTGTTTTTGTAACGTATTTACATTTTTAAGTTATTTTCACGTAATAACTAATCGTTACGAGATAACTTCTCATTTTTACAAATCAGAAAGTAAATAATACGTGTATTCTGATCGGAAAATTACCATTTGTTACAGTCTCCCAGCCTTATTGGAATGTTGTCCCGACATTCAACTCAGGTTATCAGTTGGAGATACGAAAAGATGTGGATATCAATTCATTTTCATGTTCCTCGTGAATTCGAGTCCTTACTGAAGGTTCTAACGAATTTTGGGTATGTTGGACATGTTTTTTTAAAAAATCTTTCAAACTTTCAAGGGCTGTTTCTGTCATTACAGAAACTTGTTTTCTCTAAATCTTTGTATTTTCTATGTTTGGAATGTTTTATATTGTGCAGGGACTGAATATGTTATTTTTCAAAGTTGAGGGTTATATTAGATCGCATCCGGATTAGGGTTAGGACAACCCGTTTCATTATATCAGCCTCGCTTTCTAATCTGGCGAGAATCCGGCCACCGGAGAAATTTCCGGCCAAATTCCGGCGATACCTTTTATTGATCCAAAAGTTAGATCGGGTCACTCCGACTCCACTCACTCGCCACCACCACCTCCGTAGCACCACCCTTCATTGCCGTCACCACCGCGAGCCATCACCACTAAGATGCAGCATCTTATTACCACTTTTGTGATCGTTTATGTCATCGTTGTTTCTACCTATTTTGCTTATGTTCCTGAAGATGATTTTGCATCCTTGGTTGGGATCTTAATATTTGTCATTCCACTGGTGGTTCTAGCCATCAGCATGGACAAGATTTGGGGTTAATAGTGTTGCGTTAGGATAAGTATTTGTTGTTCTTCTAATGATTATGTAATATGACTTGTTTGTTTTTATCGTACAGAGTGCTCAAGATGTTACATCCCGCATTGGGTCTTGCTCTCGTAGGTATAGTGGGGGTTTTTATTGTCTTGGCGGGTCAACCAATCGGTGATACTATACCTTATCTAGTAATTTTTGCAATATTAGTGTACCAATGTTAATTATATCGTTATGTATGAATTTTTATTGATCCTATTAAAAATTTCCGTTATTTATGCTCTATGAATTCATGTGATTTTGAGTTCGTACTTTTGTCGTATTTCTTCTCTGGGGATGATGGGTAATAGGGATCGAGTGTTGTTAAGAGGGTTATTTACGAATTGTTCATCTCCAGATTAAAAGTGATGTGGGGAAATACTGAGTTTATACGGTAAGTTTGCGTAGAAAACCACCTGATTACCGAATACAAGTAGAATACTGCAGATTCTCAAATTTGAGTTCATACTCATGTCATATCGGATATAAATAAGCCCACTTATTTATAATTCCTTATTTACATAGAGAAGCGTCCCAAACAATGTAAATAAAGAAGTATAAACTTATGGTTCGGCGATTCACAATTTCTTTATTTCAATAAAAAGGCGTCCCAATCCATTCAAATAAAGACTTTGTAAATCATCCTACTTAAGAATTTCCGACAAAACATTCATACGCGTGGAGAAGAAAAATAGTCCACACTGGGTTTGAATCATAGACTTTTAACAATGAAAGTCTCAGAAGAGAACTTTGATGAATGTAGAGAAAGTTACTGAACTTCAGCTTTTGTAGATGATGAATAAGTTTGTTTCTTAGAAATTTCATATCTTTGATTTCTACCAAGGAAATCATTAGTTTGTGACTTGTTTCATGTAAAATAATATAAAGTCTTGAGGAGTTTGGAGATCACTGTAATCATTTACAATGTCTGAGAAATAATTGAGACCATTGTGCAACTTACAATGTCGGAAAAATAAATAAGACTAATATGTTTCTCATAATGTAATGGGAAATAGATAAGACTGTTGTGTGTTTCTTGATGTCTGAGATATAAATGAGATCATTGTATAAACTACAATGTCTGGGTAGTAGGAAAGACCATTGAACTCAATTACAATGTCCTGGGGGAAGTTTCCACATCAAAGGAATCGTAAATCCACTCAGTCCCAAGTCCCGCCCATACAAGACTTGCAACCTGTGTGTTTACAACCCATTGCTAACATATGAGTAGGTACAAGATTGAAGAACTGTGGTTGTGCCATAATGCCCTAGAATAGTCATATGCAGATGTATTTAGTTCTAAAGTAATTGAAAGCAAGTCAAGTGTAGATATACATCAACCTACTAAGAGTAACATAAAATACCTAAAAGTCACATAATCGTCTGGAAGATGGAAGGCACGGAGAGTGAAAGGCTATAAAAATGTACCAATCTGTAACACCCCCAATTTCGTGATACGCAGTGGAATTCAAACTGGGTGTTACTTCATGGTTATAACAGTTTTAATGATAGAAAACGATCTCTAGTTAAGTCATTTTAAAAGATTTACCATTCGAATATCAGAGTTTACAAATTAGGTTCCAGTAGTGTAACATTTACAAAATAAGTGTTCGAATGATAAAAAAATTTTATAGCCCTTTTGATGTATCCGTGCTCCTCCATGCCATCCTCGTTCATTATGGACCTAAGATAAACATGCTAAAAGTGTCAACACAAAGGTTGGTGAGTTCATAGAGTTTATAAGTAAAACAGTAAATTTGGACAATAAGTAAAGCGCATGAATAGTTTCTTATCACCAGTTAGAAAATAATATTTCGATTGCACTAAGTTCAAGACACCAAAATGGTTTTCTAGCTATGTGTAGGAGGCAACGCTCCCTGTAGGTAACTACGTACCCAAGTAAGGTAGGTGACTGCGCACCCTGAATTGCAGGTAACTACATACCCAAGTAGTGTAGGTGATTACGCACACTGAATTGCAGGTAACCACATACCCAAGTAGTGTCGGTGACTACGCACCCTGAATTGCAGGTAACTACGTACCCAAGTAGTGTAGCTACCGGTTCTTAACTTAGGCAATCTATAAACTGTTTAAATTTATGTACTAATGTCCACGAGTAAGGATCAAGTAGATAATGAGTGAATAGTATTGTAATCGAATAATCAACAAGTATTTAGATAAAGCATAAAATATTTTGAGTAATCAACCATGTAAAGCGAGTAGTGAGTTTAAGTAAAACGAGCATGTATCTCCCCCAAAAAGTATAAAGTTATTAAACGAGTAAAAAGTGGGGCTATAACTCACCTTGAGTAATATCAGAGATATGAAACATGAAATTGAGTAAGTTATGGCTCCAAGACGTGACCTGGATTAATGGTAAAGTCTGAGTTTCGACAGATTCGGTTTAATACGAGTAGTGAATGTGAATCGGATAACGACTCGATGATGTATGAGTTTGATATGCTTAAAATGTTTAAAGTTTAAAAAGACTTGTTATTATCATGTTTATATGTCATTGATACTAGGATTAACGTTTATTTGGTTGTCGTTGTTTTAACACGTTAAGTTAATAATTAAATGGTCGTTAAGTAATATAAACATTAAAATAAATGAAACGATGTACGTGATACGAACGAAGTGATGAAATTTATGAAATGGATTAGACTATCATATGTTACTGGTCAGACCTTGTATTTCCACATAATTTACATTTTAAACCCTAACGGTGTAGATTTTGCACCGTTAGTCATCCGTTAACCAAAAGTTACATGTTAGGCCCCTAAAGGTTCCAATATTACATTTCATGATTCAAGTTTACTATATTTACCATATTAACCCTTAAGTTACTATTTTGGCAGTTTAGAACCTAATTTTCCAAGTTTGGCAGTTTTAGTCCCTTAACGTGAAAATGCGTTGCAAGTTTAGTCCTTTTTACACAAAAATGATGGGAAAAATATTCTAAAAATTTCTATAACTTTATTAAGCTTATTACAACTTATTTCAACTGTTTATTTCAGAAAATAGCTTATTTTTGAGTTATTGGGCCATTAACGAATCAATACAAGGCCCGTTAAGAAATCTAGAGGTGAGGGCATGAAAATAGTTTTGGGCCTGGACTTGGGCTATTTTTGTGATTCTAAAAATGTATTCCATGGGCTTATTTGACAGCTTAATCTCAAGTTCTTACTGGGCTCTAATTAAGCCCACTTCGGAAACTTTATTATTTTTTGAAAATATAATACGTATAACTAGTGATATGTCAACTTGGTTTGAGCTAATTCGAAGGTTCATACGAGCTTATGTGGGAAAGTTTAAAACATGAAACTTATAGTTTGCTAGGCGAATATTTGAATGATGCAAAAATATTGGCATGTTACGTTTATCGATTCGAAATTATTGAGACGTTTTGTAGGCTAGTCGAACCAGTTTTTAACTAGAAAAACACTTAGTATATTTCACAACATATTACCCGGTTTGACTTAATATGGTTCTATTTGACTTTTCAAGGTTATGTATACGTTTTCAAGTAATGACATTGAGTTTTATAGATAATATAAATATAAGAATATTCGTACGAGAGTAAATGAATACGTTTTGTATACATTTAAAACGTATACATATCGATTTATCATTAAGTCGTTCATGCTACAAATTGAAACGTAAACATGAGATGTTAAAGAGTTTATGTGACTTACAAGGGTGGTAAATGGTACTTTGGTACGTTGGAACGAAATCAGAAACACAAGAACTTGATTTTTACCAACCCGTATAACTTGAAACGTTCTTTTTGACTCAAAAATGTTAACCCCGATCGAACTTAGCTATTTCAGGACTTGAGTACTTATCAAACTGAGCTTTAAGAGGCTATAGTGTAAGGTGTGAGTTTGAGAGTAAGTGAGAATGAGATTGTGTCTCATTCGATTATATTTAAGAACCGAAGATAATTGTTGTATTTGTTTATTGTTAGTGTGAGACAATATGATGTGTATTCCCACGTTCTCACCGATAAAGTGATATTATGGAGTGGAAAAGAAAGATAGCGGGACTCTTTTGTTGACCATTCGCATAAAGATCCGAATTATTACTTTTGTCTTGTTTAAGTTTAGTGGGAGACAACAAACATCAACCCATGTTTCTAGCATTAATAATGATATTATTAGGTTGTAGAGTAGGAGGGAATCAAGGGACAAGGCTATATCGTGTTTTAAAATGGCCTAGGGGTGTGATTATTTGTCTTGAGCCTTGCAATGGAGATTATCATGATTCCTGGGAGTTTTTGTGTCTCATTCTGACATGCTGACTATGAGGGGGGCTCGAGATAGCAGAAACAAGTGTGGGTGAGAGTTTTTAGAGTTAGAGAAGATGGGTTTGGATTCCTTTCGGTTATATCTAAACCGAAATCTCCTTTTGTGTATTATATTGTTAGTGTATGACATAGATACGCACAATTACCTAACTATCAGTACTATCATGTTATTATATTATGCACAAATGGTTGCTTTTGGTTTCATTTTAAATTACCAAATGGGACACAAATCGAGCAACACTCACATGGGATCATAATTATATATACAATGTGTATATTCATTGCCAATTTAACAGCTACAATGTGATATGTATTAAATTAGAACAAGTTTTGGATATAAATGGTGTATCGTGTACCAAATATACCTACATTTGCTTTTGGCTTCAAAAATAAGTCAAGAGTTCGAGTTTTTCGACGAGGCTTGATCCTATGAATTCTTAAAAGACTTAAGAATTTTTCTATGAAATTTGTTTGATGACTTGTTTGTTGAAATCTAGAGTAAAATCGCAAAACCCCTTTAACTTTGTTCTAGTCGACATAAGAGATAAAATTCTACATTGGGTTGGATTTGTGTGTTGGGCTCAGCTTGATGAATAGTAAACTGGGAATAAACTTTGTATATTTAGTTAGTGAATTTGCTTTGAGATTTTTGTGGTTCGCGTGTGATTTCGCTACGTGTTTTTGTAACGTATTGACATTTTTAAGTAATTTTCGCGTAATAACTAATCGTTACGAGATAACTTCTCATTTTTACAAATCAGAAAGTAAATAATATGTGTATTTTGATCGGAAAATTACCATTTGTTACACAAGAAGCTCGGTGTTGTTTTCCCTTAAGACAGGCAACAGAAGTTTGGTCATTTCCAAAACGTTTTTGAGGTAAAATTCTTACCAAACCATCTTTTACAATCTTATTAATGGTTTTAAAATTGACATGACCAAGTCTCCTAGGCCAAAGCATTGATTCATCATCTGTGGCTTTTGCAACAAGACAAGTTAGATTATCTTTAGGAACAATTTTCTTCATATCAACACTGTACATGTTGCCCTTTCTAGGAATTTTAAGTAATACAAGACTTTCACCAGGTAGCTTAAAATCAGGAGACAGGACAAGACATTCAGTGTCAGTAAAAAGAACTTTGTTCTTTTTGTCATACATCTGTGAGACACTAAAGAGATTATACTTAAGTTCCTGCACAAAATACACATCTTCAAAGTCAAGTTTACCGATTTTAATTATACCTTTACCAGTAATTTTACCACCTCTTGCTCCTCCCCCAAAGGCAACATATCCTCCATCAAAAGCTTTGAAATCTTAGAGGTAAGACATGTTCCCTGTCATGTGCCTAGAGCACCCACTATTTGAATATCCTTGATCTTCTTCATCATCTTGTGGATATTCCTGCACATAAAATAAAGGAAATTAGATTCCTTTGGGGACCCAAGCCATCACTGACTTGGTCTGCCTCGTGCATCAATGTACTTATATTTCTTCATGATAATTGATGCACTATTGGGTTTCGTAGGTCTCCATTCCCAACATGCTGAGGCCTTAACATCATTACCCTTATTTGCCCTAATAGCATTCACTAGCATAGCAGTACTAACTACTGGCCTAGCAGTACAAACTGCTGGCTTAGCAGTTCTAACTGTTTGGCACCATTTCTTGTTTTTAAACACTGTTTTCTCATAATAGGACCTTTTACCAGTTTGTTGTGCTGATTTAGAATAAAAGTCAATGGTTTAGCACTAAAAACTATTGATTTGGGGTGAGCAGTATAAACAGGCCTAACAGGATTCAAATGTCTAAGGACAGTTCTCATCAACACTGCTCTGGGAGCCATGTTTCTTTGAGCATTAGGGTGATTATATTTAGCAAAGCTATTTGTGTTCACCCTAGAATTCCCATTTACCACCCTTTCCCTTTGGTGGTAGTTACAATTAGCCTGAACATGATAAAAACTGCCACAAGTAAAACATGCTTTATTGTACAAGACAAAATCACTTCCTAGTTGTTTGGACTTCAAGTTATTCTAATTTCTCTGGTTACCCCTAGGACTTTGTGACCTGTTTTGTGATCTATACATCTCTGCATATCTAACTTGTTTCCTAACTGGTTTTTCAACTTCTATTTTAGTAGTAGTAGGAACAACAGTTTTGTTTTCTACTTTAACTTCTGACACATTCTCCTCAATCAATGAGGTGTCACTAGCACTCTCAAAGGATTCCTTAACCTCTTAAGACTTCTCTACATTAGCATTCTCACTGGTCTTATGTTTATATTCAAAATTAGGCTCTTGAAATTCCTCTAAACCAATATGTGCCAAATCAATCCTTAGGGGTGGATGTGCCCCTTTATAAGGTGGTGCAACAGACTTATAACCTCGACCTTTCTTAAGTTATTAGTAAGCTGACACTCTATAATCTTTTCTATGCTTTTAGTTGCTCCTGCATATCTTTCTATATTCACTTCATTGCTGTCTTTATCTAGCATAGCCTTTTCTAGCTCTTTTTTAAGCTCATTAATTTCTATGTCTTTAAACATAATATCTCTTTTCAAAACAGTTATATCCTGAGTGAATACAATTTCATTCTTTTTATAGAAAACAAATTGTTCTTCTAAAACAATTTCATCATGCAGGTAGGAGTAAGAGCCGGAAGAGAAAGTTTCTTCCATACTGAATGAGGCATCAGGTTGATGCTTGCAACTAGATCTGCTAAGGCATAGCATTCAACCATTCCTGGAAATACACAAGGTAGTAGAAAGTTTCCAGGATCTCCAAGCTTCTCCGGAAGCTTTTTCAAGATAACCGCTGAGTAGTTCTCATTTAACGGAGTTTTAGCCATTTCAATAAGCTTTTCCTTGTTGCTTAACAAGTTTTTGATTGTTGATGCAAATTTGGGCATCAGAATGATAGCATCCGCAAAGCTGATGTCAAAATGTAATTCTTTAAAGATTTGAAAGAATTTGTCCATTTGTTGACTAGCCTTTTCACGGAGCTTTTGCTCATTTAAGCGCGATGGGTAAGGAATGTAAGGTTTGGATTTAGGGACAACAACTTCAGGAGTCTTAACAGATTCAAAGACAACTCCTGGTTTGGATTTTTTCGGGACAACCGGAGGATGGACTTCAGGAATCTTAACAGCATCCTCCGTCTCTTTTTCCATTTCAAATAACGGAGGAGGAATAGGGCCAGCTGGCCCCTCATAAGCAGCACCACTCCTTGTGGTGATGGCTTTGACGAAAGTGGTATCTCCGTCATCATCACTGTCATCAAGCACACTGACAGGAACAGCATTGAGCATTTCGGAATAATATCTGGCTGTTCTTTGCTCACTAAGTTTGGTTGACACACTTTTAACCGTAAATCGTGATAGAGTTGGATCGATTCTTGACGGTTGAGGAGCAATTGTGGGTGTAGAATTTTGGATGACCGAAGGTTGGACGTATTTAGTACTTCCATTGTTAGTGGGAAGTACCGGGTCCTTTATTACCTTGAGTCCCTCATGAGCTTTGCCACTATGTGTAGTGACAGCTTTGAGTTCACCCCTTGGGTTGACAACAGTGTTACTTGGAAGACCTCCCGAAGTAGAAGGTGGATTAAGATGGTCCATGAGACTGGCAAACATATTTTTAACTTCGCTTTGAGAATGATCGATTTTATTTGAAAGCTCAGTTCCTTGCTTGTTTATTGAGGACTGAAATTCATTCTTCAAATTAGAGATTTGATTTTGCATTGCCTTCATATTGGTCTCATTAACCTTGATGTAGCTATCAAGCTCACTCGAGAGAGGTCTTTGGGAATTAGGAGCTGAATACCCTTGATTACCCCTTTGGGGTGGGTATTGATTGTTCGGGGCATGATATTGATTCTGCGTGTTTTGCCCTCTTTGCTGATTAGGATTATTCCTATTTGGATTATTAGGAGAAGGAAATCCGGGTGGTCCATGCTGATTGCTAGCACGGTAATTTGTTTCCACTTGAGGATGGTATTGACCACCTCCTTGATTGGAAGATCCGGCTAAAGCTTTGACTTCAAATGCATTGCCATCGGTGGCAGTACAATTGTAGTAAGCGTGAGGACCACCACAAGTAACACAAACTTCTACCTTTTTGATTTCAGCAGTGTGAGAAGTTTGCGGAGCGGACTCTTTCTTTTGTGTGGAGAAAACCAAAGCTTGAATAACCTTCGTGAGTTCAGCAAGCTGAGTATCAGTACTAGACTGACTCACGGGAGATGAAGTGGAAGGACCAGCACCAGCCTGAGAATTATATGGTCTGGCTCGTGCAGTGCGGACCTTTGACTTATTTTCAATGAGAGCAATGGCTTCTTTAGTGGATTTGCTCAGAAAATTACCTCCAGCTGAGGCATTAAGAGAATCTTGGTCAGATGGGTTTAACCCATTGTAGAAAGTGTCCATTTGCATCAAATCGGTAAAACCGTGATGAGGACATTTGCGGAGCAATTCTTTGAAACGCTCCCATGCTTCTCCAAATGGTTCATCAAACCTTTGAGAGAATTTCATGATTTCATTTTTGAGATACGTGGTTTTAGACGGAGGAAAGAATTCATTCACGAATTTCTGAACCAAATCTTCCCATGTTGTTATTGATCGAGGGGGTTGTTTGTCAAGCCAAATTCGGGCTGCTCCTTCGATGGAAAACGGGAAAAGAAGAAGTTTTATTGATTCCTCAGGGACACTTTTGCATTTGATGGTAGATGTGATTTTATTGAACCATCTAATGTGATCTTGAGGATCGTCCCTGTCAAAACCATAGAATTGACGCGATGTTACCAGGTTTATCAACCCAGTCTTAAGCTCAAAATTCTCAGCCACGATGGCTGGAACAACAATGGCATCTCCGTACCCAGTGGTGGGAGCTTGGAGCAGCTCATTCATAGGACGGTCTTCAGCCATTATGTCAGGGGTTTTGGGATCAGTACGTAACTCGGGTACGACTGATGGAGCAGAACGTCTACGACGTCTTCGAGGTATATTTCCAAGCTCACGGAAAGGGCTTGATGACCTTGAAGAACGAGTGCGCATGCACTTAGCAAAAATTTTCAATTAAAATCAAGATCGAGAAAAACACAAGTAAACTTAACCAACAATCAACAAGCGTACGGTAGCTCTCTAAAAGATAAACGCACAGAGTGGCGGAGAAGCAAAGGTGGGCAATTAAATGCTCCTTAAAAACCCGCTTCTTTCAGTCCGACAATTTAATGTCAGACTATCCTAGAACCTCCGTTAGAGTTTGTTTATCAATTAAAGGTGAGCCGATATTCGCAAGTGATACAAAGGCAAGTTTTTATCTTAGGTTTGGGAACTTATTATGGCCGTACCCCCAGTTAGGTAGTACTCAGTCTTGGTTCTCGATGGTTAATTTTTATTGTTTATTATTAAAGAAAACGGAAAATGTTTTTGGGTTTTTAATTTTTATATGATAATTATAATAATAATATATATAGAAAAAGAAAAGAAAAATATTTTTGTATTTTATATTGTTTTTGAGAAATAGGAACTTCTTGGGAGAAGGATCTCGAATCACTAATCGCTAAAACTTACACAACAGTCGCAGCACACCTCCCCGGCAGCGGCGCCAAAATTTGATCCGTCTGAAAACGTATATATAAATATAAACAGTCTCAGAACGAATACTCGTGTGTAGTGTGAAACCAGGCAAGTGATCACCCGGATCGTTTCCCAACGAGATGTGAATGGAAAACTGTGAAAAGCTAGGATTAGAGTGATTGATGATTTAGATATTTGATTTTGCTTTTGATTAATTCTAATAAACAATTTAAAGACAGATATGCACAGGAAAATTAAACGCGAATTAAATTAAGAAAACGTGCAACGAAAAATCTAAAATGGGACAAAAATTAAAATTTATAAAATTTAAAACCTAAAAATGTAAAATGACTTAAAACTTATTTAAAAACTTAAACTATATATTTTTAACACTTTCTATTTAATTATTATTAATTATTTATTTATTTAATTACTTATTAAACTATTTAAATTTATAAAAAATACTAAATGAACAAAGAAAATTCTAAAACTTTTTCTAAAAATATTATAAGATGAGAAAAAGCTAAGAAAATTATAAAAATGAAAATTACTTAATTAAAATTTAAAAAGATAAATTCTATTAAATAGAAGCTATCACTTTATTTCTATTTTTGGTTTTTCTTAAGGTCTAAAAATGATCTTATATTTTTCCTAGATTAAAAATGACAAAAGAAAATTATGAAAATTGGATTTATATTTTTCTGATTATTTTTCTATTTATTATGATTTAATTACTATTAGAAACTAATAAAAAAGATTAAAAATATTAAATGACTTAGGAAAAATCTGAAAAATTCAGGATAAGTCTAAAATATTATTTAAAAGATAAGAAAAATAAAATCAGAAGTTCACAAATCCTGGAGAGCTGATTTGGGCAGATAAGCAATAAGCAAATAAGCCAAAAATAAGCTAATGAGCTCAAAACTTAACCAACTGATCAAGACAGGCTTAATACACTATTATAAGCTTAAAACAACTGAATAATACAAATAAGCACAAGTAAATAACAAGATAAGCACTATGGTCAGCTGTGAATTCAAGACAGAAACTCAGAAATCAGGCAATATTGCAGAGTGAATTAAGGAGTTTTAATAAACAGATAAGCTGAACTTAAGTGGGGCAAAACTTACCCTATATTACTAGGTACTCTAAAACACAAAAAGCCCCATCACAATTTGATCAATTGATGTCCAATTAGACACAAGTTCAGCAGTTGAAACCACTGAGTCTGCTGTTTTGTGCAGATGTTGTGCATAATTTGCACAAGTGTGCACAAGTGTTTTTGGCTATTAGGGCTACACTATATGGACCAAATGAACTTCAAAAATGCCAAGTTAATGGTCTGTATGAGCTTGTGGCTATAACTAGCTTGTATGAGCTGTTGAGGGACTGAAAATCTCACAAAGTGCTCAAAACCAACTGATCAACTAATGTGGCTAAATAGAACTTGGAAAAAGCTTCTTATGGTCAAGAAAAGCTAGAAAAAAGTAGAGCTTGTGGTCAATCAACAGTAACTCTAGTGTTTGGCCTATTTAACTGCCTGAACCAAACAGTCCTTTAGGGGACTGTTTTGGTTTTTTTTCAACTGAAATGGTTATATTAAGCTCTGAAATGAACTCTAGTGATACTACTGAGTATATTAAGCTATTTAAAAGTGACTAGTAACTAAAGAAGAAGCAATCTAATTAAGCTAGCTTATTTAAGTTATTTTTGGTTTTTCTAAGTTTTTAAGTAAAATAAAGGTAAGTACTGATTAAGACTGATATGACTGATGAAATATGATCACAAAATACTGATAAGCTGGAAATAATAATAATAAGATGAAATAAGCACTTAAACAGTAGAATAGAAAAATAAAGCAAAATATAGAAAAAATGAGCTTACAACTGTGAAGTAATGAAACAGAGAAAACTGATTAGGATCCAACTTGGCTTGTCATTACCAAGCTTAATACCCCATTCCAGCTTAATCACCCCAACTTATCAACCCAGAACAGCTTATTTCCACTTCTTTGACTTTATTTGACTTTTGTTGTTTTCTTGAATTAGAGCAGGATTACACTAACATAAGCTCACAGTAAGCTATGTTTAGCTTATATGAGCTTATGTAAACAGAGAATAAGCTATTCCAAACAACATTTAATTTAAAACAAATTACAGTGAAGCATTAAATTGTAAATTGACTGAATTTAAATGCAAGATACAATAAAGTGAGATCAAAATGACTGTAAAGTGACTATATTGATGACTGAAATGAAAATTACAATAAGGAAATGACAATTAAGTAAAAGACGATTTTATAAAATTTAACTACCACTCAATTATCTATTACATTGTTCTATTTATACTAAATACAAATGGGAAACCCTAAGTCATCATCTCTGATCAAATCCCATCCCTTGAATTGCTTCAATTTGATCTCCTTCATCCATTTTAGCTTTTGGCAGGAAAAAATGGAAAAGTGGTAAACCCACTATCTCTGACTGTTGGGGAGAAGGAAGATGCATTAAATGCATTTGGAGTGTTAGGTAGTGTGTTTGGAGGGGAAATGATGTGGTGAAGCCAGCTGTGGAAAATGGTGAGGTGGGGGGATGACTGGTTTGTTTAGGCGGTTCGAAGGAAGAAGGTTTGACTTTGTTTGACTGAGTGGTTAACTCAGTTTTAGGGATGGGCTTATTAGTGATTGGGCTTGGGTAATGGTTTTGGGTTGTAACTAGGTTTTGGGTAAATGGGATAGGCTGGGTATTGTTGTTGGGTTTTATTTTTGGGTTTAGTGTTAGATAGGATCCGGATTTTGGTTTTATTAAACATAGGGACCAATCTTGTAATTACTGAATAGTTGAGGGGTGTGTTCTGCCAATCTTCCAAAATTACTTCAAAGGACCAAACTTGCCACAAATCAATAACACAAGGACCATATTTATTTTTCTCAAAGTTTTTAAATCCCAGGGACCATTTTTGTCCATTTTGCAAAGTTCAGGGACTAAACTTGTAATTTTATGAAACTTCACACCAAAGGACTATATATGTTTATTTGTGATTCAAAAGGACCTTTGGTGAATTTTTCAATGTTTTGAATAACCAGGGATTAGTTTTGACAACTTTTGAAAGTTGAGAGACTGAAACTGCCAATTATGCAAACTTTGTTCGTTTTTTATCTGTTTTTAAACATTTTGCATCTGAAACATATAAAACACAATTCTGGGATAATTTCAGTATTATGATGCATTTCTGAGTGTTTTTGGATGTTTTGGCAGCTCAGATTAGGTAAAAATGATGAGTATTTAGACACTCATCAATGCACCAATTATTGAATATTGGGAGTCAGATGATGAGGATAAGGTTGAGTCTATACTTAAGGTTGAAAGAAAACCAGTTAAGCCTAGTGTTGAAAAGATAAAGTTTGTCAAACCTGATTTTGGTAGTAAGTTAACTAAGAAAATTGTTGATCAAGTTGAGCAACCTAGGAATATCACACACTGTCCTAGAGGGAATCAAAGGAATTGGAATAACATGATATCTCAAAGACTAGGAAGTGATTGGCAAATGTTCAATAAAGCTTGTTATTATTGTGGTAGTTTTGAACACTTGCAACAAGATTGTCATAACTATCAAAAACCTGTTTAGAACTATGCTAGGAGGGTAAATCACCAAAGTTTTTCTAAAAATACTCACCCAAATTCTAAGAGAAATATAGTTCCAAGAGCAGTGTTAATGAAATCTGGGTATGTATCAGTTAATACTGCCAAGCAAAATGTTTCTAAAACAACAGTATTAACTAATACTGCTAGACAAGTTGATACTGCTCCCACTAAGAGAACAGTGAATGGTGCTAAATCAAGGTTACAGGTTTCAAAATTGACAAATTCATCTATAACAAGACCCATTAAAAGGAATACAGCATTTAGTGCTGTTAAGGAAAAAGCAATAGTTGCTACTGCTAAGCCAAAAGTAGTAACTAATACTGTTTGTGGGGATCATTTTTATGTTGTTAAGGCCTCAGCATGTTGGGTTTGGAAACTGTTGGGAATTAAATTAGTTAACACTTTGTCCTGCCAAGCTAAACAATTAGAATTGCTGAAGATTATAACTAAGAGTACTAACTGAGTTAGTATTGCTAGTGTAAATATTGGTACTAGGGATTCACAAGGTTTTTGGTCGAAGAATGAAGAACATAATCGACTTTGGTTTTATTTTCGTAACTTTCTGCAGAGCTATTTTTAAAAGGTGATATCTCATTCGTTAACCGTTGGATCTTAACGAATTTTTTACCGATGATTCTTTGCACATCAAGGTAGAATCTCACTAGAGGGATCTTCAATATAAGCGTTCATTTGAAAGATATAAATCGCTGAAGTCTGCTGCAGAAAGGTTTTTAAAGTTTATTGGTTTCTAGGATTTGTTCATAATTAATTTGATCGATTTGGTTTTCATGACTGATGCTGCTGTTCACAATCATTCTATGCTGTTTTAAGGTATTCTTTATCACAATTGTGTTTATTCTGAGATGATCTTATCAGTATGTACATGAAAAAGAAAGACGAAACCCTAAGTTTCTCCCTCAAGAATTGGCGACACAGGATCAAATCTAAACCATCACTTTCATCTTTTTAAATCGATTCTCAATTGTAAACCTACTTGATTGAAATTATTACTGTCCTAAAGCAATCATCAAGAAGAAATCGAGGGAAGAAAGATTTACAAAAGGGTTGCTGATCAGTGTAATTAGGGTTTACATTGCTGCTTTTATTTATAGGGTTTGATCATATTGGTTAACTAGGCATTAAACATCATAATGCTTGCACAATTATTGCTTCATCATATGCGTCGATTAGGGCTGATGTAGTAACTATGATCGTTTGATGCTGATTGATTCTCTGCTACTGATCTGCTAGTTTATGTGATGTATTAACACAGTTTTTAGGGTCGATTTAACTTGAATTTAATGTGAAGGAGTGACCAAGACATCTATTGATGGTGTTACTTAGAATACTGGATTTACTAGTAACGTTTATTTTCTTGAAAGTAGAATCACTCATGGTTTTTCCAATGTTATTGGTTATAAAGGCGTGACTATTTGATGAGGTTGCTGATAAAATGCATAGGTCTACTCCTCATGATTACTGAGGTTACAGGTTTCATTGGAGGTAACCCTACTCTAGCTTATTAATGCTGCCATTGGATATTACTACTGCTAGCTTTGTGAATATTAGTACTGCTACCGACATTTTGTACTACTACTTAAAAATTTGGTACTGCTTTGTACTGCTGAAGACTGATGATGAAGATGGTACTGCCAGTGATTGAAGACGCGTAATGTGATAAGTATAGAAGATATTTAGTGTATATCTTATATGTTTAGAATGATACGAATATTGTATATTTGTAGTTATCTTGTAAAGGACTCCTTGTGCCTATAAAAGGAGGTCCTAGGTTAAGGTGTTATATACATCTCTAGAATACGTTTTTGTTAAGCTTCAAGGTTGTAAACCCTAGTACTACACAAGAGTACTCGTATTATTGAGCTAATAATATTGAAGCATTTTGGTGAATTGTTCTTGTTAATATAACACAGTTTACTGTTTCATTGTTTACTGTTACATTATAATTCTTCTAAGTATTGTGGAGGCTCAGAATTGAGAAATACTTTCAAGTGCGGGATTATGTTCTATGTGGTACATCATAGAGAATGGCAACTCATTCAAACCATCAACAAGTGAAGGTGGTGCCCCAACTGTATCAGGTCCTGTTACTGCAGAAGAGAAGCTTCAGAAAAAGAATGATGTAAAAGCTAGAAGTATGTTGCTGATGGCTCTCCCCAATGAGCAACTGTTGACTTTTAGCAAGCACAAGGATGCAAAGACCTTGTTTGAGGCTATAACAATAAGGTTTGGAGGCAATGAAGCAACTAAGAAGACACAGAAGACTCTTCTTAAACAAATGTATGAGAATTTTAGTGCCTCAAGCACTTAGTCTCTTGATTTTATCTTCAATAAGCTTCAGAAGATTGTGAGCCAACTAGCTATTTTGGGTGTAGAGATTTCTCAAGAAGATCTCAATTTAAAATTCTTGAGAAGTCTACCTGCTGAGTGGAACACTCATGTAGTAGTCTGGAGAAACAAGCCTGATCTAGACACTATGAGTTTTGATGATCTCTACAACAACTTCAAGATTGTAGAACAAGAGGTGAAAAGACTTGCAGGATAAAGCTCAAGCTCTCAGAATATGGCTTTTGTGTCATCTCCAAGCACAAGTAGTACTGAGGAGGTTAATACTGCTTTTGGAGTTAGTACTGCTATCCTTAAAGTTAGTACTGCTAGTTCACAAACTAGTACTGCTAGTTTAAGTGATGATACTGTCTATGCATTCTTGGCCAGTCAAGCTAATGGGTTTTAGCTTGTTCATGAAGACCTAATACGAATTCATGAAGATAACTTGGAGGAGATGGATTTGAAGTGGCAATTAGCTTTGCTAAGCATGAGGGCCAAAAGATTTTTCCAGAAAACAGGAAAAAAGATCACTATCAATGGATGTGATACTGCTGGTTATGACAAGTCAAAAGTGGAGTGTTACAACTGTCATAAGTTGGGACACTTTGCTTGGGAAAGCAGAGGGCCAAGGAACCAGGACAACAGGGATAGAAATCAAGATAGTAGAAGTTCCAGGAATCAAGAAAGCACCAGGAAGGCTGTGAGTGAGGAAGAGACTTTTTCAAAAGCTATGGTGGCAATAGATTGACTTGGATTTGACTAGAGCTTTATGGCTGAAGAGGACGCTCCTACCAACATGGCACTGATGGCTTTCTCATATTCTTAGGTATATACAGATAATGCTTGTTCAAAATCTTGTGTAACTTTAAAGAGCTATGAATCTCTTAAAAAGCATTATGATGACTTAGGATAGAGCTTAACCAATCTGAATTTAATTTAGCAAATCATAAGAGAGGTTTAGCTGTTGTAGAAGAACAGCTTGTTTTCTACAAAAAGAATGAAACTATATTCACTGAGGATATTGTTGTTTTGAAAAGAGACAATATGTTTAAAGACTTAGAAATTAATGAGCTTATAAGTGAGTTAAAAAAGATTAAGCTAGATAAGGACAACATTGAAGTGAATATAGAGAGATATGCAGGGGCATCTAAAAGCATAGATAGAATTGTTCAGTGTCAGCTTATTGATAAATTTAAGACAGGTCTAGGTTATAAGGCTGTTGCACCTCCACATACAGGTTTATTTCAACCTCCAAAACTTGATTTGTCAAATACTAGTGTAGAGGAGCTCAAAAAGCCTGAGACTAAATGTGAAAGTGATAGTGAAAAGAGTTTTAAATAGGTTAGTGAATCATTTGATACCCCATTAGTTGAGAATTTTGTGTCAGATGATGAGGTAGAGAGGAAAACTGTCTTTCCTGCTGTTACTAAGGTAGAATCTGTTAAACCTAAACAACAAGTTGTTTGGTCATATATTGGAGTTGATAAGACAAAACATACGAAAGATGAAGGACTTAAGAAGAAAAAGGATGAAACTCTTCAAAAAGATAAAGATTATAGAAGATCTTTCAAAAAGATTGTTCTCTAGTATATATAAAGAGAATACAGGTCTTTCGTTTTACGTGTGTCAATATGTAACACCAGTAAAAGTGTGTGTTAGGCGAGTAGGCTGTAGAATACGCCTAGAGTGTTTATGTTTGTTAAGCCTCAAGAATCTTAGGATTCCTGTTAGATTAGGTAACAGCTCTACACTTGATCAAGCAGAATTGGGGTTATCATGTTTGTAATTGTAGTTGTTAGAGATGATGACGAAGAAACCTTGTATCAATAATAATGAAGTTTTGTTTATTCCGCTGCGTATGTTCTTATCATTGTTATTGTTAATCCCTAGAGCTCTAAACGATCCATGGAGTTATTCTAAACTCCACAATTGGTATCAGAGCTTGGGGAGCTCATAATATTGGGATTCACAAGATTTTTAGTCGAAGAAAGAAGGAAAAATTTGAATCTGGTTTCAATTTTCGCAACTTTCTGCTGAGCTGTTTTCATAAGGCGATAGTTCATTCGTTAACCGCTGGATCGGGCTAAAATTTTTACTGGAGGTTCTCTATATATCAAGGTACATTCTCACCGGAGGGATCTTCCATCTGAGCTCTTAATTGTCAGGTATAAATTTTTGAAAACTGCTGCAAAGAAGTTCATGTTTTTGGATTTTTAGGGTTTTTGGGATAATCGATCCTTCTGAAGAAAGTTAGTACTTGGTTTGATTCATTATGGAAGTCGGTATATCAATTATTTATATGTTATTTGATGATATTACGCTACATTCTTAATTAATCCTATCATCAAAAGTAATTAATTCAAAACCCTAACTGAATTGGAGTTGCATAAAGTTGAAACCCTAACTGTTCATGTTAAGAGTTTTGCCTACTTGGTTGTTTTGTTGTGTTGCGGCTATACGTAGTTTAGAGAGATAGTGACAACAAAAGGGATGTTGAAGGAAGCCGTATTAGCTTTGGTGAGTCAGTTTTCTTTGAACTGATGATGAACCCTAATACATCTCTCTACTCTCGTGCTAATGATGATACTTGGAAGCTGCATTCGAAGACATTAGGGTTTGGTGAAAACCCTAATTCAAATTAAAGGAGTTCTTTTGATTCGGAGAACATTACTGATGAACACAATGTAACGTGTAAGGGTACTGATGAATCAGGAAAGCTATGTTTTATTAAAATAACGCTATTGTACGACTGTGATTACTGGTGGGAGAGTAAAGCTACTGATGTTGTGAGTACAACTATGCATAAGGTTACTGGTTTGGAGGTAACCCTACTTTTGTTGTTTTAGTGATGCTCTTACACACGTTAATATTTCTTGACTTGGTTGACTGATGGAGGAGTACTTATTTTAACTGAGGTTACTGCTAGAATGAATAACTTTACTGCCAAAGTTTTTAGTAGCTTCAGTAATCTTCAATAATCTTGTGTTCGTTTGTTGATGCAGCTTCATTTCGAATTAAAGTCTACTACTTCAGGTTTTTCAGTTAGTACTGCTACTTAAAATATTAGTACTGCTACTAATTTTTTTTGTACTGCTCGATTCTATCAAGTTAGTACTGCTGGTATTATTTGGATTGGTACTGCTGCATCGTATTAGTACTGCTCGTTATAGTGGTTATTAGTACTGCTAGTATCATGTTTATACTGCTACCATTGGTTTATGCTGCCCATTAGTACAGCCATTAATAGATTTGTTCATCATTTATTGGAGGTAGTAATCTGGTATTGGATCATGATTCGACATTGTTAGGTGCATAATGCAAGAAGTTATGTGGCTATGGATTGCGATAAGTAACTTGAATTTTGGTATAACGAGGTTGCTATTGATGCTATTATGTATGGTTACGCAGCAAGATTATGGGAAAAGCAAGAGATGTTTGATATCAGTATGTACTACGTTTGGTACAAGTCTATAAGATTATTAAAGTTTTATAGGCATGCGTTACGAGAAGTGAAGGGTAGACAAGATGGTTTTTAGCATTGTTTAATATCGGATAGCACATGGTTACGGTTCTCGGTTGGATAAAGACACACACATGAAGGAGTTTAGTTTTGGATTTTGAGGTTTTGGTTGTGACCCGATGTTCATTATTATTGAATACTCTAATGAATCAGGCTCAAGTTAAACAACTATTCTTCATGTTACTACTGCTTGGTTTCAAATTCTATTGTAGTCATTTTTCGTAAGCTATTTGGTGCTCGTTCATTGATGGTACTACATGGTGTTTTGTTGGGAATTAAATATTCTGAAGTTAGAGTATTAGAAATTACTCTAAGTCAAAGGTACTGCTAGTTCAAGATCAAGGTACTGCTAGTGCAAGAAGGTACTGCTAGAGCAAGAAGGTACTGCTAGTTCAAGTTGAAGGTACTGCTAGTTGTATAAGGTACTGCTGATCAGTGACTCATAGGATAAGATCGAAAAGATATTTGTTGTATTTTGGTCAAACATATACGGTAGATAATATCTTACTCCATGTGCTTAGTTAACAAGTTGTATACATAGATACATGTTGTATCTTATGTACTGACACCAATATGCATAAGTTAACAAAGTAAGTCGGTCAAGACTTTAAGCAATTTGTAAAGATCTCTTGCAACTATAAAAGAGATCTTAGACTTGGATATTGTATACACACATGCATAATTATAGACTCATAACTGTTAAGACATAGAACAAACACAAATCACAAGTTGTAACATAAGATTCAAGGTTTTGTAACCCTAGTGAGTAACACAAGATCACTCGTATTATTTGGAATAATATTGAATCGTTTAGTGAAATACTTTCTTTGTTCATTGTTAAGTAACAAATATAATTCTTCCATTTCCATAACATACATAACCTTCTAAGTGTGGTTAAGTAAATTCCGCGTGCTTAATCATATTAAGTCAATATATCTCATACACAAAGACACAAGGTTTAACCACCTTAACCGTGTATAACCAAGGTCCTCACAGTTGGTATCAGAGCTAGAGGTTGATATATTTGAATTAGAAGAAACAGAAATGGAAGCTCATGATGTTCAAACAAATGTTGCTGCAAAGTTGCCCATAATCAAACCCAATGAGTTTGAGTTATGGAGGATGAGAATTGAGCAATATTTCATGGTCCAAGATTATACTCTTTGGGATATAATTATATATGGTGATTCCTTTTCACCAAGCTACTCAGAGGTTGTCCTAGAAGGTAAAACAACTAGAAAAAGAAATACTGGACCAGTGTCAAATGAAGAGAAGATACTGAAGAGAAATGATCAGAAAGCAAGAAATTTGCTGCTTATGACCATTCCTGGTGAGCAGATGCTATCATTTAACAAGTATCTTGATGCAAAAACTCTTTTTGAAGAGATTTGTGCATATTTTGGTGGTAATGAAACTACCAAAAAGACACAGAAGACACTTCTAAAGCAACAATTTGAAAACTTTATTGCTTTTAGTAATGAATCTCTTGATAAGCTATTCTCAAGATTACATAAGCTTGTCAGTCAGTTAGCTGTGTTGGGTGTTGAGACAGAGAAGGAAGATCTCAACATGAAGTTTTTAAGAAGTCTACCTGATGAGTTCCACACTCATGTTATTGTCTGGATGAACAAACCAGACATTGAAACAATGAAGCTCAATGATTTGTACAACAACTTCAAAATTGTTGAACAAAGTCTTAGAAAGTCTGGAATTTATGGTACTAGTTATGGGAACGCGGCACTTTTGTCATCTCCTAGTATTGGTAAGGCTGAAGAGGTAGAAGAAGTTGAAGGTGTTTCTAATGCTACAAATGGTGGTCCTTCTACTAGTGCACACAAGACTGTTGCAGGACTTGGTGATCCAGCATTCTATGTATTTATATCTAGTCAGTCTAGTGGTTCTCCTCTAAATCATGAAGACCTAGAGCAGGTTGATAGTGATGATTTGGAAGAGATGGACATCAAATGGCAGGTTGCTTTGCTCAGCATGAGGGCCAAGAAGCATTGGCAAAGAACTGGGAAGCAAATTACCATAAATGGTAATGATACTGCTGGGTTTGATAAGAAGAAAGTGGAGTGTTTCAACTGTCATAGGTTAGGACACTTTGCTAAGGAGTTTAGAAGCCCAAGAAAGCAGGAGAATAGAAACACATGGTATAAGCAATATAGGAGAAAGGAAGTTACTGTTGAAGAGCCAAAGGCTATGTTGGCTATTGATGGTATTGGTTATGATTGGAGCTCTATGGCTATTGAAGAAGATGCACCACCGAATGCTACTCTTTTGGCCAATGAATTTGCTCTAATGGCCCATTCTGATTCAGAGGTAAACAATATTACATCTTGTACTGAATCATGTCCTAATCTTAAAGCTTATGAAGACCTTAATAAGAGATTTGAAGCTCATAAAGAAGAGCTACTTAACTCTCTTTTTAATTTGGCTAATCACAAAAGAGGTCTAGCTGTTTTAGAAAAACAAGTCTTACATTTTAAAAATAATGAAATTCATTTTGCTGATGACATCAATATACTAAAAAATGACATTAAGATCAGAGATGAGTGTATTGTTGAGTTGAATGAATCATTAGCTAAACATAAGAATGAAAGAGAAAATGTAAAGGTTTCTGTGGATGTTTTAGCACATTCCTCAGAAGGATTCAATAAGCTATGGGAAGCCCAAGTTATTGATAAGGTTAATTCTGGTGTTGGATTTAAGTCTGTACCCCCACCATACAGAGGTGTTCATTCACCTCCAGGTATTGACTTAGCACACACAGGGTTACCTGAGTTTCAAGAACCAATCATGGAATATGGTTCTAAGGTCACTAAATCTCCAAAGATAGAAAAGGTAAGTAAAAGTTTAGATAAAACTTTATCTTATCAGGACAAGGTGTCCTTTGTTAAGAAAGGAGATGCTATAGTTGTTGAAGATTGTACAACTGATAGTGATAGTGAAGAAGAACAGGTTATGTCTAAACCTGTATTGGTTAAGAAAGTAGGAACAAGTATTCCTAAGATAGTCAATCACAACACTAATAGGCCTAAGTCAAATGTTAAGACTGATAGGAAACCAGTTAGATATTGTGAACAATATAGAACTACAAACAAGCCCAGAGGTAACCAAAGGAATTGGAACTACCTCAAGTCTAACCAAATAGGTGATGACTTTGCATTTTATAATAAAGCTTGTTATACATGTGGTAGTTTTTGACCATCTTGCAGCTTTCTGCAACCAAATGGTAACTGGGTATGAAAACAATAGGGTGAACTACAAAAGGCAAACTCCTCAAACTCCTTTTCACTCTAATACTCATAGAACTAAACCCAGAACAGTCTCAAACAAGTCTGGACCCAAAGGTCCTGATAGACAAAAAGGTCCTGTTAATACAGACAAAAAGGTACTGCCAGAACAAATTAAAGGTACTGGTAGATCAAAAGGTACTGTTAGACCTATGATGGCTGTTAACCCAAAATCAACAGCTAAGGATGCAAAAACAACTTTCATACATGCATCTAAAACTGTTCTAAGACCCATTCAAACAAAAGCAGTGGTTCACAAACAAATTTGGAAACCAAAGGGTGTTACTTCAAAGTTAGCAGACACTGCTAAACATGTTGTTCACTCTGCTGCTAAGGGTAATAGGGCAAATGCTGTTAAGACCTCAGCATGTTGGATTCAAAAATCCAATGTTGCATCAACAGTCCTTAAAAGATTAAACTATATTGATGCAAGAGGCAGATTCAAGTCAGTAATGGCTTGGATCCCCAAAGAAAACTAACTCTCTTATTTGTGTGCAGGGACATTCTATTGATCATCAAGATCAAGGATACTCAGATAGTGGATGTTCCAATCACATGACAGGCAACATGTCTTATCTTTCAGATTTTCAAGAATTCAATGGAGGATATGTTACCTTTGGAGGTGGTTTTCGTGGCAAAATTTCTAGTAAAGGTACTATTAAAACCGGAAATTTAGATTTTGAAAATGTGTACTATGTACAAGAGTTAAAGTATAATATTTTTAGTGTTTCACAAATGTGTGACAAAAAGAATAATGTGCTTTTTACTGACACTGAATGTCTTGTTCTATCTAAGGATTTTAAGATGCCTGATGAAAATCAAGTACTTCTTAGAATTCCTAGAAAGGCCAATATGTATAGTGTTGATATGAAGAATATCATTCCTAAAGAAGATTTAACTTGTCTTGTATCAAAGGCCACATTGGATGAATCAATGTTATGGCATAGAAGGCTTGGTCATATTAACTTCAAAACCATAAATAAAATTGTTAAGAATGGTTTGGTAAGAGGTTTACCTCACAAAAGATTTGAAAATGATCAAACATGCATTGCTTGTCTAAAAGGCAAACAACACAAAGCCACTTGTAAGCCCAAATTTTTTACCTCTATCAATCAGTCATTGTTTATGCTGCATATGGACTTATTTGGACCAGTTTCAGTAAGGAGTATACAACATAAAAAATATTGTCTTGTTATAACTGATGACTATAGCAGATTTACATGGGTTTTCTTTTTAGCCACTAAGGATGAGACATCAAGCATTCTTAAGGAATTCATTACACTGATAGAAAACCAAGTAAGCAAGAAAGTAAAAGTCATTAGGAGTGATAATGGGACAGAGTTTAGAAATAGAGTTATGGATGATTTCTGCAAAGAAAAAGGTATTAGGAGAGAATATAGTGTTGCTAGAACACCACAACAGAATGGAGTGGTTGAAAGAAAGAATAGAACACTAATTGAAGCTGCTAGAACAATGTTAGCTGATTCTAAGCTACCTATAATCTTTTGGGCAGAGGCAATTAACACTGCTTGCTATGTTCAAAATAGAGTTTTAGTTGTGCAGCCTCACAATAAGACATCATATGAACTCTTTAATGGTAGAACTCCAGCAATAGGATTTCTTAGACCTTTTGGATGTCATGTGACAATTCTCAATACCTTAGACCATTTAGGAAAATTCGATGGTAAAGCAGATGAAGGTTTCTTAGTTGGATATTCTCTTGTTAGCAAAGCTTTTAGAGTTTACAACTTAAGAACTGAGAAAGTTCAAGAAGAACTACATGTGGAATTTCAGGAAAACAAATCCAATGTAGTAGGTCAAGGACCCAAATGGATATTTGATCTTGATTATCTAACAAACTCTATGAATTATTTACCTGTTGTTGCAGAAACTAATAATTTTTCAGGTTCACAAGCAACAAATGAGGTGGAGTTAGATAAAGATCAATCTGATGTCATTATGCCATTGTGGTCAAGTACCAGTGTGGATTTAGCTTCAAACAATGATGAATCTTCTTCTGGTAAAGCAAAAGAAGATGTTGAGGCTCAAAGAAAAGATGTTGGAACAGAAGAACAACTCAATATGTTAAATATTGATGGTACTGCTGAGTCAGAGCAAGGTACTGTTAGTACTTCTCAAGGTACTGGTAGTTCATTTGAAGGAACTGTTAGTTCATCTGAAGGTCCTGCTGGTCCTTCACACTCAAAAGATGCAGAGTTCCAAGAAGATGAAGTGGATTTGACTAATCTTTCATCATCTTATCATGTTCCTACTACACCACACACAAGAATTCACAGAGTTCATTCCCTTGATAATGTGATAGGAGATATACAATCTGGTGTGAAGACAAGAAGACAATTGGTCTCTTCAGACCAACAAGGGATTCTTGATGCCCTTTATGCTTCAAAACAACATGAACTTTCAAACTCATGTTTATTTGTATGTTTTCTCTCTCAAAAGGAACCAAAGAATATTCTTACAGCCCTAGATGATTCAAGCTGGGTAGAGGCTATGCAAGAAGAGCTTCTTCAGTTCAAGATTCAAAAGGTTTGGGTGCTAGCTGATTTACCTACAGTTGAGAAGCTAATTGGCACTAGATGGGTTTTTAAGAACAAAAGGGATGACAGAGGAATTGTGATCAAGAATAAGGCTAGACTAGTAGCACAAGGGTACACACAAGAAGAAGGAATAGATTATGATGAAGTTTATGCTCCAGTAGCAAGGATTGAGGCAATTAGGCTGTTTCTAGCTTATGCTTCATTTTTAGGCTTCACAGTCTACCAAATGGATGTCAAAAGCGCATTTTTATATGGTGAAATTGGAAGAGAGGTGTATGTTTCACTACCTCCTGGTTTCATTGATCCATTACATCCAAACAAAGTGTACAGAGTAGTGAAAGCTCTCTATGGCCTTCATCAGGCACCAAGAGCTTGGTATGCAACACTTGCTTCCTACTTATTAGAAAATGGATTTCAAAGAGGGAAGATTGATCAGACACTTTTCATCAAACAACACAAGAAGGATCTTCTGTTAGTGCAGGTGTATGTGGATGACATTATCTTTGGATCTACAAGGAAGGAAATGTGTTTAGAATTTGAGAAGCTTATGAAAGATAAGTTTCAAATGAGTTCTATGGGAGAACTTACATTCTTTTTGGGTTTGCAAGTTAAGCAATCATCTGAAGGCATATTTATTAGTCAAGACAAATATGTTGCAGAGATACTTAGAAAATTTCAATTTGCTGATTCAAAAATAGCAAGCACACCAATGGACCCAGAGAAGCACCTTCTGAAAGATGAAGATGGAGAAAATGTAGATGTACACAGTTACAGATCTATGATAGGCTCCTTGATGTATCTTACATCATCTAGACCTGATATCATGTTCTCTGTTTGTGTATGTGCAAGATTTCAAGTTACTCCAAAGGTTTCTCATTTAATTGCAGTCAAGAGAATTTTTAGATATCTCAAAGGTCAACCAAGGTTGGGTATATGGTATTCTAGAGAATCTCCTTTTGACTTGGTAGCATATTCGGATAGTGATTATGCTGGTGCTAGCTTGGAGAGAAAGTCAACAACTGGAGGATGTCAATTCCTTGGGTGTAGACTTGTCTCATGGCAGTGTAAGAAGCAAACAAGTGTGGCAAATTCAACAACTGAAGCTGAATATATAGCTGCTGCAAGTTGCTCTAGTCAAGTTCTATGGCTTCAAAACCAACTTCTTGATTATGGGTACAATTTCTTAAACACTGTTATTTATATTGATAATAGTAGTACAATTTGTATTATTAAAAATCCTGTACAACACTCTAAAACAAAACACATTGAAATTAGGCATCACTTTATAAGAGATTGCAATGAGAAAAGATTAATTCAAGTTCTTAAAATTGCTTCAGAGCATAATTTTGCAGATCTGTTAACAAAAGCTTTTGATGTTTCAAGGTTTCAGTACTTAATAGCAAGTATTGGAATGCTTAATCTTTAAATTTTTCAAAATGATGTGTTTTTGTACATAAATTTTTGTTGGTACTGCTGGATTTATAAGGTACTGCTATATAAAAATTTGAATTGTGTTATTCATACAGTTAGTTTTATGATTATTCTAATGCAAAACAAGTACTTTGTACATTGTTCTTTTGGTTTTAGACTAACTATTTCAGGTATGAATATGTGAACACAAAGGATATTTCAAGTGAAATGGGAACAGCAGAATGCTTATCAAATTGCTGACCATAATAGGTTTATGATGGACTGAGTTTAGGAATTAAACCTCCTTAAAACTTCTTTCTTGAAATCTAGTTATGATATTTCACATTGAATTGATGACTTAGTTGATCAGATAGTAACTGATACAACTCACTTTCTATCATTTTATACTTTAAAGTATAATGAGTTAGTCTAAGGACATCTGATAGAAATAACAGCTAGTGAAAGTGCATCTAACACTTGTGTTGGAGGTAACAATTACTATGAGCTGGAAACCCTGTCAAGAAAATCTTTTGAATAGATTTATCTTTTCACAGGCAGTTAGTGATAACTGAAATACATTGGTTCTCACACAACCAGAGGTTATTTTTAAACCGAAATTTTGATTAGGTGTCTGTTACACACTT
Organism: Artemisia tridentata subsp. tridentata; assembly: GCA_021014915.2. Classification (NCBI taxonomy): domain Eukaryota; kingdom Viridiplantae; phylum Streptophyta; class Magnoliopsida; order Asterales; family Asteraceae; genus Artemisia; species Artemisia tridentata. The sequence continues at coordinate 308,597,418 of CP139506.1, forward strand.
GATTCTTTCAAAATGGTTGAATGTAGTATGATTTTTTCAATTCTAAAATCATAAACATACTACTAAGTTAAATGATTTCTTAAAAGGATTTTCAAGGATTCAGAAAAACCATTCATTGATGGATTATGAATCAAAATGTCCACTGATTCACCTCTCATAGGAGTTAACACACCTAGAAGTGATGAGGACAACAACTTAAACTCTTAAGGAATTGATGGCTTCATGTACAATATTGTCTGAAAACAAGTTCAAACTGATAGATCAGGTGATATGAAGAGAAGTTCTTTAGTACATAGTGAGATCTTCCAAACAAGGGGAGGAAACAAAAGTTATTTGCTTCAGGGGAGGAAATAATTTCCCAGAAAGGAAGAATAAACCAATATAAGGAAGGAGAAGACAAGAGCATACAAGATGATGATGTAGAGGTTGAAAATGACAAGAATAGATCAAATATCTAGAAGGGATGAAGCATTTCTAAAGGAGAAAGTTCTATCTAGATCAAACGAAGGAAAGTTTCAATTTCAGTTCATTATGTTTGTTTATCACTTGCAAAGGCATGCTGATAGATGATTTCACTTGTTGAAATCATTGCCTCTTACAATTCCTCCATCCAAGGAAATTGCACCATCTTTTGGTACAATGTTTTGATATTGCTGAAGTCAAAGAAGAACAAGGCAGATGAGTTCAGAATAGAAGAATAGTTCAGATTCATGAAGTGTTTGAAAGATCTTCACAAGTCCTCATTTAATTCAGAAAACATGTTTGAATTAATTCACATGTTTAGGGGAGGATTGTTGGGAATTAAATATTCTGAAGTTAGAGTATTAGAAATTACTCTAAGTCAAAGGTACTGCTAGTTCAAGATCAAGGTACTGCTAGTGTAAGAAGGTACTGCTAGAGCAAGAAGGTACTGCTAGCTCAAGTTGAAGGTACTGCTAGTTGTATAAGGTACTGCTGATCAGTGACTCATAGGATAAGATCGAAAAGATATTTGTTGTATTTTGGTCAAACATATACGGTAGATAATATCTTACTCCATGTGCTTAGTTAACAAGTTGTATACATAGATACATGTTGTATCTTATGTACTGACACCAATATGCATAAGTTAACAAAGTAAGTCGGTCAAGACTTTAAGCAATTTGTAAAGATCTCTTGCAACTATAAAAGAGATCTTAGACTTGGATATTGTATACACACATGCATAATTATAGACTCATAACTGTTAAGACATAGAACAAACACAAATCACAAGTTGTAACATAAGATTCAAGGTTTTGTAACCCTAGTGAGTAACACAAGATCACTCGTATTATTTGGAATAATATTGAATCGTTTAGTGAAATACTTTCTTTGTTCATTGTTAAGTAACAAATATAATTCTTCCATTTCCATAACATACATAACCTTCTAAGTGTGGTTAAGTAAATTCCGCGTGCTTAATCATATTAAGTCAATATATCTCATACACAAAGACACAAGGTTTAACCACCTTAACCGTGTATAACCAAGGTCCTCACATGTTTGTTGCTATGGTGGTTAGTTATTCGAAAATTTCTTTCAAATGGTTAACATAAGGGTTTCAGGGAAAGCTTAATGTTAAAATGTTTAACCATTTATATGCTACATCAAGGTGAAGGTTTTTACAAATGCTAGTTGTTATTCTTACTACTGGTTTAGTTTCTTTTGTCTTGAGTTCATTTATAGTAAGCTTTTTGGTGTTCTTAATGGTGGGTAATTCGAGACATTGGAAGACTGGATTGGAAGTATGATAGTGGTTCGTGGTTGTGAAGATCAAAGTTGCATTTACTTAGAGGTTCCTAGTGGATTATGACAAAAAGGGGAAGAAGTAATACATTGAAGCTTTGCAACTTGAAGATCCTTGGTGGTATAGCATGGATTAAGGGGAAGTCTATTTCTTTCATATATATTAACTTCAGGGGAAGTTCGTGCTTATTTGGGTTTTGTCATTATCAACTAGGGGAAGATTGTTGGGTCGTATATTTGAGTTGATAAGACAAAACATATGAAAGATGAAGGACTTAAGAAGACAAATGATGAAACTCTTCAAAAAGATCAAGATTACAAAAGATCTTTTAAATATTAGGAATATATCCTTTGTAAACCTAATTCTCTAGTATATAAAGAGAATACAGGTCTTTAGTTTTATGTGTGTCAAGATGTAACACCAGTAAAAGTGTGTGTTAGGCGTGTAGGCTGTAGAATATGCCTAGAGTGTTTGTGTTTGTTAAGCCTCAAGAATCTTAGGATTCCTGTTAGATTAGGTAACCGTTCTACACTTGATCAAGTAGAATTGGGGCTTATCGTGTTTGTAATTGTAGTTGTTAGAGATGATGACGAAGAAATCTTGTATCAATAATAATGATGTTTTGTTTATTCCACTGCGTATGTTCTTATCATTGTTATTATTAATCCCTAGTGCTCTGAACGATCCATGGAGTTATTCTAAACTCCACAAAAGTGAACCCAGCTAGGAAAACAGTTAAGTATGCAGAGATGTACAGGTCACATAGTCTTAGGGGAAATCAAAGAAATTGGAACAATCAAAAATCCCAACAACTAGGAAGTGAATTTGTAATGTACAATAAAGCCTGTTTTGTTTGTGGTACTTTTGACCATTTGCAGGCTTATTGCAATTATCATCAAGGGGGAAGGATGGTAACTGGGAATAGAAGGGCATCTACGAATACTTACAATAGAGCGAATCGCAATTATTTTTCTAAACAAAATCACTCTAGTGTTCACAGAAAGATGGCTCCAAGAGCTGTTTTAATGAAGTCTGGCCTTAAACCACTTAATAATGCTAGACCTATTAATATTGCTCACCCCAAATCAACAGTTTTTGGTGCTAAAACAACATCATGTTTTTCTTAATCAGCATAACAAACTGTTATTAGGCCCTTTTATAAGGAAACAACACTAACAAACAAAAGGTTTAGCCAAACAGTTCATACTGATAGACCAAGAGTTAATACTGCTAGGCCAGTAATTAGTACTGCTAGGCCAAATTCAGCAGTGGTAAATGCTTTCAGTGCAAATGGGGCTAATGCTGTTAAGGCCTCAACAAGTTGGGTTTGGAGACCTACCAAACCGGATAGTGCATCAATCATATTGAAGAAACATAACTATATTGATGCACAAGGCAGATCCAAGTCAGTAATGGCTTGGGTTCCCAAAGGAATCTAATTTCCTTATTTTTATGTGCATCATCATTCACAACAAGAAGATCAGGGATATGTTGATAGTGGATGTTCCAGGCACATGACTGGGAACATGTCTTATCTCTCAGATTTCAAGGAATTTGATGGAGGATATGTTGCATTTGGGGGAGGAGCTAGAAGAGGTAGAATTACAGGGAAAGGTACAATAAAGACTGGTAAGCTTGATTTTGAGGATGTGTACTTTGTCCAGGCTTCATATCGAATTAAAGTCTACTACTTCAGGTTTTTCAGTTAGTACTGCTACTTAAAATATTAGTACTGCTACTAATTTTTTTTTACTGCTCGATTCTATCTAGTTAGTACTGCTAGTATCGTTTGGATTGGTACAGCTGCATCGTATTAGTATTGCTCGTTATAGTGGTTATTAGTACTGCTATTATCATGTTTATACTGCTACCATTGGTTTATGCTGCCCTAGTAATGCCGTTGATAGTATTGTTCGGGATTTATTGGAGGTAGTAATCTGGTATTGGATCATGAGTCGACACTGTTGGGTGCATAATGCAAGAAGTTATGTGACTATGGACAGCGATAAGTAACTTGAATTTAGGTATAACGAGGCTGCTATTGATGCTATTATGTATGGTTACGCAGCAAGATTATGGGCAAACCAAGAGATGTTCGATATCAGTTTGTACTACGTTTAGTACAAGTCTATAAGATTATTAATGTTTTATAGGCATGCATTACGAGAAGTGAGGGGTAGACAAGATGGTTTTTCGTATTGTTTGATTTTGGATAGCACATGGCTACGGTTCTCGGTTGGATAAAGACACACACATGAAGGAGTTTGGTTTTGGATTTTGAGGTTTTGGTTGTGACCCGATGTTAATTATTATTGAATACTCTAATGAATCAGGCTCAAGTTAAACAACTATTCTTCATGTTATTACTGCTTGGTTTCAAATGCTATTGTAGTCATTTTTCGTAAGCTATTTGGTGCTCGTTCATTGATGGTACTACATGGTGTTTGTTGCTATGGTGGTTAGTTATTCGAAAATTTCTTTCAAATGGTTAACATAAGGGTTTCAGGGGAAGCTTAATGTTAAAATGTTTAACCATTTATATGCTACATCAAGGTGAAGGTTTTTACAAATGCTAGTTGTTATTCTTACTACTGGTTTAGGTTTCTTTTGTCTTGAGTTCATTTATAGTAAGCTTTTTGGTGTTCTTAATGGTGGGTAATTCGAGACATTGGAAGACTGGATTGGAAGTATGATAGTGGTTCGTGGTTGTGAAGATCAAAGTTGCATTTACTTAGAGGCTCCTAGTGGATTATGACAAAAAGGGGAAGAAGTAATACATTGAAGCTTTGCAACTTGAAGATCCTTGGTGGTATAGCATGGATTAAGGGGAAGTCTATTTCTTTCATATATATTAACTTCAGGGGAAGTTCGTGCTTATTTGGGTTTTGTCATTATCAACTAGGGGAAGATTGTTGGGTCGTATATTTGAGTTGATAAGACAAAACATATGAAAGATGAAGGACTTAAGAAGACAAATGATGAAACTCTTCAAAAAGATAAAGATTACAAAAGATCTTTTAAATATTAGGAATATATCCTTTGTAAACCTAATTCTCTAGTATATAAAGAGAATACAGGTCGTTAGTTTTATGTGTGTCAAGATGTAACACCAGTAAAAGTGTATGTTAGGCGTGTAGGCTGTAGAATATGCCTAGAGTGTTTGTGTTTGTTAAGCCTCAAGAATCTTAGGATTCCTGTTAGATTAGGTAACCGTTCTACACTTGATCAAGTAGAATTGGGGCTTATCGTGTTTGTAATTGTAGTTGTTAGAGATGATGACGAAGAAATCTTGTATCAATAATAATGATGTTTTGTTTATTCCACTGCGTATGTTCTTATCATTGTTATTATTAATCCCTAGTGCTCTGAACGATCCATGGAGTTATTCTAAACTCCACAAAAGTGAACCCAGCTAGGAAAACAGTTAAGTATGCAGAGATGTACAGGTCACATAGTCTTAGGGGAAATCAGAGAAATTGGAACAATCAAAAATCCCAACAACTAGGAAGTGAATTTGTAATGTACAATAAAGCCTATTTTGTTTGTGGTAGTTTTGACCATTTGCAGGCTTATTGCAATTATCATCAAGGGGTAAGGATGGTAACTGGGAATACAAGGGCATCTACGAATACTTACAATATAGTGAATCACAATTATTTTTCTAAACAAAATCACTCTAGTGTTCACAGAAAGATGGCTCCAAGAGCTGTTTTAATGAAGTCTGGCCTTAAACCACTTAATACTGTTAGACCTATTAATATTGCTCACCCCAAATCAACAGTTTTTGGTGCTAAAACAACATCATGTTTTTCTTAATCAGCACAACAAACTGTTATAAGGCCCTTTTATAAGGAAACATCATTAACAAACAAAAGGTTTAGCCAAATAGTTCATACTGATAGACCAAGAGTTAATACTGCTAGGCCAGTAGTTAGTACTGCTAGGCCAAATTCAGCAGTGGTAAATGCTGTCAGTGCAAATGGGGCTAATGCTGTTAAGGCCTTAGCATGTTGTGTTTGGAGACCTACCAAACTGGATACTGCATCAATCATATTGAAGAAACATAACTATATTGATGCACAAGGCAGATCCAAGTCAGTAATGGCTTGGGTTCCCAAAGGAATCTAATTTCCTTATTTTTATGTGCATCATCATTCACAACAAGAAGATCAGGGATATTTTGATAGTGGATGTTCCAGGCACATGACTGGGAACATGTCTTATCTCTCAGATTTCAAGGAATTTGATGGAGGATATGTTGCATTTGGGGGAGGAGCTAGAAGAGGTAGAATTACAGGGAAAGGTACAATAAAGACTGGTAAGCTTGATTTTGAGGATGTGTACTTTGTCCAGGCTTCATATCGAATTAAAGTCTACTACTTCAGGTTTTTCAGTTAGTACTGCTACTTAAAATATTAGTACTACTACTAATTTTTTTTTACTGCTCGATTCTATCTAGTTAGTACTGCTAGTATCGTTTGGATTGGTACAGCTGCATCGTATTAGTATTGCTCGTTATAGTGGTTATTAGTACTGCTATTATCATGTTTATACTGCTACCATTGGTTTATGCTGCCCTAGTAATGCCGTTGATAGTATTGTTCGGGATTTATTGGAGGTAGTAATCTGGTATTGGATCATGAGTCGACACTGTTGGGTGCATAATGCAAGAAGTTATGTGACTATGGACAGCGATAAGTAACTTGAATTTAGGTATAACGAGGCTGCTATTGATGCTATTATGTATGGTTACGCAGCAAGATTATGGGCAAACCAAGAGATGTTCGATATCAGTTTGTACTACGTTTAGTACAAGTCTATAAGATTATTAATGTTTTATAGGCATGCATTACGAGAAGTGAGGGGTAGACAAGATGGTTTTTCGTATTGTTTGATTTTGGATAGCACATGGCTACGGTTCTCGGTTGGATAAAGACACACACATGAAGGAGTTTGGTTTTGGATTTTGAGGTTTTGGTTGTGACCTGATGTTAATTATTATTGAATACTCTAATGAATCAGGTTCAAGTTAAACAACTATTCTTCATGTTATTACTGCTTGGTTTCAAATGCTATTGTAGTCATTTTTCGTAAGCTATTTGGTGCTCGTTCATTGATGGTACTACATGGTGTTTGTTGCTATGGTGGTTAGTTATTCGAAAATTTCTTTCAAATGGTTAACATAAGGGTTTCAGGGGAAGCTTAATGTTAAAATGTTTAACCATTTATATGCTACATCAAGGTGAAGGTTTTTACAACTGCTAGTTGTTATTCTTACTACTGGTTTAGGTTTCTTTTGTCTTGAGTTCATTTATAGTAAGCTTTTTGGTGTTCTTAATGGTGGGTAATTCGAGACATTGGAAGACTGGATTGGAAGTATGATAGTGGTTCGTGGTTGTGAAGATCAAAGTTGCATTTACTTAGAGGTTCCTAGTGGATTATGACTAAAAGGGGAAGAAGTAATACATTGAATCTTTGCAACTTGAAGATCCTTGGTGGTATAGCATGGATTAAGGGGAAGTCTATTTCTTTCATATATATTAACTTCAGGGGAAGTTCGTGCTTATTTGGGTTTTGTCATTATCAACTAGGGGAAGATTGTTGGGTCGTATATTTGAGTTGATAAGACAAAACATATGAAAGATGAAGGACTTAAGAAGACAAATGATGAAACTCTTCAAAAAGATAAAGATTACAGAAGATCTTTTAAATATTAGGAATATATCCTTTGTAAACCTAATTCTCTAGTATATAAAGAGAATACAGGTCTTTAGTTTTACGTGTGTCAAGATGTAACACCAGTAAAAGTGTGTGTTAGGCGTGTAGGCTGTAGAATACGCCTAGAGTATTTGTGTTTATTAAGCCTCAAGAATCTTAGGATTCCTGTTAGATTAGGTAACCGTTCTATACATGATCAAGTAGAATTGGGGCTTATCGTGTTTGTAATTGTAGTTGTTAGAGATGATGACGAAGAAAACTTGTATCAATAATAATGATGTATTGTTTATTCCACTGCGTATGTTCTTATCATTGTTATTATTAATCCCTAGTGCTCTGAACGATCCATGGAGTTATTCTAAACTCCACAAAAGTGAACCCAGCTAGGAAAACAGTTAAGTATGCAGAGATGTACAGGTCACATAGTCTTAGGGGAAATCAGAGAAATTGGAACAATCAAAAATCCCAACAACTAGGAAGTGAATTTGTAATGTACAATAAAGCCTATTTTGTTTGTGGTAGTTTTGACCATTTGCAGGCTTATTGCAATTATCATCAAGGGGTAAGGATGGTAACTGGGAATACAAGGGCATCTACGAATACTTACAATATAGTGAATCACAATTATTTTTCTAAACAAAATCACTCTAGTGTTCACAGAAAGATGGCTCCAAGAGCTGTTTTAATGAAGTCTGGCCTTAAACCACTTAATACTGTTAGACCTATTAATATTGCTCACCCCAAATCAACAGTTTTTGGTGCTAAAACAACATCATGTTTTTCTTAATCAGCACAACAAACTGTTATAAGGCCCTTTTATAAGGAAACATCATTAACAAACAAAAGGTTTAGCCAAATAGTTCATACTGATAGACCAAGAGTTAATACTGCTAGGCCAGTAGTTAGTACTGCTAGGCCAAATTCAGCAGTGGTAAATGCTGTCAGTGCAAATGGGGCTAATGCTGTTAAGGCCTTAACATGTTGTGTTTGGAGACCTACCAAACTGGATACTGCATCAATCATATTGAAGAAACATAACTATATTGATGCACGAGGCAGATCCAAGTCAGTAATGGCTTGGGTCCCCAAAGGAATCTAATTTCCTTATTTTTATGTGCAGGATCATTCACAACAAGAAGATCAGGGATATGTTGATAGTGGATGTTCCAGGCACATGACTGGGAACATGTCTTATCTCTCAGATTTCAAGGAATTTGATGGAGGATATGTTGCATTTGGGGGAGGAGCTAGAGGAGGTAGAATTACAGGGAAAGGTACAATAAAGACTGGTAAGCTTGATTTTGAGGATGTGTACTTTGTTCAGTGTTCTTTTTACTGACACTGAATGTCTTGTTCTTTCTCCCAACTTTAAGTTATCTGATGAGAGTCAGGTACTACTTAAAGTTCCTAGAAAGAACAACATGTACAGTGTTGATATGAAGAACATTGTTCCTAAAGAGAGTTTAACTTGTCTTGTTGCAAAGGCCACACTTGATGAATCAATGCTTTGGCATAGGAGGCTGGGTCATGTAAACTTTAAAAACATTAATAAACTTGTTAAGGATAACCTTGTAAGAGGTTTACCTTTAAAACGTTTTGAAAATGATCAAACTTGTGTTGCCTGTTTAAAAGGGAAGCAACACAAAGCCACTTGTAAGTCCAATATTCATAACTCTAATACTAAGCCATTATACGTGTTGCATATGGACTTGTTTGGTCCAACATCTGTAAGTAGCTTAATAAATAAGAAATATTGTCTTGTTGTTACCGATGATTATAGCAGGTTTACTTGGGTTTTCTTTTTGGGAACTAAGGATGAGACCAGTAGACTCCTTAAGAGCTTTATCACTGAGATAGAAAACCTAGTTGATAAGAAAGTAAAAATAATCTGATGTGACAATGGAACAGAATTTTAAAATAGAGTTATGAATGAGTTTTGTGCTCTGAGAGGTATTCGGAGAGAATTTAGTGTAGCTAGAACTCCTCAGAAAAATGGTGTTGCTGAAGGGAGGAATAGGACACTGATAGAGGCTGCTAGAACCATGTTAGGTGATTCTAAGTTACCCACTACTTTTTGGGCTGAAGCAGTTAATACTGCTTGCTATGTGCAGAACAGGGTTTTAGTGGTTAAGCCTCACAACAAGACACCTTATGAACTTTTTAGAGGTATAACACCTGCTCTAAAGCTTCATGAGACCATTTGGATGTCATGTTACTATTCTGAATACTTTAGATCATTTGGGCAAGTTTGATGGAAAGTCTGATGATGGATTATTTGTTGGGTACTCTATGAATAGTAAGGCTTTTAGGGTATACAACATTAGAACCAGGAAGGTAGAAGAAAACTTGCATGTGGAATTCTTAGAGAATAAGCCTAGTGTTGCAGGAGAAGGTCCTAAGTGGTTGTTTGATATTGATGTGCTAACAGAGTCAATGAATTATGTACCAGTTGTTGCAGGTACAAACTATAATGATTTTGCAGGTACCAAAGATAGTTTTGATGCAGGTCAATCTAGCATGAAGACAGGGTCTGGAAAAGACTACTTTATGATGCCACTGTGGAAAGATGGTTGACTATTTGATTTAGCTTCAAAGGATGCGGGCAATGATGAACCACAACCTTTACTTTGATGCTGTCTAACAAGCTTCTAGTGGATGAGCAGACTGAGATGGCAAAAGTATTGCTAAGGAAAATCTTCATGTAGGCTGAAAGTACAATGAGTAGAATATAAAGTGTTTGGAAGAATCCTCTCAAAGACAAAGATTTAATTCAGAAACTTGATGACTTAGACGAAAAACCTTATGTTTAATTCATCTTCATAGGATGGTGAACCTTCTAATGATGCTGAAAAGAAGGGTTCTGAAGATGGAAACAAAGAAAGTGGTGTTGAAGAACATGAGAATCCTGATGACAGTACTAATGATGCTAGTACTGCTGAGCCAAAAGATAGTATTGTTGGGCCAAATGATCATACTGCTAGCCCAATCGTTACTACTGATGCTGATTCTTCTGATGATGAAGTAGATCTGAATAACATGCCTAACAATTATCAAGCTCCTACAACTCCAAATACAAGAATTCACAAAGATCATTCACTTGATCTTTTAATTAGTGATGTACAGTCTGGTGTAAAGACAAGAAGAATGACAATGACAAAGGATTCAAATGAACAAGGTTTTATTAGTTCTGTTTATGAAGGAAAACACATGAAGACCTTCATTCTTGTTTGTTTGCTTGTTTCTTATCTCAAGAAGAACCCAAGAAAATTTCCAAAGGTCTTAGTGACCTATCCAGGGTAGAAGCAATGCAAGAGGAGCTTTTACAGTTCAAGCTTCAAAAGCTTTGGGTTCTAGTAGATTTGCCTAAGGGAAAGTGGGCAATTGGTACAAAATGTGTGTTCAGAAACAAGAAGGATGAGAGAGGTATTGTCATTAGGAATAAAGCAAGGCTGGTTGCACAGGGTTATACTCAAGAAGAAGGTATAGACTATGATGAGGTATTTGCCCCTGTAGCATGAATTGAGGCAATAAGGCTGTTTTTAGCTTATGTTTTTTTTATGGGATTCATGGTGTATCATATGGATAGTGCAAGACATAAGACATAAGTTTGGGTTGTTCTACTTCAGCATCAAGTTTGTAATACTTAGTTTTCTTCATCAGTGATCATTACATCGAGCTTACAGAATTGAAGATTCAAGAAATGGTTAACATATGGGTTTCAGGGGAAGCTTAATGTTAAAATGTTTAACCATTTACATGCACCATTTGAGGGGAAGGTTTTAACAACTGTAAGTCGTTATTACTACTGATGGTTTAAGTTTCTATTGTCTTGGATTCATTATTAGTGCGGAAAACTTCATGGAGGGTAATTCGAGACATTAGAAGGCTGAATTGGAAGTGTGATATTGGTTCGTGGTTGTCAAGATCAAAGTTGCATCTACTTAGCGTCTCCTAGTGGATAATGACAAAAAGGGGAAGAAGTATTTACATGTTTTGCAACTTGAAGATCCTTGGTGGTACATGTTATTTTAAGTTCACGAGGTGAGCTTAAGGGGAAGATTGTTTCATTCATGGAAGATCAAGACGAAGGTTTTGTAATTATCAACTAGGGGAAGATTGTTGGGATTTATATTTGAGTTGATAAATACAAAACAATAAGTGAAGAATGAAGACAATGCAAAACACGAGGGACTTAGAAGACAAAGAAGATTTTACTTATTAGTCCTTTGTAAACCAAATTCTCTAGTATATAAAGAGATACATGTTATTAGTTTTAATGCGTGTCATGATGTAAAATACCAGTAAATGTGTGTGTGTAACCTAGGCGCAGGGTATGGGAAAAATGCATAGGATTAGAGTTTTGTTTAGCCTCAAGAATCTTATGATTCCTGTTATTGTTGAGTAACCGTACTACACTTGATCAAGTAGTATTGGGGATATTAGTTGTCATGTATATTGTTGAGATGATTATGAAGAAAAACCTTATACAATAACATTGTTGTTTGTTTAATTCCGCTGCATACATTGTTGTCTTTGTTATTGTTAATCTTAGTGCTCTAAACGATCTCCACAGAAACCAAAAATAAATGTTTTAGACCATGTTTCCAAACATGACATTGCATCAATTGTCTTAAAAAAATTTGATTATATTGATGCACAAGGCAGATCCAAGTCAGTAATGGCTTGGGTCCCCAAGAGAAACTTATTTTCTTACTTTATGTGGAGGGCAATCCACAGGTGGAGTTACAAGATCAAGGAGTTATTGACAGTGGATGCTTACGACACATGACTGGACACGTGTCCTATCTTACAGATTTTTAGCCAATTGATGGAGGATATGTTACATTTGGAAGTAACCCCAAAGGAGGGAAAATCACAGGGAAAGGTACAATCAACACTGGTAAATTAGATTTTGAAAATGTGTACTTTGTAAAAGAGCTTAAGTTTAATCTTTTTAGTGTCTTACAAATTTGTGAAAAAAAGAATAGTGTTCTTTTTACTGACATTGAATGTTTTGCCTTATCTCCAGACTTTAAGTTAATTGATGAAAGTCATGTCTTGCTTAAGGTTCCTAGAAAAGACAATATATAGAGTGTTGATTTAGAGAACATGTTTCCCAAAGGAGGTTTGACTTGTCTCTTTGCAGAGGCTACATCTGATGAATCTAAGCTTCGGCATAGAAGGCTTGGACACTTAAATTTCAAAACAATGAATAAATTGGTTAAGGGAAATCTTGTAAGAGGTTTACATTCAAAAGTTTTTAAAATTGATGAAACCTGTATTGCTTGTCAGAATGGAAAGCAACATAGAGCCTCTTGTAAGACCAAAACAGTGAACTCTATAAGTCAGCCTTTGCATATGTTACACATGGATTTATTTGGACCAACCTTTGTAAAAAGTTTGATGAAAAAGATGTATTGCCTAGTAGTCACTGATGATTTTAGTAGGTTTACTTTGGTTTTCTATTTAGCAACTAAGGATATAACTAGTGGAATCCTTAAGTCTTTCATTACAAGGATAGAAAACATAGTTAATCATGTTGATGCAAATAATGTTCTAAAAACGTTATTTATATCTTTCGATAACTTCACGTTTTGAGGATGACAAAATGTGAAAACACGTTACGTTAAAATTAACGTAAACAAGTTTTTAGTCGAAAGATCCCATTTCTACATAAATCACTCGAGGTATGCACAAACAAATTTACAACTTGACAAATGATCAAAGAAGTGAATTTGTGTTTTAAGACTTCACATTTTTAATTTGACAAAACATTTTTTCAAAAATATACTTTACAAATTATTTTTGAATAATTAAGAAATGTTTTACTGGAAAAATAAGTTCAAATATCATAACAGCTATTTTCCCCCCAAAATCAGCTCCAAACTTCCCCAAATAAGTTTTGACCAGAAAAGACAAAAAGAGGAGTGTTTTTGTCTGGCACGGTACCACTAAATTGGTACCGTGTGTGATTTAGTGGAGTCGTGCCTTCATAACGGCCAGATTTTTTCTGCCTATAAATACCAGCCCACTTCAAAGTTTTTGGGCATCCTTTTTCACACAGAACTTTATGAGTTTAATACTCTCACCACATCTTTTCTTCTTGATCATTTAGTTTAGTTTTCTTTTGTCTAAGAGTGATCCAATCATCCAACCAAGTGATCACCTTCATTCCTCTTCTAGTGCAAGAGAAGAACACAAGGTATCCAAGAAGATACAAAGTGTTGTAGTTGTAGTTAGAGCACTTGTAACATTTGTTACACACTTGTTGTATCCTTGCATACATCAAGTTCATTTTTCTTTAGAGAGTTTGTGAGAGAAGATCATTATGATCTTATAGAGATATTGATTATCTCTTATAGCTTGTTAGCTAGTGTGTTGATCAAGATTGATCAAGGGTAGATCGGGTAGATTGAGTCTAGTGTGTTGAGTGTGTGAAGTAGAAAGGATCAAGTGGATCGTGGTAGATTGTTGCTAGCTAAGATTAGCACTCGAAATCTAGCTTAGTGTCGGAAATAGGATAAGCGAAGTTGTACGGTTTTCTCCGCCTTAAGGGAGGTTTGTTGACATAGTGCTTGAAACTCTCGAGTGTGGTACTCGGGGAGTGGAGTAGGGCGAAGAAGAGCTTCATGACCGAACCACTATAAATCTCTGTGTCCCGGTTTGATCTTTCCATCTCTTCTCTTTATTATTATTGTTTATATTTGTTAGTATAACTTAGAGTTCATATTGGTGTTGATTGATTACACTTAAGATTCGAATCAAGGTTTTTCAAAAGTAAAGTTTTGAAACAAATTAAAAACCGGTAAAACTATTTAACCCCCCCCCCCCCCCCGCCTTCTAGTTTTCCACAATTAGTATCAGAGCCACGTCAGTTAAGATTTTAAAGTAAATTGTATTTTAAAACTTGAATCGATCAATCAATTCCGACAAATATCTAGAAGGGCAATCTATGCAAAGACCACCACTTTTCGAAACCAATTGTTTTCTATATTGGAAAACAAGATTCGAAACGTATATGAAATCAAAAGACATTGATCTTTGGCATATTATTGCCGAGGGTGACTTTCAACCGATTCAAAAGAATCTGGAAACTAAAAGGGATGAAATAATTCCTTATGATAAACAAAGTGATGAACTTAAAAGAAAATTAGCCAAAAACGATGAGGCTAAAATGATGATTTACAATTCTTTGCCTAAAAAGGAATTTGAAAGAATTTTCATGTGTAATACGGCAAAAGACATTTGGAAAACTTTGTTAGTCACTCACCAAGGTAATAATCAAGTCAAAGAGAACAAGATAGATCTTCTTGTTCAACAATATGAACAATTTTCCATTTCGGAAGATGAATCAATAGATAATGCTTTTGCTAGATTTAATACTATTATTACTAGTCTTAAAGCTCTTGATGAAGGTTACTCTTGCAAGAATTACGTTAGGAAGTTTCTTAGGGCTCTACATCCTAAATGGAGAGCAAAGGTCACCGCCATTGAAGAGTCAAAATACTAAAATTCAAATTGCATGAACTCGAAATGCAAGTTTTAGAACTAAAGGTTCAAGTCAAAAGACTTGAGAAAAATAAAGAAGTAGACGTAGGATGTAGGTCATGCATAAGTCTTCAAGTAGAGAATGAGAAACTCAAAGAAAATGCTTTGAGAATCATTAAGTTTGAAAAAGGAACAAAGACACTTAATGATATACTTGAAAATGTTAGGAATGGTCAACATACCGAAGCGGGCTTAGGATTTGACCCAAATAAAGCTTCGACATGTAAAACGAAACAAGTAAAATTTGTCAAATCCTCAAGTTCTGTCGAACAGGTGGACGGTACCACTAAAGGTACAGACGACACCACTAAAATTAGTGGTACAGTGGTACCGTCAGGTACTGGAGACAGAACTGAGTCGAATTTAAAAAATAATTCAAGCCCTAAACCAAGTCACATAGTTGTAAATGGCACAAAAGTACCTATTGCTAGTATAAAGGAAGTCAAAAGCTTTTACAAACCTTTGTCAACCCCTGAGCTTGGATTTGTAAAACCCAACACTAGGTCAAAGACTCCTCCACCTAGAAAAACAAATATACCTAAACCTCGGTCAAGAACTCCTCTGCTGAGAGGTAACTCTAGAAGACAAAGTTATCCAAGTAACTATCCCATAACTTGGAATAACCGTCAACTACAAAGTTACTAGCCATGGGAAATTTGTCCTCCGTTCCAACATCTTAACCAAATGCAACTAATGCATGGGATGTTTAACACTAACAACTTTGGACCCATGAGATATTGGGGACCAAATATTTGAATGATTGTCTTATTCAATAGATATGCTTGGGAATCGACTTGGAGCCTGATGAATGGGTCAAGGATAGTGGATGCACTTATCATATGACGGGTAACCGAAGTCTATTCTCATCATACAAGGCATACAACGGAGGTAATGTCACTTTCGGTAGCAAACTTAAGGGCAACATAATAGGTAAAGGTACGATTACTCAAAACTCCCTCACTATTAGAAATGTTGAGCATGTAGATAAATTAGGATTTAACTTGCTTAGCATTAGTCAAATGGTAGATAATAAGTGTAGAGTTATATTCTCCGAAGAGGGTAGTGAGATCATTAAGAATGGTAAAACCATAGGCAAAGGAGTTAGGAGGAATGGCTTATTTGTTATGAAAATAGGAAATAAGCCTCAGGATAAGATTTGCTTAGCAACCATAGATGATAATTCCACTCTATGGCATAGGAGATTAGGTCACGCCATTATGCGCTTGATACAATCATTGGCGTCTAAGGAACTAGTTAGAAACCTACCTAAGATTAAGTTTGATAAACACTTTTGTGACGCTTGTAAAGTTGGAAAACAAGCTTATTCTAGTCATAAAGCTAAGAATATGGTCTCGACCTCTAGATGCCTAGAATACCTTCACATAGACTTATTTGGTCCATCCGCCGTACGGAGCTACGGAGGAAATTACTACACCTTAGTAATAGTTGATGACTATTCTAGGTATACTTGGACTAGATTTCTTAAAAATAAGACACAGGCTTTCGAGGAATTCGAAGTCTTTAGTAAGAAAGTTCAAAATCAACTAGGGTGTACTATAGTCTCAATTAGGACGGACCATGGTTGGGAATTTGATAATGAAGTGCAATTTGGAGTATATTGTGATGCTAATGGTATTACACACAATTTCTCGGCTCCACGCACTCCACAATCAAATGGGGTAGTTGAGCGGAAAAATCGTACTCTACAAGAAATGAGTAGAACGATGTTGAATGAACAATCAATTCCGCAAAAGCTTTGGTGTAATGCGGTGGACACCTCAACTTACATACTAAATAGGATTCTAATTAGACCTATCTTAGGAAAAACACCATCTGAAATCTTGAAAGGTAGAAAACCTACTCTAGATTACTTTAGAGTGTTTAGAAGCAAGTTCTTCATACTAAACACTAAAGACTACCTCACCAAGTTTGACCCGAAGTCTTACGAAGGTGTTTTCCTAGGTTACTCCTAAAATAGTAAAGCCTATTGTCACACCCCCAAAATCGGGGCCAGCGGAAGCTTACACATCGCTGGGGTGCAACTCAATTGGTATCACAACACAAGTGCAAAGAACGGTTTTCATTTCAATTATTTAGAACAACATTGTTTAACAAAAATGTTGAATTTACATTGTTAAAAGTAGTGCGGAAATAGGCCCTTTAAAATAGGTAGAACGGTCCCAAATGTTTGTCAGAGTCTTCTATGACCATGCCATGCCCTGCCAAAAGCCTCCAGTAGCGTGCTAATGCTTATACCTGAAAATACATGCTAAAAGTGTCAACACGAGGTTGGTGAGTTCATAGAGTTTATTGTAAAATGTAATGCCTTTGAATGATGATTTCCCAGCAAAGGCCTTGTAAATCCACCCAGTTCCAAGTCCCGCCCATAACAAGACTTGCAACCTGTGTGTTCACAACCCATTGCCAAATATGATTTGGTTTAAGTGAACGTCAAATGATTTATGAACCACAAAATGTATTGTTAAGTGTGACAATGTTTCAATGAAAAATATGTAAGTGTGATAATATAGCCATGACAATGTCGTCATAAGATAAAGTCTAACAATGACGTCATGTAAATGAATCTGGCAATGTCGCCTATGACAATGTCGTCATATAAATGAATCTGGCAATGTCGCCTATGACAATGTCGTCATATAACCAAAATAATATGAAATTAACAGTCCATAACATAGACAATATGAAATAGCTTAATGTACTAGTGTCCATAATGAAATGATCAAGGGTGAACAATGTAAACACAAAATACTTCCGAGCAACGACTCAAGTATTTTAACCAATGAATAATGTTTGAAAGACAACTCACGTCTAAAGCAAAATGAGCATGAAGTTTAAATGTAAAATGAGCATAGAGTTTAATGAAAAACGAGCATGTATTCTCCCCCAAAACAGTTACAAAACAAGTAAAAGGAGGGGCTATGGAACTCACCTGATGCGGTAGCAACAATGATAATAATGAATATGCTGAAATGAGGCTCGGTCTCTAACCGCGACCTAATATGAGGATATGATCTAATATAAGCAAATGAAGTGATGCTACACATGCAAATACGTATGTTAACGATACCACTCGTTAGTTTTGAAAATAACGTTTATTGTCGAAAAATACATTTTTGACGTCTCGCTAAGTCATAAACTACATTTCGTGTAAATATGTTGAAATGATACTCTATGATCCTCGTTTGGTGTTTTATGGTCAAATATAATGTTTTTCTCGCAAAATACCACTTTTCATACTTTGTGAAATATGCCCAAATGGCCTCGTAAAACTAGTCGTGAAATATTGTACGTTAAGTGTTAGCGGTAAAACTCGACGTTTTTGAAAACCTTGTAACATGATCTTAATGCCGTCTCATTTGAGTTTTGGTCATACGTGCCTCGATCATAAAGAAAATCGGCTATGAATATAGTGTCTTGCAAAACAATTTCTATACTTAGAAATATTTCCTTATAATGGTGGTTTTCGGAGATATTCGGAAAATCATATCTTACTCGTTATAAGTCCGATTAATGAACGGTTGATTGATTTGGAAAATAGGCCAGGTGTACTTCATTTTAGTTACTGATGAAAATTTCTCAAAACTGACTCGATCAACGGGAAAATAGCTCGCAACATGGTGACTTGAAAGAAAAACTGTTTTACACTTGTAATATATTTTGCTATTAGAGGCTATCAAAATTAAATAAGTTTCGTCGGGTTTTCAAACGTGTATATCTTGGTCGTTACAAGTCCGTTTTCAACGTTCTTTATGTCCACGGGTTCGTCATAATATGAAATAACATGTTTTCAGTGGCTCGGCTCATCTAGACCACGGCTAACGCCTCGTTTTGTCCCTTGAAGTTCGGCAAACAGCAAGCTTATTTTCAGAAAATAGTTTTTCGTCGCCTAACTTGTAAAAATCATATCTCCTTCGTTATAAGTCGGTTTTTAGTGATTCAAGCGCCCACGGTTTCGTTTATGAAAGTATTTTCTGAATCTTTGGTCAAAAATTACCCAGGAACCCCTGATGTTTCCACGTTTTGCAAAAATGGACAGCAACTTTCTAATAGTGTTTAAAACTCATTTTCTTGGTTCTAAACTTGTTCAAGACTTAACCAAACTACTTCAAATCAACTCCACAAATACACAAATCCTACCATACACCTTCTTAGGGTGTCATGGGTCCTAAACTTCACAAAATATTGTAGGATTTCAAGGGAATGATCATAGGCTTTATATATACTCATAAAAACCATAAAACTTGTAAAGTGGTATAAATAACATATGTAACTTGCATGTTTAACCAATATATCTTGAAAATACATCATGTTACTAGTTAAATGAAAGTATTAGATGATGAAAAATATCACTTGAAGCTTACTTGATGATTGATGAGTTAGGATGAAAAATGACCACAACCTTGGAGTTTTTATTGCAAAACTCTAACAAGGATGATATAAGGAACTTGTATAACACTTTAGCTTGAAAAATTTATGGATCCCTCTTGTGTTCTTGATTTGGCCGTGGACTAGGGAGGAAGAGGGAGAGGGTTTGTGTTTTTTTTTTTTTTTCTTTTGTGAAATGAAGCTAGTTAAGGCTTTATATAGGCCAAGGGCATTTTGGTAATTTAGATGGAAGGGTATAATGGTAATTTCACTATATTTTCGAAATATCTAGATATTTTTGAGAAAATATCTAGATATTTTAGGTTGGATATTTATCTTTGACTTACGGAGTAGGTTTTGGTCCCGTTAATCGCTAACCGTAAACAGTTAAGTCACGAAACGAAAAACCGGGAATCGTAAAAATACGAAACTTGCAAGAATGATTAAACTCATCATTATACTCCATAATAAAATATAAAATGAGTGATAAGTTCAATCGGGTTGCTCAAACCCTGATAAAGCTGGAAACGCGGGTCTAAAACGCGTAATTCGCGTAAAACGCTGAACTGGAAAACGCAAAATTCCAAAACTTTTAGAATTGTCGTAAAATGAGAGAAAATCATATTTCTATTGTTTATAGTGTTTTATGGACATATCGGGATGTTGGAATGACGTTTAAACCTAAACGTAAATCTCAGACACGGTTTCGTGATTTTTGCAGAAATGATCCGACGAGTGTCAAACTCTCGGATTATCATTAAAAGAGTTTAACTTACGAGAATATGAAATAAAAATTTTGGAAATGAATAGTGAAAATGAATAGTAATAGTGAATAGTAACCCATGAATAGTAATTTCCTGAGATGAATAGTAAAATTTGAAGCTTGAAAAAGGACCTGAAATTACGAGTTGTGACAGTTTTCCCCTCTAAAAGGAACTTCGTCCCGAAGTTCAGTTTGTGTTGGTCTCTGAAGTAGACTTGGTGAAAAGATGATGATATTTGAGTCGCATTTTGGTGATAAAAGATAAAACATCCATTAGATAGGGATTCGTAATAGTACAGGTGAAATGATTGTCATTCCCAATGATCTGACCCTCAACGACTTGAGGTTGGGTTATGGTTAGCTGACGTGCTTCTAGACGGCGGTTCATAAGGTGATGCAGGTGTGGATGTTCTTGCAACGATTGTGTACACACACAAGAAGTTTTGAAACCTTTAGAAATCGAGTATGAATGCAAACCGGACATAATTCTATTATAACTGTTCTCAGTATTGCAAAATTCATCTCTGAGTCGGGCATAGGTGGTCAGCCTATGTCCCACTGTCCCGGGTCGAATATAGATGACCAACCTATATTCCACCGAGGTTCAATGAATTTTGAAATACTCAGCTCAGTTATACTATTACTATTTCCTTCACATTTGAAAAGACGTTCTGAAAGACTAAGGCAAGCGACCAAACTCGAGGTCAAATGATGAAACTACGCAAGGAAAAGGCGTAACGCTGAGACGTGTATGACATGTGAGCATGCTTATATGAAAGACAACTATAGTAATCAATGAGAATAAGTAGGTATAAATGATTTGATAATAAGACACAAATCTCATTAAATATGTCAGCAACAAACCACAAATGAGGCATCAGCTTGGCAGGCAGGCACGTGGCGGTCATAGGGTTATGTTTTTGTAAATGTAGCTATAGTCCAGGTTTTAAAATCACCCAGTTCTCTATAGCCAAGGCTCTGATACCAATCTGTCACACCCCCAAAATCGGGTCCAGCGGAAGCTTACACATCGCTGGGGTGCAACTCAATTGGTATCACAACACAAGTGCAAAGAACGGTTTTCATTTCAATTATTTAGAACAACATTGTTTAACAAAAAAGTTGAATTTACATTGTTATAAGTAGTGCGGAAATAGGCCCTTTAAAATAGGTAGAACGGTCCCAAATGTTTGTCAGAGTCTTCTATGACCATGCCATGCCCTGCCAAAAGCCTCCAGTAGCGTGCTAATGCTTATACCTGAAAATACATGCTAAAAGTGTCAACACGAGGTTGGTGAGTTCATAGAGTTTATTGTAAAATGTAATGCCTTTGAATGATGATTTCCCAGCAAAGGCCTTGTAAATCCACCCAGTTCCAAGTCCCGCCCATAACAAGACTTGCAACCTGTGTGTTCACAACCCATTGCCAAATATAATTTGGTTTAAGTGAACGTCAAATGATTTATGAACCACAAAATGTATTGTTAAGTGTGACAATGTTTCAATGAAAAATATGTAAGTGTGATAATATAGCCATGACAATGTCGTCATAAGATAAAGTCTAACAATGACGTCATGTAAATGAATCTGGCAATGTCGCCTATGACAATGTCGTCATATAAATGAATCTGGCAATGTCGCCTATGACAATGTCATCATATAACCAAAATAATATGAAATTAACAGTCCATAACATAGACAATATGAAATAGCTTAATGTACTAGTGTCCATAATGAAATGATCAAGGGTGAACAATGTAAACACAAAATACTTTCGAGCAACGATTCAAGTATTTTAACCAATGAATAATGTTTGAAAGACAACTCATGTCTAAAGCAAAATGAGCATGAAGTTTAAATGTAAAATGAGCATAGAGTTTAATGAAAAACGAGCATGTATTCTCCCCCCAAAACAGTTACAAAACAAGTAAAAGGAGGGGCTATGGAACTCACCTGATGCGGTAGCAACAATGATAATAATGAATATGTTGAAATGAGGCTCGGTCTCTAACCGCGACCTAATATGAGGATATGATCTAATATGAGCAAATGAAGTGATGCTACACATGCAAATACGTATGTTAACGATACGATGCGTTAGTTTTGAAAATAACGTTTACTGTCGAAAAATACATTTTTGACGTCTCGCTAAGTCATAAACTACTTTTCGTGTAAATATGTTGAAATGATACTCTATGATCCTTGTTTGGTGTTTTATGGTCAAATATAATGTTTTTCTCGCAAAATACCACTTTTCATACTTTGTGAAATATGCCCAAATGGCCTCGTAAAACTAGTCGTGAAATATTGTACGTTAAGTGTTAGCGGTAAAACTCGACGTTTTTGAAAACCTTGTAACATGATCTTAATGCCGTCTCATTTGAGTTTTGGTCATACGTGCCTCGATCATAAAGAAAATTGGCTATGAATATAGTGTCTTGCAAAACAATTTCTATACTTAGAAATATTTCCTTATAATGGTGGTTTTCGGAGATATTCGGAAAATCATATCTTACTCGTTATAAGTCCGATCAACGAACGGTTGATTGATTTGGAAAATAGGCCAGGTGTACTTCATTTTAGTTACTGATGAAAATTTCTCAAAACTGACTCGATCAACGGGAAAATAGCTCGCAACATGGTGACTTGAAAGAAAAACTGTTTTACACTTGTAATATATTTTGCTATTAGAAGCTGTCAAAATTAAATAAGTTTCGTCGGGTTTTCAAACGTGTATATCTTGGTCGTTACAAGTCCGTTTTCAACGTTCTTTATGTCCACGGGTTCGTCATAATATGAAATAACATGTTTTCAGTGGCTCGGCTCATCTAGACCACGGCTAACGCCTCGTTTTGTCCCTTGAAGTTCGGCAAACAGCAAGCTTATTTTCAGAAAATAGTTTTTCGTCGCCTAACTTGTAAAAATCATATCTCCTTCGTTATGAGTCGGTTTTTAGTAATTCAAGCGCCCACGGTTTCGTTTATGAAAGTATTTTCTGAATCTTTGGTCAAAAATTACCCAGGAACCCCTGATGTTTCCACGTTTTGCAAAAATGGACAGCAACTTTCTAATAGTGTTTAAAACTCATTTTCTTGGTTCTAAACTTGTTCAAGACTTAACCAAACTACTTCAAATCAACTCCACAAATACACAAATCCTACCATACACCTTCTTAGGGTGTCATGGGTCCTAAACTTCACAAAATATTGTAGGATTTCAAGGGAATGATCATAGGCTTTATATATACTCATAAAAACCATAAAACTTGTAAAGTGGTATAAATAACATATGTAACTTGCATGTTTAACCAATATATCTTGAAAATACATCATGTTACTAGTTAAATGAAAGTATTAGATGATGAAAAATATCACTTGAAGCTTACTTGATGATTGATGAGTTAGGATGAAAAATGACCACAACCTTGGAGTTTTTATTGCAAAACTCTAACAAGGATGATATAAGGAACTTGTATAACACTTTAGCTTGAAAAATTTATGGATCCCTCTTGTGTTCTTGATTTGGCCGTGGACTAGGGAGGAAGAGGGAGAGGGTTTGTGATTTTTTTTTTGTGAAATGAAGCTAGTTAAGGCTTTATATAGGCCAAGGGCATTTTGGTAATTTAGATGGAAGGGTATAATGGTAATTTCACTATATTTTCGAAATATCTAGATATTTTTGAGAAAATATCTAGTATTTTTAGGTTGGATATTTATCTTTGACTTACGGAGTAGGTTTTGGTCCCGTTAATCGCTAACCGTAAACAGTTAAGTCACGAAACGAAAAACCGGGAATCGTAAAAATACGAAACTTGCAAGAATGATTAAACTCATCATTATACTCCATAATAAAATATAAAATGAGTGATAAGTTCAATCGGGTTGCTCAAACCCTGATAAAGCTGGAAACGCGGGTCTAAAACGCGTAATTCGCGTAAAACGCTGAACTGGAAAACGCAAAATTCCAAAACTTTTAGAATTGTCGTAAAATGAGAGAAAATCATATTTCTATTGTTTATAGTGTTTTATGGACATATCGGGATGTTGGAATGACGTTTAAACCTAAACGTAAATCTCAGACACGGTTTCGTGATTTTTGCAGAAATGATCCGACGAGTGTCAAACTCTCGGATTATCATTAAAAGAGTTTAACTTACGAGAATATGAAATAAAAATTTTGGAAATGAATAGTGAAAATGAATAGTAATAGTGAATAGTAACCCATGAATAGTAATTTCCTGAGATGAATAGTAAAATTTGAAGCTTGAAAAAGGACCTGAAATTACGAGTTGTGACAGTCTTCCCCTCTAAAAGGAACTTCGTCCCGAAGTTCAGTTTGTGTTGGTCTCTGAAGTAGACTTGGTGAAAAGATGATGATATTTGAGTCGCATTTTGGTGATAAAAGATAAAACATCCATTAGATAGGGATTCGTAATAGCACAGGTGAAATGATTGTCATTCCCAATGATCTGACCCTCAACGGCTTGAGGTTGGGTTATGGTTAGCTGACGTGCTTCTAGACGGCAGTTCATAAGGTGATGCAGGTGTGGATGTTCTTGCAACGATTGTGTACACACACAAGAAGTTTTGAAACCTTTAGAAATCGAGTATGAATGCAAACCGGACATAATTCTATTATAACTGTTCTCAGTATTGCAAAATTCATCTCTGAGTCGGGCATAGGTGGTCAGCCTATGTCCCACTGTCCCGGGTCGAATATAGATGACCAGCCTATATTCCACCGAGGTTCAATGAATTTTGAAATACTCAGCTCAGTTATACTATTACTATGTCCTTCACATTTGAAAAGACGTTCTGAAAGACTAAGGCAAGCGACCAAACTCGAGGTCAAATGATGAAACTACGCAAGGAAAAGGCGTAACGCTGAGACGTGTATGACATGTGAGCATGCTTATATGAAAGACAACTATAGTAATCAATGAGAATAAGTAGGTATAAATGATTTGATAATAAGACACAAATCTCATTAAATATGTCAGCAACAAACCAAAATGAGGCATCAGCTTGGCAGGCAGGCACTTGGCGGTCATAGGGTTATGTTTTTGTAAATTTAGCTATAGTCCAGGTTTTAAAATCACCCAGTTCTCTATAGCCAAGGCTCTGATACCAATCTGTCACACCCCCAAAATCGGGTCCAGCGGAAGCTTACACATCGCTGGGGTGTAACTCAATTGGTATCACAACACAAGTGCAAAGAACGGTTTTCATTTCAATTATTTAGAACAACATTGTTTAACAAAAATGTTGAATTTACATTGTTAAAAGTAGTGCGGAAATAGGCCCTTTAAAATATGTAGAACGGTCCCAAATGTTTGTCAGAGTCTTCTATGACCATGCCATGCCCTGCCAAAAGCCTCCAGTAGCGTGCTAATGCTTATACCTGAAAATACATGCTAAAAGTGTCAACACGAGGTTGGTGAGTTCATAGAGTTTATTGTAAAATGTAATGCCTTTGAATGATGATTTCCCAGCAAAGGCCTTGTAAATCCACCCAGTTCCAAGTCCCGCCCATAACAAGACTTGCAACCTGTGTGTTCACAACCCATTGCCAAATATGATTTGGTTTAAGTGAACGTCAAATGATTTATGAACCACAAAATGTATTGTTAAGTGTGACAATGTTTCAATGAAAAATATGTAAGTGTGATGATATAGCCATGACAATGTTGTCATAAGATAAAGTCTAACAATGACGTCATGTAAATGAATCTGGCAATGTCGCCTATGACAATGTCGTCATATAAATGAATCTGGCAATGTCGCTTATGACAATGTCATCATATAACCAAAATAATATGAAATTAACAGTCCATAACATAGACAATATGAAATAGCTTAATGTACTAGTGTCCATAATGAAATGATCAAGGGTGAACAATGTAAACACAAAATACTTCCGAGCAACGACTCAAGTATTTTAACCAATGAATAATGTTTGAAAGACAACTCACGTCTAAAGCAAAATGAGCATGAAGTTTAAATGTAAAATGAGCATAGAGTTTAATGAAAAACGAGCATGTATTCTCCCCCAAAACAGTTACAAAACAAGTAAAAGGAGGGGCTATGGAACTCACCTGATGCGGTAGCAACAATGATAATAATGAATATGTTGAAAT
This sequence comes from Artemisia tridentata subsp. tridentata, assembly GCA_021014915.2. Taxonomy (NCBI): domain Eukaryota; kingdom Viridiplantae; phylum Streptophyta; class Magnoliopsida; order Asterales; family Asteraceae; genus Artemisia; species Artemisia tridentata. The sequence continues at coordinate 308,623,737 of CP139506.1, forward strand.
GAGGCTCGGTCTCTAACCGTGACCTAATATGAGGATATGATCTAATATGAGAAAATGAAGTGATGCTACACATGCAAATACGTATGTTAACGATACCACTCGTTAGTTTTGAAAATAACGTTTACTGTCGAAAAATACATTTTTGACGTCTCGCTAAGTCATAAACTACATTTCGTGTAAATATGTTGAAATGATACTCTATGATCCTCGTTTGGTGTTTTATGGTCAAATATAATGTTTTTCTCGCAAAATACCACTTATCATACTTTGTGAAATATGCCCAAATGGCCTCGTAAAACTAGTCGTGAAATATTGTACGTTAAGTGTTAGCGGTAAAACTCGACGTTTTTGAAAACCTTGTAACATGATCTTAATGCCGTCTCATTTGAGTTTTGGTCATACGTGCCTCGATCATAAAGAAAATTGGCTATGAATATAGTGTCTTGCAAAACAATTTCTATACTTAGAAATATTTCCTTATAATGGTGGTTTTCGGAGATATTCGGAAAATCATATCTTACTCGTTATAAGTCCGATCAACGAACGGTTGATTGATTTGGAAAATAGGCCAGGTGTACTTCATTTTAGTTACTGATGACAATTTCTCAAAACTGACTCGATCAACGGGAAAATAGCTCGCAACATGGTGACTTGAAAGAAAAACTGTTTTACACTTGTAATATATTTTGCTATTAGAAGCTGTCAAAATTAAATAAGTTTCGTCGGGTTTTCAAACGTGTATATCTTGGTCGTTACAAGTCCGTTTTCAACGTTCTTTATGTCCACGGGTTCGTCATAATATGAAATAACATGTTTTCAGTGGCTCGGCTCATCTAGACCACGGCTAACGCCTCGTTTTGTCCCTTAAAGTTCGGCAAACAGCAAGCTTATTTTCAGAAAATAGTTTTTCGTCGCCTAACTTGTAAAAATCATATCTCCTTCGTTATAAGTCGGTTTTTAGTGATTCAAGCGCCCACGGTTTCGTTTTTGAAAGTATTTTCTGAATCTTTGGTCAAAAATTACCCAGGAACCCCTGATGTTTCCACGTTTTGCAAAAATGGACAGCAACTTTCTAATAGTGTTTAAAACTCATTTTCTTGGTTCTAAACTTGTTCAAGACTTAACCAAACTACTTCAAATCAACTCCACATAAACAAAAATCCTACCATACACCTTCTTAGGGTGTCATGGGTCCTAAACTTCACAAAATATTGTAGGATTTCAAGGGAATGATCATAGGCTTTATATATACTCATAAAAACCAATATATCTTGAAAATACATGATGTTAATGATCAAATGAAAGTATGAGATGATGAAAAAGTTCACTTGAAGCTTACTTGATGATTGATGAGTTAGGATGAAAAATGACCACAACCTTGGAGTTTTTATTGCAAAACTCTAACAAGGATGATATAAGGAACTTGTATAACACTTTAGCTTGAAAAATTTATGGATCCCTCTTGTTCTTGATTTGGCCGTGGACTAGGGAGAGGAAGAGGGAGAGAGTTTGTGATTTTTTTTTTGTGAAATGAAGCTAGTTTAGGCTTTATATAGGCCAAGGGCATTTTGGTAATTTAGATGGAAGGGTATAATGGTAATTTCACTATATTTTCGAAATATCTAGATATTTTTGAGAAAATATCTAGATATTTTAGGTTGGATATTTATCTTTTACTTACGGAGTAGGTTTTGGTCCCGTTAATCGCTAACCGTAAACAATTAAGTCACGAAACGAAAAACCGGGAATCGTAAAAATACGAAACTTGCAAGAATGATTAAACTCATCATTATACTCCATAATAAAATATAAAATGAGTGATAAGTTCAATCGGGTTGTTTAAACCCTGATAAAGCTGGATACGCGGGTCTAAAACGCGTAATTCGCGTAAAACGCTGAACTGGAAAACGCAAAATTCCAAAACTTTTAGAATTGTCGTAAAATGAGAGAAAATCATATTTCTATTGTTTATAGTGTTTTATGGGCATATCGGGATGTTGGAATGACGTTTAAACCTAAACGTAAATCTCAGACACGGTTTCGTGATTTTTGCAGAAATGATCTGACGAGTGTCAAACTCTCGGATTATCATTAAAAGAGTTTAACTTACGAGAATATGAAATAAAAATTTTGGAAATGAATAGTGAAAATGAATAGTAATAGTGAATAGTAACCTATGAATAGTAATTTCCTGAGATGAATAGTAAAATTTGAAGCTTGAAAAAGGACCTGAAATTACGAGTTGTGACAGTCTTCCCCTCTAAAAGGAACTTCGTCCCGAAGTTCAGTTTGTGTTGGTCTCTGAAGTAGACTTGGTGAAAAGATGATGATATTTGAGTCGCATTTTGGTGATAAAAGATAAAACATCCATTAGATAGGGATTCGTAATAGTACAGGTGAAGTGATTGTCATTCCCAATGATCTGACCCTCAACGACTTGAGGTTGGGTTATGGTTAGCTGACGTGCTTCTAGACGGCGGTTCATAAGGTGATGCAGGTGTGGATGTTCTTGCAACGATTGTGTACACACACAAGAAGTTTTGAAACCTTTAGAAATTGAGTATGAATGCAAACCGGACATAATTCTATTATAACTGTTCTCAGTATTGCAAAATTCATCTCTGAGTCGGGCATAGGTGGTCAGCCTATGTCCCACTGTCCCGGGTCGAATATAGATGACCAGCCTATATTCCACCGAGGTTCAATGAATTTTGAAATACTCAGCTCAGTTATACTATTACTATGTCCTTCACATTTGAAAAGACGTTCTGAAAGACTAAGGCAAGCGACCAAACTCGAGGTCAAATGATGAAACTACGCAAGGAAAAGGCGTAACGCTGAGACGTGTATGACATGTGAGCATGCTTATATGAAAGACAACTATAGTAATCAATGAGAATAAGTAGGTATAAATGATTTGATAATAAGACACAAATCTCATTAAATATGTCAGCAACAAACCACAAATGAGGCATCAGCTTAGCAGGCAGGCACGTGGCGGTCATAGGGTTATGTTTTTGTAAATGTAGCTATAGTCCAGGTTTTAAAATCACCCAGTTCTCTATAGCCAAGGCTCTGATACCAATCTGTCACACCCCCAAAATCGGGTCCAGCGGAAAACGCTGAACTGGAAAACGCAAAATTCCAAAACTTTTAGAATTGTCGTAAAATGAGAGAAAATCATATTTCTATTGTTTATAGTGTTTTATGGATATATCGGGATGTTGGAATGACGTTTAAACCTAAACGTAAATCTCAGACACGGTTTCGTGATTTTTGCAGAAATGATCCGACGAGTGTCAAACTCTCGGATTATCATTAAAAGAGTTTAACTTACGAGAATATGAAATAAAAATTTTGGAAATGAATAGTGAAAATGAATAGTAATAGTGAATAGTAACCCATGAATAGTAATTTCCTGAGATGAATAGTAAAATTTGAAGCTTGAAAAAGGACCTGAAATTACGAGTTGTGACACCTATGTTGTCCTAAATAAGGAAACAATGAAAGTCGAAGAGTCATTGACCGGATCTACACACACTCCTTGTGTTAGATGTGATACTAAGAATTATAAGTAGTCTAGCACGCGGAATTTACTAGCTAGCACTTAGAAGATCTTATGTGTTTTGTATGATTTGAATAAAACAAAGAACACAGAATAATAACCTTCAACGATTCAATATTATTAGAATAATAATACGAGTGATCTCCTATCACTAGGGTTTACAACCTTGAATCTCTTTAATCTAATTCGTACTTCTATCTCTGTATATCGTATTGTGTGTTATATATCAAAACCTTAACCTAGGCAATCCTTTTATAGACCAAGGATTCCTTTACAAGATAACTATCAATCTAATTCTATACGATATACACAATATCTTTTCCATATTTATCTACTTACACAAATCATAAACCGTACTAACTTCTTCACTCAGCAGTCTTAACTTCCTCCTTCAACAGTCCTAACTGTTACCTCCAACATTCTTAACTGCTTAAGCTTAATTTCCTAACAATCCTCCCCTAAACTTATGATTTCTATCCAAATCACTAAGTTTCTTCAAATTAAGCTTCTTCTTCTTAATGCTGAAAATTCTTTCAAACACCCATCAAGCAAATCTCTTAGATCTAGCTTTCACTTCTTGTGCAAGGTTGAATATCTTTGCCACTAGCATATCAGCCATCTCAGACTCTTCATTAGCTTCCAGTCTAACATATGCCATCATTGTCAAAACACCTGGTCTGAGTGGATAATGTTTTTCAACCAGCATATATATCTCTAATCCATCCTTGGTAGACACCCTGTGTACTCTACACATTCCAAATAACTTCCAAGAGATGTCCTTGACTTGTGCTTGAAATCTCCATATCGACTCTCCACCTCTGGTTCATAAATTCTCTTCAATTGAACCCATAGTTCTTTGTCTTTATCTTCAATCGGATCAATATCTCTGAATTTCTTTTTCACTAAGCTCCAAAGTTGATTTAGATCTTCTCTGTCAAAGCCTTTGAGTAAATCTTCAAACAACTTATATCTTTCAGAAATATCTCCAAGTCTGATAATCTTCCATCCCTGCATTCTTCCATCAGTAAACACTTCCACGTCAATGATTGGATGTTTTACCTACAAAGGTTTAATGTAAGAAGACTCTGGAATAATCACTATCATGATTCTGATCTTCTCATTAGTTAATCCTTCTTCATCAGACTTTTGTTTCTTAGCAACTTCTGATTCCATAGTTTCTGCTTCCCTCTTCTTACCTGTTTTGACACTTCTTCTTGGAGAATTCAAAATAGCATAAGTTTCACAGAATTCTTTTTCAATTATAGCATAAGACTTTCCCTTGAAATCATTCATTGAGTAATTTGCTGAGTTCTTCAAATAATGCTTCATATCCTCAACAAGTTCCTTCTTTGTTGGCAATCTTGTCTTGTACCCTGACTTTTGTCTTTCTCTTATTCTATGAATCAGATCTTCCCACGTTGCAACTCCATTCTTCTTGAGTATGAATTCCTTAAGCTCATCTGTCTTCTCTTCTTCATTCAACTCTTTATCTTTAAGAATCATTGAAGCTTGTGCTCTTACAATCACATCAGAATCCAGAAAATATTGTAACCGTTCATTCAACTCTTCTTGATTTACTTCATTTGATCTTTTTCTTTCCATGAATTCAGCTATATTCCTTATATCATCAGCAGCCATTTTCCTTGCAAATTCTTCATCATGAGCAATCTGAGCTTGTTTAGCTTCCTCACCAGCCAAATCTTCTTCTACCAATTTCCTTACAACCTCTGCATCATGATCTATCTGTTCTTGAGTTTTTGGTTTCAACCTTTTAAGCCTTTCAAGTTCATGAGCAGCAGCCACTTCTTCTGATGTCATAGGTTTCTTCCCTTTATCTGCTCTTCTCCTTTCATAAACTTGTTCAGCAGAAGTTTCAACAGTTGGAACTGCTTGTTGTTCTATCTCAGCAGTTTGAACTGTTTCTTGCTCTGTCTCTTGATCTGTCTCAGCAGTTTGAACTGCTTCTTCATTTGGAACTGCTTGATGTGTCTCAGCTGTTTCTTCATGAACATGACCAGAACCTGAACCAATATCAAAACCTTCATCTTGTTCAGAACCTTCTTCATACCTCCCCTGAGATGCTGATCTATCCTTACCTTTACCAAATTTCCTCCCCTGTTTGGAAGAATTTTCATCATCCCCATCTGAACCGTCTGAATCATCATCATCAGAATCATCTAATACCACTCTTGCCCTTTTCTTCTTCAACTGTTCTTCAAGCTTCTTCACCCTTTTTGTTAACTTGGTATAGACTTTGGCAAAATTCTCCTTGTGAGCTTTGAATTCCTCCTTGGTTTGTTTTAGCTCCTTCTCCAAAGTGTCAACCTTGGCTACTAACTTGGTACATAAAGCCGTTAATTCAGTTTGTGAAGAACTACCCTCATCACTTCTAGCTGTATTACCTGCTATGAGAGGTGAATCTTTGGGCAAGGATTCAGTCACAACCCTAGTTAGACTAGGTTTAGACCTTCTCCTATAAGTGATAGGTGGTTGTTGGGTTGTTTCAAATACTTGAGTGGATGTGTGATGGGGATCAGTTGGAACTGCTGAACCTTCACCCAACTCAGTTTGAATCATTTGAGGAAACAATGGAACTGGTTCCCCTTCAAAAAGTCTACTAGCCATAGCCATATTTTGAAAAACCTTTGATTGTAGACTAGGCGTAGCAAAAATTTCAGTTGGTTTTGTAAGCAGGTTTTTCTTTTTATTCAAAATTGTTTGAACAAACCTGGGATACATTAAAAACTTTGTTTTACTATCAACATTTGATGCCATACCCTCAAAAATATATTTTGAAAAGTTAAAAACTCTGTTTGTAGACAAGCAAATGAGAGCAATAGCAATATTGCTACTGAACTGTTCCCAAGCAGTCTTTTTATTACTTAAACAACATAGAAGAGTATGTATCAAAAATCTCCATTGGGGTGAAAAACATGCTTTTTGAAAAGTCAATTTATGTTCAGATGTATTATACCCCATTTTTGTAAGTTCTTCCCAAATTTCAGTATTTAGCATAGTGTGGATACCATCTGAGTCATTTAATTTAAGATGTCTCCTAAGTATAGACTCGGTAACAACAAATTTAATGCCATCTACTTCAGTATGAATTTCTAAGTCTCCATCATCACTTGTCAAGATAGATGAATTCTGCCAGAACTGTGTGATGTGCGAAACATAAAGAGTAGGAGAAATAGTTAGAGCATACCTTATGTGAGAGTGGTTGAGAAAGTCCACAACCTCATAAAATTTTGGCCCATCTCCTTGCTCTGTTTTCTCTAAAAACGCAACCTGGTTGTGACGTTGAACAAATTTCAAAACATCCATTCTTAGCAGTAAATATTAGTTAACAGCCGTGAATAGTAATAATTTTGAGTGAAAAGATAGAAGATGAAAGCAATATTGAGAGTTTATGGAGAGAGTTGTAGGGTTTCAAGTTGACCGACTTAAAGAATATGGTAACTATTTATTTTAGTATAAGAATATATTAGAATAAAAGTTAAAATATCTATAAGAGGATCCCTCGAAATCCGTAATTCATCCAGTAAAAATCGCAACAAACCGCCAACGGCTAGTTTTTACCCCAAAATTAATTACTGACACGTCAGTCATAACGGCTAGTTGAACCATACCAATATTTTGTACTAACCGTCCCAACTGTTGAAAAAAAAATTTGTTGAGCCGTACCAACTTTTTGAAATAAAATTTTAAAATAACATGGCTCAAACATAGTTTTTAGCAAACTATCAGCTATCAACGGATTTGATATATCTTTACCAATAGCCGTTTGCTTTGGACTAGCCAACTCTTCACATTTAGATATGATGAGCTGATAACCATACAATTTTTGGTAAATTGTCAACCATCAACGGATTTGATTAGTCTTTACCAGAAACTGTTTGCTCTGGACTAGTTGGTTCTTATGTGGATAAGACATGGTGAACCAATTACCATTTGTTGTATGCAAGGATCACATACTAATCTCCAGAACACCATTTAGTCCAAAACATCAAGCATTCATAATCCCTTGGTGTTTTCTCTCCAATCCTGCAATTGTTAGTCCAAAAACAAAGAAACAAAATACAAGCATATGACTAACAATGCATATAACAAGAAAAATTAATTTCCTTGTGGAACCCAAGCCAAAACAGACTTAGGCTTTCCTTTAGCATCAGCATAATTCATTCTTTTCAAAACAGTCTTAGCACCATTGGATTTAATTGGTCTCCATACCCAACATGCTTAAGCATTCACTCCATTACCCATGTTTCCTTTAGCAGTGTTTTTATTCACACCAGTACCAATTACCCTTCTAGCAGTTGGAACTGCTGGCTTGGCAGTTGTTACCTTAGGTTTCCAAACTTGGTTTTTCACCACTGCTTTCTCATAAAAAGTTCTTTTACCAGTTTTGTATGATGGTTTAAAAACAGTTATTGGATTTTGAACTGGTGGCCTTGGGTGAATTGGTCTCATAGGTCTGACAGTCTGAACTGCTGGTCTAGCAGTTTTAATTGCTTTAGGTCCAGACCTTAAAAGAACTGATCTAGGTATCATCTTCTCATTCCTAAGAAAAGATTGAGGTCTTGCAATGCTTAACCTATGATTTGTATATCCAGATACCCATTTATCACAATAATCTGCAAGATGGTCAAAACTACCACAAGAGTAACAAGCTTTCCTATAGCAAACAAAATCCTTTCCTAATTGGTGGGATTTGAGGTCATTCCAATTCCTCTGGTTACCTCTTGGCTTGTTTGTGGTTCTATACATCTCTGCATACCTAACTGTTGGTCTAAAAGGTTTGGCATTTGATCTAGGCCTAACAGTCTCAGGTTTAACCATCTTTGGAACTTTTGGTTCCTCCACTTTAGCACTAACAGGCTTAACCACAGCCTGATCATCCTTATCATCAGAGATCCATTCCTCAATGGTTGGAGCATCTGAGTCCTTAGGAGAGGACCTATCAGAAGACACCTTGTCCTCAGATAGTGATTTATCACTTGCACTTTCAAACCCAGGTTTATCAACTACATCCTTCTTGGGTTGAGGACCATAATTAAGCACAGGTAATTGAAATTCAGGGAGTCCTGTATGTTCTAAGTCTATACCTTTGGGTGATGGAATTCCTCTATAGGGAGGTGGAATTGACTTATATCCTAAGACTGACTTAGCTTTAATTTGGATCTGACTCTCAATTATCTTTTGAACACCTTTTGATGTGTATTCTAGTGTGTCTACACTCATCTGTATGTTCTCCTTAGCTTTCTTAACCTGTTCTAGCTCATGTTTTAAAACAGTAATTTCATTCTCTCTAAACATTAAGTCTCTCTTAGCAATAATCATATCATCAGAGAACTTAGACTCATTGTTTTGATAATGAACAATTTTTTCTTCTAACACAGCTAAAGCTCTCCTATGATTTGCTAAGCTAAAAGCAGTTTCAACTAATTCTTTTCTCTGACTCTCATATCTTGTTTTAAGTGTTTCTAGATCTTTTAAAGATTCACAAGATTTAGAAATTTTTGAAACTTGTACCTCAGAATCAGAAAATGCCATGAGAGCAACCTCTGTAGATGCTTCAGCTTCCTCCTCTGCAATATAGCTCCAGTCAAATCCTAAGCCATCAATGGCAACCATGGCTTTTGAGCTTTAATCAGTAACCTCCACAACTCTTGACTTGTTTCCATATGCTCTACTTTTTCCGTCTTGTTGACTTGGCAATCTGCACTCCCTTAAGTAATGACCTTTCTTGTGGCAGTTGTAGCACTCAATCTTGGACTCGTCATACCCTGCAACATCATTACTGTTTATGACAATCTTCTTTCCAGTCTTCTTCAAGAATCTCCTAGCTCTCAAACTGAGAAGAGAGAGCTGCCACTTAATATCCATCTCTTCAATATGATCTTCATTAATCTCTTGAAGATCTGAATGAGTCAACATACTTCCATTGTGCTGAGTAGTCAAGAAAGCACAATAAGTATCATCATTCAAAAGTCCACTAGTACTGCTTGAGGTGCTAGCAGTACCAAGGTTTGTACTAGCAGTACCAACTGCTCCACCTACTTGCACTTCTTCATCCGGACTTGAGGAACTGGGAGTTGATACGAAGGCCAAATTGCCTGAGCTTGAGCTTGAGCTTGATCCAGCAGACTTCTTAATCTCATCTTCAACTATCTTGAAGTTGCTATATAGATCCATTAAGCTCATGGAATCTATATCAGGCTTGTTTTTCCATACTACCACATGCATAGCCCATTCAGAAGGTAGACTCCTCAGAAACTTAGAGTTGAGATCTTCCTGAGGCATCTCAATTCCTAGAACAGCCAATTGACTCACCAGTTTTTGAAGCATATTGAACATATGATCCAACGACTCATTGCTTGTTGCAGTAAAGTTCTCAAACTGATGCTTGAGAAGGGTCTTCTGGGTTTTCTTTGTGGCTTCATTCCCACCATATCTTGCAACAATAGCTTCAAAAAGAGATTTAGCACACTTGAACTTACTAAAATTCAGCAACTGATCATTGGGAATAGTCATAAGAAGCAAACTTCTAGCCTTAACATCATTCTTGTATCTTGCCTTCTCTTCATTAGTGGTTGGCTTTGTCTGCACTGTACTCTAAGATTTACCATCAACAACAGTTGTTGTTGTTACAGGGGTAAAAGAGTTTCCATCTTCAATGATCTCCCACAGTGCATAGTCTTGCACTTGGAAAAACTGCTCAATACGAAGTCTCCACATGTCGAACTCATTAGGTTTAAGCATAGGAAGCTTAGCAGCAATGTTGGTTGTGGATTGTGTTGTTTCCATGTCCATCTTTGTTCTTCTCGGATCTTCTAAATCTATGTATCAGCAAACCTATCTCTGATACCACTTGACCGGATCTACACACACTCCTTGTGTTAGATGTGATACTAAGAATTATGCTTAGTCTAGCACGCGGAATTTACTAGCTAGCACTTAGAAGACCTTATGTGTTTTGTATGATTTGAATAAAACAAAGAACACATAATAATAACCTTCAACGATTCAATATTATTAGAAAATAATACGAGTGATCTCCTATCACTAGGGTTTACAACCTTGAATCTCTTTAATCTAATTCGTACTTCTATTGTATATCGTATTGTGTGTTATATATCAAAACCTTAACCTAGGCAATCCTTTTATAGACCAAGGATTCCTTTACAAGATAACTATCAATCTAATTCTAGACGATATACACAATATCTTTTCCATATTTATCTACTTACACAAATCATAAACTGTACTAACTTCTTCACTCAGCAGTCTTAACTGCTCATGTCTTCAACACTCTTCAGCAGTCTTAACTTCCTCCTTCAACAGTCCTAACTGTTACCTCCAACAGTCTTAACTGCTTAAGCTTAATTTCCTAACAGTCACTCAACGTGACATTAGATGAAAGTCCTCCACCAACTAAGACATCACCCTTGGTCGATGATGACTTAGATAAGGATGAAGCCATTAAGGTTAATGGTAAGAAAACCTTAGAAGATGACATTAAGGATGAAATAGTTGAAGTTGACGAAGTCGTCAACATTAAGGAATCCAAGAACCATCCTATTGAAAATGTCATAGGAAACCTAAACCAAAGAACCCTTAGGTCATAAGCTTAAAACAAAATTAACTTCTTTTGTTTTATATCAACCGTAGAACCTAAGAATGTCAGTGAAGCGATTAAGGATGAAAGCTGGGTAGTTGCCAAGCAAGAGGAGCTTAATCAATTCACCGCAAACCAAGTTTTGGATTTAGTACCTCCACCTAAGAATGAAACCATCATAGGAACTAAGTGGGTGTTTAGGAATAAACTCGACGAAAATGGCGTCGTAACTAGGAATAAGGCAAGGTTAGTAGCACAAGGCTATAACCAACAAGAAGGAATAGATTACGATAAAACTTATGCACTCGTAGCTAGATTAGAGTCAATTAGAATACTCCTTGCCTATGCTTGCGCCTTAGACTTTAAACTATACCAAATGGATGTAAAAAGTGCATTCCTAAATGGTTATATCAACGAGGAGGTATATGTTGCACAACCTTCGGGATTCGTTGATTTCAAGAAACCGAATCATGTTTATAAACTCAAGAAAGCACTCTATGGTCTTAAACAAGCTCCTAAAGCTTGGTACAATAGACTAAAGGCATTCTTGATTGAACATGAATATACCATGAGAGTGGTTGACAACATACTTTTCACGAAGAAACGTGATTTACATCTCATCATTGTTCAAATATATGTCGACGACATCATATTTGGCTCAACTTGTCCAGAACTGTGCGATGATTTCTCTAAGATCATGCTTGATGAGTTTGAGATGAGCATGATGGGCGAATTAAACTTCTTTCTTAGTCTACAAATAAAAAAAATGGAAGATGGTATCTTCTTTAATCAATCTAAGTATAGTAAGGAGATGGTTAAGAAATTTAGTTTAGAAGAGTCTAAGCCCATGAAAACTCCCATGTCCACGGAAATTAAACTCACGAAAGATGAAGAAGGTGAGTCCCTGGATAGCACTGAGTATAGAGGTATGATAGGAAGTTTATTATACCTCACGGCAAGTAGGCCCGACATCATGTTTAGTGTCAGCCTTTGTGCTCACTTCCAAGAGGATCCCAAAACCTCTCACTTTGAAGCGGTTAAGCGTATCTTCCGATACATTAAAGGCACTATACACTTGGGATTATTCTATCCCAAGGGGACCGGTGTAGAAACCGTTGTCTATGCTGACTCTGATCAAGCGGGAGATTATGTGGATCGAAAATGTACGAGTGTCGTATGTACCTTCATGGGTTGTTGTCTAACTTCTTGGTTCTCCAAGAAACAAACGGCTCTTGCTATCTCTACGACCGAAGCCGAATACGTAAGCACCATAAAGGCATGTCAACAAGCACTATGGATGAAACAAGCTCTTAATGACTATGACATCCATCTAGACGACATTCCCATTATGTGTGATAATAAAGGTGCTATTGACTTGAGCAAAAACCCCGTTCAACACTCTCGTACTAAACACATCAAAATCCGTCACCACTTCATTCGCGATAACATTCAGAAAGGAAACATTTCTATTGAGAAAGTTCCTTCTCAAGATGTAACACCCCCAAAATATCATAGCGGAAGATAGTACACTGGGGTATTACTTCCTAGCACAAAGTACAAGTTACAGAAAAAAACTCTATAAAAGAGACATTTTTAAAAGTATTTCACATTTGTTACATTAAAAGCTCAGAGTTTGCAAAAGGTCCCAACAGTTTTCATAAAATACAATGTTTTTAAAAGATTTCAAGTGTTTTAAACATAACATAAATCTTTAAAATATAGTCTCTTCAAATGTGAAAATATGTCGTGTCTTCAAAATATATCCGTGCGACTCCATCCAAGACCTTCATGCCTTCAACCCTGAGATAAAACATGTTAAAACGTCAACACAAAGGTTGAGTGAATCCATAGAGTTTAAATATAAGCAGTTGATCACAATATAATTCAGTTTATAAAAACGACTAAGCAACAAATGCAGAGTCTAATTCAGTTATTATTGCCCTAAGCTCGTGACCCCGATGCTAGCGTTTCTGTTTTCGAATCAGCCCTTCATACATAGGTAATAGCCACACCTATCATTTGTTGTATTTTCCTACCAAACACTAATTTTGATGTATTTTCCAAACCGTGATAGCTATTAAAGTGAACCCACTTTGAGAAGTTAGATTAAGATGCATACTACTGAGATTAGATTTCTTATCCTACATTCTATAGTATTAACTTGGAGTTTATCTCGTTTTCCAAACAATGTTTTAGATTTGACTAGCAATCGTAAAATGGCCATAACTTCCTCATCCGGAGGAGTTGATAACCCATCCAATTCGCCACATCAAGCCTAAGACTTTATCTAACCACCCATGTAATTTGTTCACAGGCTCCAGGCCAAAAATTTAGAGAACTAGCCCCGTTTAGCTACTAGTCTCAAAACAGTCCACTAATCATTCCTCTATTTCATCATAAACACTTCCAAACCACAATCACCCTTAACCACTACCCCTAATGAATCAAGTATAATATGCACATGATTTAGAAAGACCATTTACAGAAGTGAAATCAATATTTCATTGAAAGATAAAAACCCATTTGCATGTAACAAGAATCAAAGAAAATAGTGAGATTAACTTACTAGGAGTGAAAATCACCAATAACCTTTCTAGGGTTTGATTAGGAATGGCTAAGAGACACAACTACAAGATTGGACCTTCTCTTTTACACTTCCAATAAAGCTTATGGGCTGGAGAAAATAACTCTTAAACCACTTTGATGAAGACTTCAAGAGAACAACAAGATTTGAGGAGATTGAGTGTTGTTTGAGTGTAGTAAATCAAAAACAAGACTAGGACTTCAAGATCTATAATCTATGATCAATAATTTAGTGAAAATTTAGATGAAATAGGTGATTTGGATCTGTTTTTTGTCGTTCATACCAAGAGGGAGAGAAGGAAAAATGAGTTTTTGGGTGGTGATACAAACTAGGTAAGAAATGAGTGTGTTTTCTTGAAAATGAAAACAAAAATAAAGTGTTGGAGTAAATAAAAGGGAGTGGCCGGTTTTTGGCACTCCAAGGGAGTGTTATCTTTTATTATTTTATAAAAATACATTATATACATGTTTTGTACAAGTATCATAAGTCACAGAGTGAGTTTGAAGGCCAACGGGGCTAAACCGGTAACGTTTTATGCATAGTTTGTGAAAATAAATGTCATGAAGATAATATTTTCATAAAAATGTCACATTTAACTTAAAATGACCCAAATTGATGTTTCATATATTTTCCCAGCCTTTCGGAGTGTTAATATGTCTTTAAAGCTTAAACCGCGAGCCGAAAACGCGAATTACGCAGTACCGGGTGACTTGAAAACGTGAATTTTAGGAAAATGTTATAAAAATATTATGAAATTGTTATGAAGTGTTAAAATTACTAATTTTAATATTTCATGGGAGACTTGGGTTTATCAGAGGTTTTAAACGTTGTTAAAACCTAAAAACGTAAGTTAAATACGCGTAAAACGTAAAAAGTACAAGGTTTACGTAAAAATGATAAAATGACAATAGTTCATATTAAATATGACTATTTGTGAAATATGGGTATTTTGAACACATAGACTTATCCTAGTCTTGTGTCGGTACGCGTTGTGTGATTTTCACATTTTGCGAGATATCTTCTCGTTAAATAGACAGAGGTGAACGAAAACGTTCAAAGAGTAATAATTCAAGGAAGAGTGAATTATCTAACTTGGAAAGTTACTGGTTACAGTATTTGCTTTTACGTTACGATAAAAGTCAATTAGTCAAGAAGTAAAAGTCAAAGGGCAAAATAGGCAGTTTGCTTTATGAAATTTTACGAGTTGTTACACAAGACAATGCCGCCGACATCTTGACCAAACCTCTCAAACGAGAATCCTTCAACTATCTTCGTCTAGGTCTAGGAATGATGGAACATATTCCATAAATCTCATGACTATTAAAGTCATCTCGTGTGTCTCGTCTCATGACTCTTTAGAGTCATCTCCTTTCGTTTTGTCTAGGTTCTTCTCGTCAAACGAATTTATTAGGTATAAATTCTTTCCTAGTGTCAAAAAGTCTCACTAAAACAGCGAGATTTATTCGTCAAAAATCAAAATAGGATGAAAATTCATCCCAGCAGATCACGGCACCACTAAAGTGGCACGACACCATTAAATTTAACGGTATCGTAGAACCATGTATCTGAAAATGCTCGTATTTCACTCCTCTTTTCCCACATTATTCATTTTAAACCTTCCCAACTACTGCAATTGCTGTCAAAACCAAACCCCACAACCCAAAATTCAATCACATCCCTTTAAGATCTAATTCAAGTCATTGATTCTCAAGATTACCAACAACTTTCACCTTTTCAACATGACTTGTAAGTCATTTAACTCTATTTTTCTTTAATCTTGAGTCTAGGGTTTGTTCATACATGAAAATTGAGTTAGGTTTTTTCAATTTTGATTGAGTCTTTATGAAATTAGGACTAGGATTAGGCAATGTATAACTTTCATGATTCCCTTAACATAGGATTTGCATAAACACACTTCAATTACAATTTTTTTTTTCAAACCTTATTTTGATTAGATTAATTAGGTTTAAGAGGAATCATGTCTAGAATACTTGCAATTAGAATTAGGAGTTATCAACACTCTAAGCTTTCAAAATTTTTTTCGGCGCCAAAACATTGAAGTTGCCAAACACCGCAATTCCATTATTTTCAAAAAATTTCACGAAACTAGGATCATAAAACATTTTTCATGTATTGTTGATACAAACTAAAAACGTTTTTCTCATGCATACATGATCTCACGATTATTCATTGATTTACATAACCAATATGTATTTATCAACATATTCGTTTGAGCAAACGTAAAGATTAGGAGCGTTTAGGTAATCTCATTATTTTAGTTATAGAGTCGAGATTACCGCACCTCCGCATAGTTTGCATATAGGCACACACTAGGCATGTGTCTTTAAATAAAATATTCTCAATTTTAATCTTTGATAATTTTTTTCATAGGTAACAAGAGATATAACATGTTTGATTACAATCTTGAACTGACAGCCGATTACATTCCCAAACCATCAATTGAACCAACCACCCCACTTTGTCATATACAAATCTTCCATCACCTAGAGTCTCGTCTCTTCTACGAAGGACGTATTATCGAGTCGTCCTTTCTCAATCATGATCATATCCAAACCATGTTTCAAGAAATCGGATTCGATTGCTTGTTTCGGATTAATGATCTAATTTGTCCTCGGTTTATCCTTGAGTTCTATAGACAAGTTAAACTCGTACATAATGAGGATCAAACTTTGTCTCTCCAATTCGTGATACAAAATCAAGAAATCTCACTCACTATTGACCAATTTGCTAAAATTCTTGAACTTCCGAACCATGGACAATGTTCCTACACGGAAGGTTGGTCTCTCAAAACCCTCACGAGTCACCTAATTGAGTCCGGTCCTTACAATACCCTCATTCCCACTCCATGTGAGATTAAAGCTCATATTCATCTTCCTCAAAAAGTTCATGGTTCTCTTAAAGAGAACGGTGAAATTGAGTTCCGTGAGTCTCATGAATATGACTTAGATCCACTCAAAATCTATGTTGATGAAATTCATCCACATCTACGTAGATGGATAGAAGTCATTCGTGAAAATGTCTTTTGTCTTCCTCACAACCGTGAGCATCTTACGGCGTGTTGTGCTCATATGTTGTATTGTCTAGTAACCGAGCAACCCTACAATCTCGCTTACTTTGTGGCAAGGAGAATTGTCGGTGTCAGGGGTCGACTAAATAAGGCGATACCCTATGGCATGTTGTTGACTTGCCAATATCAGTTTGTCATGAACTCCTTCCCTCACCTCCAAAACAATCGATACCTCCTTGTCAACCCCACCATGGCTCCTCTCACCCAAACCACATATACCTCTCTTTATTGGGAATGTACATCAAGCGATGATGAATGAGGGTGTGCTCAAGTCAATGGAACTATTTCATCTTATTAGGATTTATCTATGATAAATTATACTAGGGATTAATATTCTTTATTATTTTGCATGCTTGACACTTATTCTATCACCTTTAGGGGAGGATTGTTGGGTTTTAAGATGCTGCTGCTTCAGATTGGATAATACTGCTCATGGATCTTAATGGAAAATACACTAAGTATGATTCTACTGCTAGGCTTAATCATACTACTGCTGGTGTATTTTATTCTACTGCTGGAGTTACTGAGAAGATCAAGGAAATAATTCTTCTTAAGATTAAATACTAGATTCCGCATAGTGTTTAATAATCGTTTCAAGAACAGTTTCTATACTTATTGTTTTAGATCTATATCTAAGATAATTAACAAGATCAATAGCTCAACTGGGATCAACAAGTGGTATCAGAGCTTGTGATCTAGAGACTGACATCAAGAAGAATTTTTGTTAATTAAGATCTGTTCGTCATCAACTGAAGTAATGGAATCTGAAACTACTCATATGGTGACTGCATCTAAGGTGCCAATGCTCAAACCTGGTGAGTATGAGCTCTGGAAGATGAGGATTCAGCAGTACATAAAGATGCTTGACTACTCCATGTGTGAAGTCATTCAGAATGGGGATACTTTACCTGCTAAGGCTGCTGATGGGACAATTTTGCCCATTAGAACTGCTGAGGACAAATCTCAGAGAAGATTGGAGATAAAGACTCACAATATTCTTTTGATGGGGATACCGAATGAATATCAATTGAGTTTTAATAACATACAGAATGCTAAGTCCTTGATGGAAGCCATTGAACTCAGATTTGGTGGGAATGCTGCTAAAAAGAAGTCAAGGAAGAACTTTTTGAAGCATCAATTTGAGACTTTTGTGGCCTCAAGTTCTGAAAACATTGATGCCACTTATGATAGACTTCAAAAGTTGGTTAGTCAGTTGGCACTCATGAAGGTTCCAGTGCCTCAGGAAGACATCAATCTCAAGTTTATCAGAAGCTTATCATCTGAATGGAGCATGCATACTGTGGTCTGGAGAAATAAGGAGGATTTTGAAACAATGACTTTGGATGATTTGTACAACAATCTAAAGGTGTATGAATCTGAAGTCAAGGGATCATCCAGTTCATCTTCTAGTGGACAAAACCTAGCATTTATGTCCTCAAACAACAAGGGTTCTGCTGCTGGGCATGTAGTTTCTACTGTTGGTTCTGCTGCTAGCCCAAATAGTGACAACATCAGTGATGCTGCTATTTGTGCCTTTTTGGCTGATCTTACCACAAGTACTTCTGTTACTGATCAGGACTTGGAACAAATAGATCCTGATGATCTTGAGGAGATTGATTTAAAGTGGCAGATGGCTATGCTAACCATGAGGGCTAGGAGATTTCTGAAGAAGACTGGTAGGGAACTCAAGTACAGAGGACAAAACAACAATGTGGGGTTTGATAAGTCAAAAGTTGAGTGCTACAATTGTCAAAGAAAGGGACATTTTGCAAGGGAGTGCAGAGCACCTAAGAAGAATAAAGAGAATGTAAGGAAGGTTCCTATTGAAGAGGTCAAGACTACAACTGCTCTAGTGTCCTGTGATGGCTTGGGAGAGTATGATTGGAGTGACCAAGCTGAGGAAGGACCCAATTTTGCTTTGATGGCCTATGCTTCTTCTTCATCTGGTTCAGACTCTGAGGTATCTAATGAATCAAATTGTTCATTTAAATCATGTTTAGATACTGTGGAAGAACTTAAGAATAGGAATGAGGGTCTAAGAGTTGAAGTACAAATGTTAAAACTTGATAATTTAGGTTATAAATATGGCCTAAAATCAGTAGAAGATAAACTTGACTTTCTTAAGCAAAATGAGTTAGAGTATGTTGATAGGATCCACATTCTAGAAGGTCAGCTTCTTATGAAAAATAGTGAGATTAATGTGCTAAATAAAAAGCTTGAGGAGGCTGAACTAGCTAGAGATGTAGCTCTGTCTGAGAAAGAAAAACATGTTGTTAGGGTGGAAAAACAACAATTTGCATCTGACCTAGTCAACAAAACAATTGAGAGTCAGGTAATGAGAAAAGGGAGTGGCTTAGGATACGATGATGTTGCTCCACCAGTCAAAAGTGCCTTTGCACCTCTTAGGAAGGAATTGCCTTTCATTTCTGAGATAGATGCAAAACCTGTAGGTGAAACCAGTGAATCAAATATAGAAACACCTAAGGTTGAGAAGTTTTCTGATGCACCAATCATTGAAGATTGGGAGTCAGATAGTGAAGATGAACAAGTTGAGTCAACACCTAAGGATAAAAAGGAAGAAATTTCTAAACCAGTTGACTCTAAGGCTAAACATGTTGAGTTTGTAAAACCTATGTTAGGGAGTAGGATTTCTAGGAAAATGGCTGAATTTGATGAGAAACCTAGAGAATATCCTAGGAAAACTAATAACTGGCCTAGAGGAAACCAAAGAAATTGGAACAGCCTAATTTCACATAAGTTAGGTAGTGACTTTAAATTGGTTAAAAAGGCTTGTTATAGTTGTGGTAGTTTTGAGCATCTTCAGGAAGATTGTTACTACTACCAAAAACCTGTATGGAACCAACACACTAGGGTGAACCACAAGAACTTTGCTAAAAAGACTCACCCTCATCCTAAGAGAAACATGGTTCCTAGGGAAGTTTTACTGAGAACTGGTGCTACTAGGATAATTACTACTGCTGCACCAAAAAGGCCTACTCAAATGAAAACAGATGTTTCTACTGCTAAGGCAAAAGCAGTTTCTACTGCTGAGCCAAAAGTAATTACAGACACTGTTGTGGGCAATCACTTTTATGCTGTTAAGGCCTCAGCTTGCTGGGTCTGGAAACCTAAAATCAAGGTTTTAGATCATGTTCTCAGACACAGCAGTGCATCAATGGACTTGGGTCCCCAAGAGAAACTAATTCTCTTACTTTATGTGCAGGGCAATCTACAAGTGGAGCTAAAGGATAAATGCATTTTTGATAGTGGATGCTCTGGACATATGACTGCAGACCAAAGCAACCTTGAAGATTTTGAAGCTATGGATGGTGGCTATGTTGCTTTTGGTAATGATCCTAAAGGTGGAAAGATTGTTGGTAAAGGTACTATTAGAACAGGCAACCTGGATTTTGAAAAAGTGTACTTGGTAAATGGGCTAAAGTTCAATCTTTTTAGTGTCTCACAAATGTGTAACAAAAAGAATTTTGTTCTTTTTACAGACACTGAATATCTTGTCTTATCTCCTGATTTTAAGTTGCCTGATGATCAATCTGTGCTACTTATACTCCCTAGAACAGACAATATATACAGTGTGGACATAAAGAACATAATTCCCAAAAGAGATTTAACATGCCTATTTGCCAAGGCCACAAATGATGAATCCAAACTTTGGCATAGAAGGCTTGGCCATTTAAATTTCAAAACTATAAATAAATTGGTTAAGGGAAACCTTGTCAGAGGTTTACCTTCAAAAGTTTTTGAAAACCCTGAAACCTGTGTTGCTTGTCAGATGGGAAAGCAACACAGAGCTTCTTATAAGTCCAAAGTAGTGAACTCTATTTCTGAGCCCCTATATATGTTGCATATGGATCTGTTTGGGCCAACTTATGTGAAAAGTTTGAATAAGAAAATGTATTGCCTAGTTGTCACAGATGACTATAGTAGGTTTACTTGGGTTTTCTTTCTAGCAACTAAGGATGAGACTTCTGGCATTCTTAATGCTTTCATTACATGAGTAGAAAAGCTAGTTAATCACAAAGTTAAGGTAATCAGATGTGACAATGGAACTGAATTTAAGAATAGTGTGATGAATCAGTTCTGTGTTGAAAAATGTATTTTAAAATAGTTTAGTGTGGCTAGAACTCCTCGACAAAATGGTGTTGCTGAGAGGAGGAATAAGACATTAATTGAGGCTGCTAGGATTATGTTGTCTGAGTCAAAATTACCCACTACTTTTTGGGCTGAAGTAGTTAACACTGCTTGTTTTGTGCAAAATAGGAGTAAGGTAGTTAAGCCTCATAACAAGACCCCCTATGAATTGTTACATGGTAGGAAACCTATGATAGATTTCTTAAAACCATTTGGGTGTCCTATTACTATCTTAAATATCATTGATAACCTAGGCAAGTTTGATGAGAAAGCAGATGAAGGTTTCTTTGGTGGATACTCTACTAATAGTAAAGCTTTTAGAGTATTCAACAAAAGAACTAGGCATATAGAAGAAAACCTGCATGTTAGGTTTAGTGAAAAAACATCTAATGTTGCAGGGAGTGGACCTGAATGGCTATTTGACACTGATTCATTAACCAAAAGTATGAATTATGAGCCAGTAATTGCAGGTACAACTAACAAATCTGCAGGTACACAAGCTAATTCCAATGCAGGTACACAAGCTAAGGAGAATGAATCTGCAAAGGAGTTTGTCTTGATAGAGAAATGGAAGCTTGATCAAACTTTCAAGGCCAAAGAGAAAGAGGGCAAGAGTTCACAAGATGATGTTGTTCATAAAGATGTAGAAGGTGGGGATAAACCTTCTAATGCTGACAAGGTGGTTAATGAAGGACCACAAAGTGTTGATGAAGTGCAGAACAAGACTAGCAGTAGTAACTTTGATTCTGCTGCTAAGCCTTTTGATTCTACTGCTGCACCAAGATTTTCTGCTGCTGATGAAGATGGAAGATCCTTTGATGATGTTAACTATCCAAATGATCCTGATATACCTGGATTAGTTAATATCTATGAAGATACTGATGATGAAGTTCTGGATGGGTTTGGTGCAGAGGCTGACTTAAACAATATGGAGAATGCAATTCCTGTCAGTCCTATTCCAACCACCAGAATACACAAGGATCATCCAAAGGAGCAAATTATTGGAGATGTTCATTCTGCTGTTCAAACAAGAAGTAAAACAAAAGGTTTCAGAGATTTGTTTGATCAAGGGTTATTTGCTCAATCTCTTCATCAGAGAAATAGCCACAAAGATCTACATAATTGTATGTTTGCTTGTTTTTTGTCCCAAGTAGAACCAAAGAATGCCTATAAAGCTTTACAAGATGAAAGTTGGGTTGAAGCTATGCAAGAGGAGTTGTTGCAGTTCAAGCTTCAAGAATTCTGGAGCTTGGTTGATTTGCCTTCTGGGAAAAAGGCAATTGGTACTAAATGGGTGTTCAAATGCAAGAGGGATGAAAGAGGAATAGTGATCAGAAACAAAGCAAGATTGGTGGCTCAAGGATACACTCAGGAAGAGGGAATTGATTATGATGAAGTATTTGCACCTGTAGCAAGGGTAGAGGCTATCAGACTATTCTTGGAATTTGCTTCATTCAAGAACTTCACTGTGTATCAAATGGTTGTGAAGAGTGCTTTCTTATATGGGACAATTGATTAGGAAGTATATGTCTCCCAACCACCTAGTTTTGAAGACCCTAATTATCCATTTGGGGTTTACAGTGTGGAGAAGGCATTGTATGGCTTACATCAAGCTCCTAGAGCTTGTTATGACACCTTATCAAAGTACTTGCTAACCAATGGTTTTAGCAGGGGAACCATTGACAAGACTTTGTTTATCAAGAAAGACAAAAAGGATATCTTACTAGTTCAAGTATATGTTGATGATATCATTTTTGGGTCTACAAACAAGGTGTTATGTGAGGAATTTGAGAAGCTCATGCATAGCAGATTTCAGATGAGTTCTATGGGGGAACTCACTTTCTTTCTGGGGCTTTAAGTTAAGCAGAAGGAAGATGGGATATTCATCAGTCAAGACAAGTATGTGACTGATATTTTGAAGAAATTTGGCTTTTCTGATGTGAAACTAGCAAAGACAACCATGGAGTCCAACAAACCTCTGATCAAGGATGAAGATGGGGAAGAAGTTGATGTGCACTTATACAGATCAATGATTGGTTCATTGATGTATCTAACTGCTTCAAGGCCAGACATTATGTTTGCTGTGTGTGCTTGTGCCAGATTTCAAGTGACCCCTAAAGTTTCTCACTTGAATGCTGTGAAGAGGATTTTTAGGTACTTAAGGAGTCAACCTAGGTTGGGCCTTTGGTATCCTAAAGATTCACCTTTTGATCTGGTGGCATACTCAGATAGTGATTATGCTAGAGCATGTTTGGATAGGAAATCAACTACTGGAGGTTGTCAATTTCTTGGACATAGGTTGATCTCATGGCAATGCAAGAAACAGACTGTGGTGGCTAATTCAACAACTGAAGCTGAGTATGTGGCTGCTTCTAGTTGCTGTAGACAAGTGCTCTGGATTCAGAATCAATTGCTGGATTATGGGTACAACTTTATGAACACCAAAATTTACATTGATAATAAAAATACAATGTGTATTATTAAAAATCCTGATTTTCGTTCAAAAACAAAACATATTGAGATAAGACATCACTTTATAAGAGATTCTTTTGAAAAGAAATTAATTCAAATTGTTAAAATTCATACTGACAATAATGTTGCAGATTTGCTTACAAAAGGTTTTGATGTGGGTAGATTTCAATTTTTAATTGCTAGTATTGGAATGATTAATCTTTGAAAATTTCTTATCTCTTTGTGTTTTTGTAATGTTTTGTAAGGATTTGTACTGTTATTAGACAATAAGTTGTTTCTACTGCATGCTATGATTTGTGTTTGGTTCTGCTGTTAGTTATATTTAGTCCTACTGCTAGTTGTTTATTCAACTGCTAAGTATAACTATGGATTGTGCTTATTGTGGAATATTCTTTCTTGTGTTTTAGTGGTTTTGGACTAATATTTTGCTGGATAAGTCAAAGGGGAATGCACGTCTGATGAGAAATAGGTGTTTGAAAAGATCATCAGACATTCTACTGCTAGCTACAAAGTTTCTGCTACTAGGCAAAACTTTCTACTGCTGGGGTTCTGCTGCTCGCTTTGTCACTTCTGGGATTCTACTGCTTGGTTTGAAAGTGTAGGGTCGGTTTTGTAAATTTGGCGCGAATAAAACCTAATTCGATCCGAAAGGCTTAAAAACCTAATTGGATCTCAAAATTGACTTTGTGCGCCCAAAATTGATTCCAATTCAAACCCTTACACACTTTTTAACATCTGATTTAAAAAACCCCCAAAATCAACACCCTAATTAACAATGGCGAAAAGAACATTCTCCGATAACCATAATCAGGTTGCTTTTCTTCAAAAGCCGCAAGAAGCTGAAGGTTTTGCTGAGGTAATCGACTTTCTTAATGCTACTCATATAAGGTATGCATTAATAGCAAACCCTCCTATATATATTTCCCACATTAAACAGTTCTGGTCAACTGCTAAGATCAAAACTAGAAATGGGGAAGAATATTTAAAGGCTGAGGTAGATGGCCAAAGGATAATTATTTCTGAATCATCTGTCAGAGAAGCTCTTCACTTTTCAGATGATGAGGAAATAACTTGCCTTGAAAATTCTATCATTTTTCAAGAACTTGAAACTATGGGATATGAGAAGAAACATGAAAGTTTAAAGTTTTACAAAGGTCTTCTCTGTCCTCAATGGAAATTTTTACTTCATACCATTCTCCATTGTCTGTGTCCTAAAACTACAGCTTGGAATGAATTCAGTACAACTCAAGCATCTGCTATGAGTTTTCTGGCCAAAGGACAACCTTTTAATTTTTCGGCTATGATAATGGATGGTTTGAAAATGAATGTTTCTGGAAAATATTACATTTACCTAAGGTTTTTGCAATTAATTTTGAATAATCAATTTTCAGAACCTAAGGTACATAAAAATGTGTTTGGTTGCCCTGTGCTTCAAAGAAAATTGTTTTCATACTTAAAGAGGGATGGCAAAGGTTTCTCTGGGATTGTCACACCATTGTTCCCAAATATGTTGTTAATGGCTCATGGTCAGGTTGAAGGTGCTGAAAACGCAACAACTACCCATCACACACCCACCTCTGAAACATCATCTCCACAAACTAAAAAGACCCAAAACCCTAGGGATTCACCAAATAAGAACACTGAGCACCCTCAGGCCAGTGGTAGGATGGATGCAGATGAGGCTGTCACAGGTGTGGGTGGTGACATGATGGAAGAGGCTAACACTACTGCTTCTGGCTTAGTAGCTGGGCAGGAAAGTGTTAACATAAGTAAGACCTCGACCATGGCAACATCTAATGTTGAAGGTTCTCATGAACCAGAAACATATGATGGAAACACCAGCCAAATGACAAACATGGGGGGCTCAGGTGATCAAACCAGGTTTGATACTGAGTTTAGGCCCATTGATTCACCACTCAGGGAAGGTAACACATCTCGAAGTGATGAGGGTAGGACGGAAACAAATGAATTGATGGACTCTCATGTACAAAAAGATAATGCCTATGATTCACCTCTCAGGGAAGGTCACACATCCAGAAGTGATGAGGCTAGAAATGAAACTGATGAATTGTTGGCATCACACAATGTACAAAATGACAATTCCAGTGATCCACCTCTCGGGCCAGGTAATACAGGCCGAAGTGGTGAGGATAGCATGAAACTTATTCAGGAATTGATGACAAAATGTACCAATTTGGAGGCCCAAGTTCTTGATCTCACACAAACAGTAAAAAATTTGAAGATGAGAGTGAAGCATTTGGAAGGTCAAAAGAGGTCAAGAACCAGGGTATTCAAAAGATTGCAAAAGGTGAGAACAACACAAAGGGTAAGCTCTTCTGAAGACCAAAGTTTGGGGGAGGATGCTCCCAAACAGGGGAGGAATGTGGACAAGGTTTCAGGGGAGGCTACCAAGGATTCAGGGAAGGCTGAGAATTTGAATGAAGAAATTGCTGCTGTTGAGATGGAAATAGATAGTAGTGATAATGCAGATGGTTTTGTGGTTGCTGATAAAGAGGGAAATGAGGGTGTACTTAAAAAGTTAAAGACTTTGGGGCCTGAGCAGGTTATCAAGCATACTGAAGTTATGGTGGAAGCTATTAAAAGCTTGGGTAATAATGCTGCTCAAGTTCAAGAAGCTACTGCTGGTGAATGTCTTGAAAAGATAGCTAAGGGTGATTCTGTTGCTGGATCAGAACATTCTGCTGCTAAGGTTAAAGAAGCTACTGCTGAGTTAGAGCAAGTTCATGCTGCTGAGACTAAAGTTGATTCTGCTGCTGAGGAAATTGATGATGATGTTAGCTTGGCTCATGCTATATTACAACTGAAAGCTACAAAATCCTCAACACCAAAACAAGTACCTGAACCACAAACTAAAATACAATCCCAACCAGAATCACAATCAAAACAAAAGCAAGTAACACCACCACCTCCAAGAGTTCCTGTTAAAGGTGTAACAATTAGAGATCCTATCCCCTCCAAGAAACCTACTCAAACTCATACATATTCTGGAAAAGGCAAAGGAAAGATGGTTGAAGAATCTGAATCTTATCCTACTGAAGTTCCCTTTGAGTACTGGCCAATAGATCTTCAAAAAAAGTATAAGGAAGAAGCTGCAAGGAAATATCCAGCTGAGTATGTGGAAGAAAATCTAGCAGAACTTGAAAGACAAAGAAAACATGAAGAAGATGAGGCCAAAACAAAAGCTATATTGGATTCTTGGGATGAGGAGAGGGTAAGGTGTGAAGCTGATATGGAATTATTGAAGCAAGTCAAGGAGGAAATACAAGATACCTTTACAGAAGAAGGAAGGGATAAGTGGTTAAAGAAATTCACAGCTGAAAGAAAGAAATGGTTTCTTGCTGAGAGAAAGAAGAAAAAGCTACTCAAACCACCAACAGTCAAGCAAATAAGAAAGTTTCAGGAGTATTACTTGAAGAATATGAAAGGATGAAAGCTTGTGCAGTTGAAGCCATACACAGATGATGAAGTTCAAAAGAAGTTTGAGAGTGCTAAAAGAGAATTTGAGAATTCTATGCCAATAGGGTCTGCACTTGAAAAAGAAATTATTAAAAAGAGGTTTAAGAAGGAGGAGAAACCTGCGATTGAACCTGAGGTTGAAAAAGAAAAAGTGAAAGAAAAGGTTGATGTTGAAAAGAAGGTTGAAGAAAAAGTTGTGAAGGAAGAAGAGAAAGAGACTTCTGGTACTGGTGTGAAGAGAACATGAAGAGTTTTAAAAAGTGTTGGAAGGAAGAAAGGAAAATCTAATAAGTCTAAGGCAGTTGTGGAAATTTCTGAGTCTGAGAGTGAAGAAACAGAGAAAACAGAGCAATCAGAGCAGTTCTACAAGGAAATAATTGAGTTACAACAAATGACTAGAATTGTGGATAATGATGATGATATATTTGCTGACATTGTTCCTTTGCAATCAAGAGCTCCTATCATTGGATGGAAGGTTGGATATGAAGGAAAGACTCCTTGGTGGGAGATCAACAGAGCTGGTGGAAAATCTCAAAGCTTTGTGTCATTTAATCAAATGTTAAGAAACTTTAATAGAGAAGATTTAGAAACCTTGTGGAGATTGGTAAAGGAGAAGTATAGAGATTCAAGGCCTGAAAATGAGTTGGATAGAGTACTTTGGGGAGATCTAAATATTGTGTTTGAAATAGATCTTAAAGACAGAGTTTGGAATGAACAAGCTAAAAGTACTAAACTGACTGTTTGGAGATTGTTTAAATCATGTGGAGTTCATAATATAGAAATGAGAGGAGGAGTTCAACTTTACATGTTGGTTAAGAAGGATTATCCTCTTGCTAGAACTACACTTAAGATGATGGTTGATGGAGATATTAGACTTCATGTTGATCGTTGGTATCAAATGGTTATTGATCTTATCAGAAAGATACAACGACAACTGTATGGGCAAGATTATAAGAGAAAGATGAAGAAGTGAGTGTTTGGAAGCATCCTCCTAGTGATGGTTTAAGGCTTAAAAGAAACTTGATGAGTTTGGAATAAAATATCAAGTATAGGGGAGGATTGTTGGGATTTAAGATTGTTAATACAAATATCATCCTAAAAACGTTATTTATATTTTATGATCTTTGCTTAGCTTTGTTAATGACAATTACAAAGTTTATCTTTAAGCAAAGCATAAATAAGATTAAGTCTTTTACATTTATAGTGTTAAGTCTTTTACAAACACATTTTCACATTACAAAGTTTACTAGGAACAACATATACACATTTACATGTTTGTTTCTTTAAATGGAAACTTTATTAGTTAAATATTTGGATGACATCATGGCATGAATCATGTACACAATCTTGGTAAGATTTTGTGATATTTTGTTTAGATCTTCAAGCCAAAGAGTTGACATTTGAAGATATGGAAAGATATGGCAAGATTTGGAAAGATTTGAAGATCTCTTAGCTGGCCTGACACGGCGGATCCAATTGCATACAAGGACGGATCCAAGTTTTGGGATCCGCCGGATCCGCCAGCTGTTCATCAGCTTTGCCTATAAATAGCAAGCTGATCATTTGGCCATTTCATCACTTACATAGTATAAAATATATATATTCTTTCATATTACTAACCCACATCATTCATTTCATACTTAGTGATCTTTCTTTTGTAGCAAAAGAGATCAAGCATTATCAAGCTTCAACATTGTGTTGTAAGACTTGTTAGTTACCTACTGTGTAACTCATTAGAACTTAGGCATCATTATTACATCTTCCATACAGTAGAATCCGGTTTGTGTTTTAGTCCTCAAAACACCTAGTGTAAAAGGGAGTTGTTGTACCCTTGTAAAGAACTCGACATCTAGCTTAGTGTCGGTAATTGTATAGGCGACGTTAGGTTGGTTCTTCCTTGAAGTAGAACTCGGTATTTAGCTTTGTACCGGAAAAAGAGTATAAGCGACGTGTATTAAGGTTTCCTTCGCCGAGAAGGGAGTTTGTTTCTTAGTGAAGAATAACTCTCGAGTTAGAGACTCGAGGAGTGGAGTAGGACAAGGAAAAGAGTCCTTGTAGCCGAACCACTATAAACATCCGTGTTATGTGGTTTGATCTTTCCTCTCTTTACTTAGTTACTTATCTTACTTGTTTGTATGCTTGATTGTTTACTTTACTTTGAAATCACGATAAGTCACAAAGCGAATTAATTTTAAACTGTAAAACTATTCAACCCCTCCTTCTAGTTTTCCACAATTGGTACCAGAGCGGTGTTACTCAAGATTTTCAAAATATATTGTATTTTAAAAACTTGAAACGATCAATGGATTTTGAAAACTTTAAAGAAGGGCAATCTATGCAAAGACCACCACTATTTGAACCAAATTGTTTCATATATTGGAAAAATCGCTTTGAGACATATGTGAAGTCAAAAGACATAGATCTGTGGTATATTATTGTAGAGGGTGACTATAAGCCTATTAGTAATGATATTTGACCGGATCTAAATACACACGTTGTGTTGGGGATACTTTGAGTATATACTTGATAGCACACGGAATTTACTACCAAGTACTTAGAAGATGTTTTGTGTTTGGTGATTGATTGAGTAAGACAATAAGAACACAAACGATATCAACCAAACTATCACTTCAGTGTATATCAAACGATTACAATATGAACGTGAAGAACACTTGATAATTCGTATGAAGGGATATCTATTCGGTATTAGATGTATATAAACCCTAACTAAGGATCTCTTTTTATAATGCAAAGAGTCCTATACAAGTAAAACATCTAACCGTATCATTCTATACAAATAAGATATATACCATATCTTTTCTATAATTATCTTCACACGGTTTCACCTTGATCTCTTAAGCAGTCCTAACTGTTCTTCATCAGCAGTCCTAACTGTTCTTGTATTCTTCAACCGTACTAACTGCTTAAGTTTAATTCCCAACAATCCTCCCCTAAACTTATGATTTCAATGCAAATCAATAAGTTTCTTGAATTAAACTTCTGATTATGTTGATGGGGTGGATTCTTTCAAACACTTGACTTTAATCACGAAACACTTGGGAATTTTCTTCACATATCATACTCTTTTGGTCAACTCTTCAAAAATTACCAAAATTAATTTAATTCCATCAAGGAATTAATTCCTTATACCAACCCAAGAGTTAATTCCTCATATCAACCCCGCATTTAATGTCATTAACCTTCATTAACTCTATAAAAACTCACATATCCACACAAGATCTTTAACTTTCCAATCACAATGAATTCTTCTCCACCAAACATTATAGATATTTCATCCGACTCTTCTTCAGATTCTGGAAGTTCAGGTTGGAAAAACTATTTTCCACCAAACTATTCTTCAACTTCAAGAAACAATCTTTCAAAGAAAAAAGGCTGAAATAACCTCATCCAAAGAACCTTCAACAGATGAACTTCCACCATATGTGGATGATTCATCCTCCTCTTCTGACTCATCTGATGATGATGATCTTCAAAAGCTATCAGTCTTATTAACAAAAGAATTTGAAAAAGCTGCATCATCAATGAAGAGGATCCCTGTTCCTGAGAAGAAGCAAGTTCCAAAACCAAGAACAGTAGTGTTGGCACTCCCTTGCAAGAAGGTGTCTGACGTCATGGGTAGCAGAGGAGCCCGCAGCAAAACCATGCCAGATATCCAAGGAAAAGGAAAAGGGAAGCTTGAGTAGTGGTTATGTGTTAGATTGGTTTAGGTTTGTGTGTTGGTAGTTAATGATGTTAGGAGTCGGTTGGTTTTGTTGGTTTGGCTTATGTAATGAATCCACCTCTGTAATGAATAGACTTTTTATGCACTTCTTTATAATTCATCTCTGACTCTTAATTCCTCCCCTGAATTTTATAATCATCAATCATCTTTAACAGCAACTAGAACAAACTTTATTCCTCCCCTGTTTGGAAGAATCTTCACCATCAGATGAACTAGAACATATATTATCCAAGCTCAGCATCCAATATGACCATTTGTACAAGTTACCATCAATTCAGTTGTTTAGTTTCAAACTACTCTCAACACGTCCAGATGTATGACCTTCTGAGAGAGGTGTATCACAGAGCATAAGCTCAGTAGGAACTAAGTTTGATCAATCAGTACAAACTGGTGAAGCCAGCAGGTCAAACTGTTAACCCCAGCAGTACTAACTGTTAGCAAAAAAAATTCAGAGATAAAATCAAATTTTAAGTTTAATGTGGATTCGAAAACATTTTTGTCCACTTATAGTTTTTAGCAAACTATCAGCTATGAACGGATTTGACTTGTCTTTACCAATAGCCGTTTGCTATAGACTAGCCAACTCTTCACACTTAGATTTGGTGAGTTGATAACCAACCAGTTTTTGGTAAACTGTTAACCATAAACGGATTTGAGTAGTCTTTACCAGAAACCATTTGATCTGGACTAGTTGATTCTTATGTTGATTAGACATGGTGAATCAATTACCATTTGTTGTGTGACAAGCATTCACACTTGACAATCCAAACCACCATACTTTTCAAAGCACAATCCAAAGCAAAAAGCTTTTCTTAACCTAAAATGTTAGTCCAAAACCAAAGAAAATACAATACACAATATTCTCTTTTAACAGTTAGCACAATTGACTAACAAATTCACAAGCAGTACTAAAAATTATCAAGCAGTCTCAACTATACAAATAGCACAACTAACAGTACAAAGACCAAAAACATTTAGACATTAATCTTTTGATGAATTAAGCATTCCAATACCTGTTACCAAGTACTGAAATCTGCTTACATCAAAACCTTTTGTTAAGAGATCAGCAAAGTTGTCATCAGTGTGTATTTTAACAACTTGTATTAACTTCTTTTCAGCACAGTCCCTTATAAAATGATGTCTAATTTCAATATGTTTAGTTTTTTAATGTTCAACTGGATTCTTAATAATACACATTGTACTATTATTGTCTATATGTATAATTGTGTTTAAGAAATTGTACCCATAATCAAGCATCTGGTTTTGAATCCATAGTACTTGAGCACAACAACTTGCAGCTGCCACATATTCTGCTTCAGTAGTAGATGTGGCCACCATAGTCTGCTTCTTACACTGCCAAGAGATTAATCTTCGACCTAAAAACTGACAACCACCTGTTGTAGATTTTCGATCCATGCTAGCACCAGCATAATCAGAATCAGAGAAAGCAACAAGATCAAATGCAGACTCTTTAGGATACCATAGCCCCAAGTTAGCCTGTCCTTTAAGGTATATGAATATTCTTTTTACTACTGTGAGATGAGACACCTTAGGATTTACTTGGAATCTTGCACAGGCACACACAGCAAACATAATGTCAGGCCTAGATGATGTAAGATACATCAGAGACCCAATCATAGATCTATACATGTGCATATCCACATCTTCACCACTGTGATCCTTTAATAACAAATGTGTCTCTTTGTCAATTGGTGTGCTAGCAACCTTGGCATCTGTGAATTGAAATTTTCTTAATATTCCACCAACATATTTATCCTGAGAGATAAATATACTATCTGACTTTTGCTGTACTTGAAGACCTAGAAAGAAGGTAAGCTCTCCCATAGAACTCATCTGAAATTGGTCTTTCATCAGCTTTTCAAACTCCTTACACATCTGTTTCTTTGTAGAACCAAAAATGATGACATCTACATAAACTTGTACCAGTAGAATATCACCCTTGTCCTTTTTAATAAAGAGAGTTTGATCAATTTTCCCTCTATGAAACCCATTCTTCGGAAGATATTTAGCAAGAGTTTCATACCAAGCTCTTGGAGCCTGATTCAATCCATATAGAGCTTTCACCACCTTATAAACCTTGTCAGGATGCTCTTGGTCTATAAAACCTGGAGGTTGTGAAACATAAACTTCTTCATCAATAGTACCATACAGAAAGGCACTTTTCACATCCATTTGATAGACCATAAATCCCATAAATGAAGCATAAGCAAGAAATAATCTTATTGCTTCAATCCTGGCAACTGGAGCAAAAACTTCCTCATAATCTATACCCTCCTCCTGAGTATAGCCTTGAGCAACCAATCTTGCTTTGTTCTTTATCACAATGCCCCTATCATCCCTCTTGTTTCTGAATACCCACTTTGTACCAATTACTCTCATTCCCTTTGGTAGATCAACCAGAACCCATACATTCTGAATTTTGAATTGAAGTAGCTCTTCTTGCATAGCTTCAACCCAACTTGATGATTCTAAAGCCTTTAACACATTCTTGGGTTCAACCTGAGATAGAAAACAGACAAACATACACTCATGCTCATCTTCATGATGTTTCTCCTCATATACCATACTGAGAAATCCATGATGATCTGGGTCTTGAATTTGCCTTCTGGTCTTGACTCCAGATTGTACATCTCCTATGATATTGGTAAGTGGATGATTCCTATGTACAATAGTATGGGGAGTAGAAGGAGCTGCATAGCTAGTAGGCATGTTTTGCAGACCATCTCCAAAGAAATCAAACTCATCAACTTGAGAAGCAGTATCAACTGGTGAATCAAGATGAGGTTGACTTGGTCCAGCAGCATCACTATTTTGCTCAATAGTTGTAACTTGTGGCTGAGCAGTACTAACTCCATTGGTACTGCTCATTGGATTTTCAGCTTCTTTACCATTCTGACCACTTATTTCAGCAGCATCTTTCTCTTTGTCTATACCACTTGATGAAGGAATATCATCTTTCTTTGTAGAAGACTCATTCACAGGACTTTCTTCCATGACTGGTATGAAAATGAAATCATCATCTTCCTCCTCCGAACCTGCATCATGGTTAGTATTTGTACCTGCAACAGGCACATAATTCATGGAATCTGAAAGACTGTCAATATCAAAGATCCAATATGGACCTACACCTGCAACATTTGGTTTATTCTCCAAAAATTCTATGTGCAGATTTTCTTCTACATTCTTGGTGCTTGTGTTGTACACCCTAAAAGTCTTACTGTGTAGAGAATAACCAACAAAGAAACCTTCCTCAGATTTCCTATCAAACTTTCCTAGTTGGTCTTTGGTATTAAGTATAGTAACATGACAACCAAAAGGTCTCATGAAGCTTAAAGCAGGGGTTCTACCTCTAAGAAGCTCATAAGCAGTCTTATTGTGAGGTTGCATAACTAAAACCCTATTCAACACATAACAAGCAGTGCTAACTGCTTCAGCCCAAAACGAAACTGGTAGCTTAGAGTCAGCTAACATTGTCCTAGCAGCCTCTATAAGAGTCCTATTCTTTCTCTCAGCTACACCATTTTGCTGTGGGGTTCTAGCTACACTAAACTCCCTCTTAATACCTTTTTCTCTGCAAAAATCATCCATCACCCTATTTTTAAATTCAGTCCCATTGTCACATCTGATTATTTTAACTTTCTTATCAACTAGGTTTTCTACTTCAACAATAAAGGTCTTAAGGATGTCACTTGTTTCATCCTTAGTTTTCATAAAGAATACCCAAGAAAACCTACTATAATCATCAGTGACAACAAGGCAGTATTTCTTAAAGTTCAAGCTATTCACAGAGGTAGGACCAAACAAGTCCATATGCAACATATATAAAGCTTGAGAAATAGAGTTCTGGGTCTTAGGCTTACATGAGGCTCTGTGTTGCTTATCCTTAAGACAAGAAACACAAGTTTGGTCATTGAGAAAAATTTTGTTTGGTAAACCTCTTACCAACCCATGTTTAGTAATATTGTTAATTGTTTTCAAATTAACATGACCAAGCCTCCTGTGCCATAACATTGATTCTTCCAATGTGGCTTTTGCAACAAAACAAGTAAGTCCAACCTTAGGAACTAGTTTATTCATCTCAACACTGTATGTATTATCCTTGCTAGGGATTTTAAGCAATACTTGACTTTCATCAGGCAGCTTGAAATCAGGAGAAAGTATAAGACAATCAGTATCAGTAAATAAAACTTTGTTCTGTTTATCACAAATTTGTGATACACTAAAAAGATTGTACTTAAGTTCTGGTACATAATACATATTTTCAAAATCAAGGTTACCAATTTTAATTACCCCTTTACCAGTAATTCTTCCTCCAACACCACCACCAAAGACAACTGGTCCTCCATCCAGAGCAATAAAGCCTGAAAGATATGACATGTTGCCTGTCATGTGCCTTGAACATCCACTGTCTGAATATCCTCTATCTTCTTTGCCATTTGAGGGATGTTCCTGCACAAAAAATAAAGGTGTTAGTTTCTTTTGGGGATCCAAACTATCACTGGTTTGGATCTGCCTTGTGCATCAAGATGAGAAAACTTGTTTGAGGTCTTTGATGCACCATTGGGTTTGGTAGAATGTTTAACCCAATGTGCTGAGGCCTTGACAACATTGCCCCTTTTTCCCTTAACATCTAAGTGCCTAGCAGTTGGAACTGCTGACCTAGCAGTTGGAACTGCTTGTTTAATCTTAGGCACCCACTTCTGATTAGTCATTGCTGTTTTCTGATAACAATGCCTTTTAACTGTTTGTGCATGATTTGAAAATTGTTTTGCACTAAAAACAGTTTGCTTGTTATTAAACCACTTATTTTGACTAGCAGTTGAAACTGTTTTGATGCCAGTCTTTAACATAACAACTTTAGGTGACATCTTATGATTTGCATTAGGGTTTGTCAATCTAGTTGGACTATTTTGAGTCACCCTTGCATTGTTATTCCTGTTCACCCTTGCATTCCCAGAAACCCTCTTTTTCCATGGGTTAGAATCACAATAAGCAGCCATATGATCAAAACTTCCACAAACAAAACATACTTTTCTAATCATAGCAAACTTATCATCCAATTTCTTAGATTTTGAGTGATTCCAGTTCCTATGACTACTCTCAGAACTTGATGATCTGTTCTTAGTCCTATACATCTCAGCATATCTAACACTTTTCCTAACTGGTTTTATGTTTTCAGTTTTAACCACTTTAGGAGCATGTTTAACTTCTACCTTAACAACATTAGATTCATCATTAACCTTTGCATCCTCATCATCAGATGTCCACTCCTCAATAGTTGGTGCATCTGAGTTCCTATCAGAGGACATCTTTTTCTCAGAAAGAGATTTATCACTAGCACTCACAAAAGAATCTTCTGCCTTAATAAATTTAACAGGATTCTCACTAACCTTAACACCATATCCAGGAAAATCCATATCCTTAAACTCTTCTAAACCAGTATGAGCTAAATTAATTCCTGGTGGAGCAAACATTCCTCTAAAAGGGGGTGCAACTGACTTATAACCTAAACCAGATTTAGCTTTGTTAAGTATTTGACTCTCTACAATCTTCTTAACTCCGTTTGAAGTATATTCAAGAGTATCTACACTTAACTGGATGTTTTCTTTTTCCTTTTTAAGCTTCTCTAGTTCATATACAAGTCCACTCATTTTATTATCTTTTATTTGCAAATCCCTCTTTAAAATACCTATCTCATCAGAAAAGTTTGACTCATTCTGTTTATAAAACACAATTTGTTCTTCCAAAATAGCTAATCCTCTTTTATGATTTGACAGACTAAAACTTACTTGATTAAATTCAACTCTGAGATCATCATACTGTTTCTTAACATTTTCATAATCTTTTAAAGCACGACAAGAGTTTGAACATTTTTCAACTATATGTACCTCAGAGTCTGAGAAAGCCATCAAACCCAAGTTAGCTGGTTCCTCTTCTTCCTCCATGAAGCTCCAATCAAATCCAGCTCCATCTACAGCTACCATAGCCTTGGAAGAAGGCTCTTCAACATTAACTGTTCTCCTTGTTCCTTGTTGATTCTTAAACCCTTGACTCTGGTTGCTTTGTTGTCTTGGACCTCTACATTCCCTGGCAAAGTGCCCCATCCTGTGACAATTAAAGCATTCCACCTTAGACTTATCATACCCAGCAACATCTCTTCCATTGAAGGAAATCTTATTCCCAGTCCTTTGGTAATACTTCTTAGCCCTGATGCTTATCAAAGCCAATAGCCACTTTAAATCCATAGCTTCCAAATCATCTTCAGCAATTTGAAAAAGATCTTCATTAAAGATCTTAGACCCACCAGACTGTTCTGATACAAATGCATATATGGTCTCTTCAGTCAAGCCAGCAGTACTAGTTTTTACACTAGCAGTGCTAACTGTTGGTATAGCAGTACCAACTGCTTCTTCATCTTCATGATTCGAACTGTTTGAAGAAGATACAA
This sequence comes from Artemisia tridentata subsp. tridentata, assembly GCA_021014915.2. Lineage (NCBI taxonomy): Eukaryota > Viridiplantae > Streptophyta > Magnoliopsida > Asterales > Asteraceae > Artemisia > Artemisia tridentata. The sequence goes on from CP139506.1 coordinate 308,660,901, forward strand.
AAGCCATATTCCCAGAACTGGAACTGGTGCTACCACTCTTCTTGAGCTTCTGCTCAACAATCTTAAGATTATTGTAAAGCTCATTCATTGTCATTTTCTCCAGCTCTGGTTTATTGCTCCAAACCACAACATAAGTGTTCCATTCAGCAGGTAAACTATTTAGAAACTTCATGTTGAGGTCTTCCTGAGGTATCACAATCTTCAACACAGTAAGTTGACTGATGATCTTCTGAAGCCTATTAAAGATATGATCCAAAGTTTCATTGCTTGATGCAGTGAAGTTCTCATAACTTTGCTTAAGTAGGGTTTTCTGTGCCTTCTTGGTAGTTGAATTGCCACCAAATCTTTCCACCACTGCTTCAAAAAGAGTTTTAGCCGACTCATAATGGCTAAAGTTCAGCACTTGATCATTAGGAATTGCCATTAGTAACAAATTCCTAGCCTTCTGATCATTCTTCTTTTTGATTCTCTCCTCGTTTGTAACTGGCTCAGTGTTAAGCTTTGTGATCTTGGACCCATCAGCACGAGTTTCTTCAACAGGAATTGGTTTGAAGGAATCACCATTGATAATGATATCCCATAATGCATAATCTTGCACCATGAAATATTGCTCTATTCTGAGCCGCCATAAATCGTATTCATTCTATTTCAGCATGGGGAGTTTAGCAAGGATTGAGGTTTGAGGTGTCTCCATGTCCATCTTCTTGGTTGCTAGTGAGTAAATACTTCTAGTTCTTCTAAACTCAAAGTATCAGAAACCTGGCTCTGATACCACTTGACCGGATCTAAACACACACGTTGTGTTGGGGATACTTTGAGTATATACTTGATAGCACGCGGAATTTACTACCAAGTACTTAGAAGATGTTTTGTGTTTGGTGATTGATTGAGTAAGACAATAAGAACACAAACGATATCAACCAAACTATCACTTCAATGTATATCAAACGATTACAATATGAACATGAAGAACACTTGATAATTCGTATGAAGGGATATCTATTCGGTATTAGATGTATATAAACCCTAACTAAGGATCTCTTTTTATAATGCAAAGAGTCCTATACGAGTAAAACATCTAACCGTATCATTCTATACAAATAAGATATATACCATATCTTTTCTATAATTATCTTCACACGGTTTCACCTTGATCTCTTAAGCAGTCCTAACTGTTCTTCATCAGCAGTCCTAACTGTTCTTCATCAGCAGTCCTAACTGTTCTTGTATTCTTCAACCGTACTAACTGCTTAAGTTTAATTCCCAACAATATTTCAGGTGGTAGGGATATAGGTACTTCTTTTATTCACAGTGATGAGCAAAAGAAGTTGATTGCCAAAAATAATGAAGCCAAAATGATGCTTTACAATTCTTTACCTAAGAAAGAATATGAAAGAGTTTTTATGTGTAAAACGGCTAAAGATATTTGGCAATCACTAATTATCACTCATCAAGGGAACTCACAAGACAAAGATAACAAAATTGATCTTCTTGTTCAACAATATGAACAATTTGTTATCTCTGAAGATGAGACCATTGATAGTGCGTTTGCTAGGTTTAATACTATTATTACATCTCTTAAAGCACTTGAAAAATCTTTTTCTAGTAAGAACTTTGTAAGGAAATTTCTAAGAGCACTTCACCCGAAGTGGAGAGCAAAGGTGACAGCCATTGAAGAATCTAAGGATCTTTCAAGAATGACACTAGACGAGCTCATAGGAAATCTTAAAGTTCATGAGATGGTAATGGAAAAAGATTCAGAAATAGTCAAAGGCAAAAAGGAGAAAATGAAGTCCATTGCCTTGAAAGCTAGGGTAGAGTCAAGTAGTGATGTAGATTATAGTTCTAGTAGTGAAGATGAAGAATATGCCATGGCCGTAAGAGATTTCAAGAAATTCTTTAGAAGAAGAGGAAAGTTCGGTAGACCTCCTCATAAAAAAAAGAAATCCTTCCGGAAAGACCATGATGATAGGAAAGGAAAGGTAGATAGAAAGTGTTTTAGATGTGGAGATTCTAGTCACTTTATAGGAGAATGTCCAAAGCCTCCAAAGAACAAGTCTCAAAGAGCCTTTGTCAGTGGAGCTTGGAGTGATAGTGAATGAGATGACGACGAGCCTAAGAACGACGAAGTTGCTCTAATGGCTCATGACGCAGAAGAGGTACATTCTGACTCGTCATACTCTTTTATTAATGATGACACATTAGATATAGAATATAACAAACTATGTGAAATCACTCTAAGAATCATAAGCAATAATAAGTTCTTAAAAGCCAAAAAGGAATTTTTAGAAAACAAAATTCATCAGTTAAAAGAGAAAGCTATAAGAGGTAAAGGTATTAGAGAAACATGTGTTTTATTTCAAAAACTAAAACTTGAAATAGATACACTAAAATCTACACAGGAGAGTCTTATCAAACAAAACTCCAAATTCAAAAGGTTTGATAAACACTTAAATTGTACTGATAACATAATGAAAATGCAAATAATACATCACGGAAGTTTCAAACCAGATTTTATGAAAAATGGAAACTTAAGTGATTTTCAGGAACAAACGGTAAAAGAAAAAGAAACTGTTCCAACTACTTCTGATAACCACGGATTTGGCAGATCCAAAATTTTGGTTCCGCCAGTTGTATCCAAAGGATCCGTGGGAATAGAAGATGAACAGAAATGTAGTAAATTATATCGTACAAATCTTGTTAATGTCTCTAGAAAACCTAGCACTAGTACAACTATTAAAAAACAAAAACCATCAGTCTCTTTAGAAAAAGATCAAAGTAAGTATAGAATCAAAACAACTATAGACTCCTCATTCTATGAAGGAACCATGCTTAGGAAACCACTTGTGGCAATTCCCTTCGATTATATGCTAGATATCAGTGAACCATGGTAATGTTGTGTCTAATCCAAACTGACCCATGAGATATTGGGAACCAAACGTTTGAGATTTTCTTGAGCTAAGGTATGCTCAAAAGTCTAGATAGAATCAGATAAGTGGATTAAAGAAAGTAAGTGTTCAAGATACATAATGAGAAACAAAAGACTTTTTGTACGACGGAGGTAATGTCACATTCGGTAGCAAGCCTAAAAGTAAAATCATCAAAAAAGGTACGATTTCTCATGACTCTCTCACTATTGATGATGTTGCTCATGTAGATAATTTAGGATTTAACTTGCTTAGTATTAGTCAATTGTGCCGTAAAAAGTATAACGTTCTTTTCAGTAAAAATGGAAGTAAAATACTCAAGGATAGCATAACCATAGGAAAAGGTGTTTTGAATAACGGTTACATTATGAAATTAGATAATACTCCTAAAGACAAGCTTTGTCTTACATTCTTGGACTCAACCCTATGGCATCAACACTTAGGTCATGCAAATATGAGGTTAATTCAATCCTTATCATCTAAGAAACTCGTTTGGACCCTACGGGATGCTTTTGACCCGTCTTTATAAAACGTTCGAACACACTCCTAGAAATGCCTTAGGTATTGTTCCCGGCTTTGCCCATTTTGAAAAACCAAACCATGTTTACAAACTCAAATCATTCGAACTTAAGCAAGCACCAAAAGATTGGTATAATTGACTTAATACTTCCTTAGTAGACAATAATCTCTTCACCAAGAAAAAGGGATCACATATTATCATCGTCCAGATATATGTGGATGACATTATATTCGGCTCAACTTGTCAAGAGTTATGTGACGATTTCTCAAAAATCATGCATGACGAGTTTGAAATGAGTATGATAGGGGAACTAAACTTTTTCTTAGGTCTCCAAATAAAACAATTAGAAGATTGGATATTCTTCAACCAATCAAAGTATATCAAAGATATGCTTAAAAAGTTTGGTCTTGAAGACTTAAAACCTAGGAAAACACCCATGTCCTCATAAACCAAACTCACAAAGGATGACGAAAGTGAATCTGTAAATAACTCTAAATATAGAGGGATGATTGGTAGTTTACTCTACCTAACGGCTTGTAGACCAGACATTATGTTTAATGTTTGTCTTGGTGCACGCTTTTAAGAAGATCGCAAAACATCCTATCTTGAAGTCGTTAAACGGATATTTAGGTACATTAAAGGCACTACACATTTAGGATTATGGTATCCCAAAGGGACAGGTGTAGAAACCATAGTGTATGCCAATTTAGACCATTCCGGTAATTATGTTGATAGGGGAAGTACAAGCAGTGTAAGACACTGTTACACTTCATGATTTACTAAGAAACAAACAGCCCTCGCAACTTCAACTATCAAGGCAGAGTATAGATGAAGCAGGCTCTCAACGATTATGATATTAAACTCAATGACATTTCCTATTCTTTGTGACAACAAAGGAGCTATCGATAGTAGCAAAAACCCAGTCCAACACGCTAGAACCAAACACATAGAAATACGTCACCACTTCCTTCGTGACAATGTTCAGAAGGGAAACATCTCAATTGAGAAAGTTTCCTCAGAGGACAACATTGCCGATATCCTCAGAAAACCTCTCAAGAGAGAACCTTTAAACTATCTTAGACTTGGTTTAGGATTAATGGAACCTAGTGAATAGATTAAACGTTAGCTCAAACCTTAGATTAAACAAACACGGCAAAAACCCAACCTGTAACACCCAAACCCGACAAGGGTAGAGATGTCACAATAATGGTTTCACATCAGAACAAACACAAGCATATGACATAAATAATACAATAGAATTTCAATGGTTACAATGGAAAATCTGAAACTACAAGGTTACAAATGAGAAATACAATAATTACTAAGTCCGAGTATAAGCTCTTCTAGTCATCTCTAATCCAAATAGCTAATAAGGTCTTCTAAGTCCAAGGTACTCTCCACTCATACCCAACTTCCAACTAAACCTGCCGCAGGAAAAGAAATGCGGCTGAGCTACGAAAGCTCAGTGAACAGATATAACGATAACAAAGCAGTAATGATGGAATAGTGAAGTAAGTGAAACAATGCAAGGTATCACAAGAGTTAGGAAAGAATATAAAGGTTATGCAGAGATATCAGGAATTAAGAAACAGTTACAATAGATAAGAGTAAAGGGAAATAGTAATCCCAACCCGAGCCCAAGTCATATCAAGTCAAGTCATGTATCAAGTCAAGTATCAAGTCAAGTATGTATTCGGAGGGGTGACCTCGGAATACTAAGTACAAGGTTATAAGGTAAAGTAAACAGAAATCCACTACGAGCCCAAATCAAATCAAATATCAAATCAAATAGGTGTACGGAGGGGAGACCTCGGTACCAAACGCAATATGAGGGGATACCTCCAAAGGGTGGAGTAGCTAGCTCCCAAATATGTGAAAGACGTGTATCGCACACACCATCAGTCACCAAATATAACAAATAATATAATGGCAAAGCCCAAATAACAAATCTAGGATGCATCCATACGCCCCAGGTGGCCAAAGTCTGCCTCTACGTAACAAATCAAATCAAATCAGGGACGGGACAGGTCATCACTCTCCTGCCCTAGAGTCATGCCTAGTGAATGGCTCGTAGTCTCAAACTGTGGGTCAAGGGTCAAGTATCAAATGTCCAAGTATCCAAGTTCAAATTTCATATCAAGTGGTTCAAGTCAAATTTCCATTTCAATTATATCATAAGGTTCATATCAAATGGTTCATATCAAATGTCTCATATCAAATGGTTCATATCAAATGGTTCATATCAAATGGTCAAAACAAAAGGAATCATAGCAAAGGGTTTATATCAAAGGTTTATAAAGCAAAGTTTCATAGCAACAGTTCATTTAAAAAGGTTTCTATTAAAAGTCCATTTAAAGCAGTCTTTCAATAATGGTTTTCATAAAAAATGATCTTACAAAATAGTTTTCATAAAAATGGTCTTTCAAAACGGTTTTCATAAAGATAGTCTTAAAAATAGTTTTCTTAAAAACTCTAAGTAACTTTCATTTAAAAGTAGTATGGCATCTTTTTTAAAATAGCTTTTCTCAAACATTTTCATATATAATTAAGAAAGGTTTTCACATCCAGTTACCAAAATCAAATGAACCTTCAAAGTATCAAGTGATTCAAATATTCATGTTACAGGGTGACGAACGAGTCATATCAAGTATCAAGGGAACATGGCAAGGTTCCATTATCAAGGTTCACAGATCAAGGGAAACATAGCAAAGGCATAGATTAAATAAGAAAGCCCCAAATAAAAAGGCTCAGATCATAATCAAACCAATATAGACAGATGTAAGTGAAATATGAAGAACAAATCAAAGTATAAGGGAATATAGCAATGGCTTAGGGAACCCTATAGTGAATCTAGATCAAAAGTCATGAGAAGGACACCCTTACTGAGAAAGGGTAGAATATCTGTACCTTAGACCGCAAGTGAAAACACAAATAGAAACATAAAGATCGAAAGCAAACTCCTTCTTCTGCGAATCTACACGAATTCATGATCGTCTTAATAATAATTCATTTTAGACCAGACTACTCATTTTAGTCGGCTTTCCATTTTTAGTAACTTTCCGTTAATTGGTCAAATTAGGGTTTCAAAATGATAATTAGTTAAGTTTTGGGTGTAATGTACTTAAAATCAATATATAACAAAGTTAGGGTTTAAGTATAATAATTAGTTAATTAAGGTTTATATCGTACCATTATTTAACGAGATAAAAGCCATGCCAATTTTATGTATAAAGGTAATATGAACTTGCAAATATGTGTCCTTGACAACAAATACAAAGTTTATAATAGTTAATGACACTAAATATATTATTGCAAATAAATAGATAATGAAATCCACATGTGAATGAACTTGTAATTAGTTAATGAAATTTACATGTGTGTGAATGCGCATGTAGTATATATGCTACTTCCACTTCGATTAAAATATGGCCATGCATGTTGTTCACGCATGAGATCTACATGCGAGTAAAAAAACAATAACGACACCCTCAAACAAAACTTGACACTCTTCGGCAAGAACTATCAGGCAACATGAAATGTGAAACCCACATGGAGACATAACCTTCGAACCCTCGCGAGATATGATACATACAGGTTATACACGACCCTAACTGTTGACACAAAACAGTCCCAATATCACGTAGCTTACATAACGAGACACAAAGTATATATATTAGTATGATTTTAGTCCATTATTACTACCAAGAATTCAAATCTTTTGCAGCCTTGTGGGTTTCGAGTAAAACGTTTGAGACCAGAAAACTTATGTAGCAATTTAGATCTTAAATGGTGGTTTTATTATGGTTCTATGGGCTTATGATTGCGGCATTTAAACACTTGATAAAATGGCTCGAGACATTACCTCGATAGGAACATTAATGGTCTGAAACTAGACTCGAACGAATACGAACAAGAACACGATCACGATCACAAACTGAGTATACTCGATCACCACACCATCTTCATACGTCCTTTGCCCCACTCGAATAATGAAGAGAAAAGCTGCCGTCTTTGTGTTATATTCAAGGATTTCTAGTGAGAAACGAATGTGGGAATTTTTATCACATGGACGTATTTATAATCGTAATATCAAATGTGTAAGTTTTCTCTTATCTGTTACGTATAAAATATAGAAAATGTGAAATGAGAGGAAGAGGGTGGATACACGTTGAGTACTTGGGTGGCGAAGTTGTCTTCACTTTTATGTTATGTCTTCCACACGATTTTATATATATATGCTCCAAGTAAATATCTTGAGGAGATTGAGAGCTGATTGGAGAAATTTGAGGGCCCAACTCGTGGGTGATTGAGATGATTCCTGCAGAATCTTACTTGCCATGTTTAAAAAAAAATAATCCTTGTAACTTTTATTCGTGTGGGAGCTAATAAGGTATGACGTGAGGAAAAAAGATGGAAGGAGTATCATGCTTATCAATTTTATTTCTTGCCAAAAACTTCTTGTACTTATCACAACCAAATCAAAGAAGTGTGGAATTGGTTTTTTCTCAAAGAGAACGTGAACAAATTTTAGCATTTGATATAGGGTAGCTTTGTGTAGTTTAAGATTTTGGAAGGCTTGTATTAATTTATTTACTTAGATTATGAATCATTGTCATTTTAGTTATAGTTTATAGTTGAAATGTCATTCTTAGTATTTAGACTTTGGTTAAAAATTTAAAATGGCAATCTAAAATGTATTCCGAATTTTTGGGTTTTACAACTCTCCCCATCTAAAAAGAAAATTTTCGTCCTCTAAAATTGAAGTGAAACGAAACGGAATACCAACGGATTGTGAACGGAAATGTGAATGACTTGTTTCTCATGACTCTATCTTGTTGATCAAAAATAGCTTCGGGTTCCTCAGAAAAGACATGCCATACTAAATCCAGATCAAAAGAATAATATACCAAACGTAACAGATGATAATCATATTCTCTCCGAAGATATACAGGGAATACGTAGGATTTGACGGATATATTGTCCGTGGAATTAGATTAGACAAATCAGATGAGAACGTACCGAATCGCAGAAATATAAGTGTGATAAATATGATTAACTCTTCAAATTGTCCAATAGTCTCGACTCCAATATGACATTTCAAAGGTATTATCATAAACAGACAGATCTTGCTTTCTCAGAATCCAAAATCTCATATCTTAATTCATAACAGATCGTCATGGACAGATTCATCGAATGTGAGACGTATTTATAGCAAATCATAGGTGAATTCCTTCATAGTAACAGATCGAATCCATACAGACAGAAAACAGATTGTTTGATAACATCAAACGGCAGAAAGCTCTACAACAGGACCTAAGATTCTTATCGGGAGTACAGAGGTCAGCAAACGCGTGTCAAGTATCCAAACATATCAAATCGTATAATGGTGAAGGCAGATTAAGCGTATAGGTAGAATGAACATAAGGTCTCAATCAGATATCAGAAATTCTAAGGCTTCTAAGGCATTCCTCGAAATATCCTATGATCACAATAAGTGCACGTTATATGATGTAAGTATTATCACGTTGGCCAGACGTCATAATACTAGCATCATATAAATATGCCCTCATGATGGTCATTCTTTATCTCAGGTCGTAAGCAAAACAACCTATCTTAATCCACCTAGTACTTCTACAGTCTCAGAGGTCAACAAAATCAAATGTCATAGTCAAGAGGGAAAACAAAACTACTCGTAAGAGTATCGGAATTCCAGATTGCCTAGCAGAATAAGGTACGCCGTCCACAAGCATCAGATCTTCTACAATTCGCCAAAATTCCCCAAAACAAAGCCATCATCGAACACACGAAGAATAAACACGGAACTGAAATGCTTCTAGGGGACTTAAATCATTAGAGGATCTTATTACTATATAACGAAGCTTAATTGAGTCAACGGAAGTGAAAGTTAGTCGTCAATAACTTCGGCCTTCACAGAATCAATTCTTCCAAACATAAAAGGTCTGTTTCAAAAATCCGTTCATTCAAAACATCCAATCTCTTCAAGTCCGGTTAATCTGTCTTCGTTGTCCATCAATCTGGAAGTGAAACAAAATCGGGAACTTGTATCTGGTTCGTCAAGCCTCCTGCAGTTCTCCTTGGAATGTGATGGAGTAATGTGAGTTTCTAGCACAATCTTCAAATCCCTTCATCATCCAGTCTGCTCCCGCTCTCAATTAATCTTAGTACAACCAAGATGAATAGGGAAGTAAGACTGCACGTCTTCATCAGCTCCAGGTTCGCCATCTTGACTAGATTTTCTTCTTCTGCATCGCCAACACTTCTGCCTTGTAAGGAATGTCTTCACTCTTCAGGGTAGCCACCGTTGTTTTCAACAAATATCAACCTCCCAGAATGCACAAATGATCGTCAAATTTCTAAGAAGGTGCAAAAATGATTTTTATGCTCTTCCTCGTCTCCGAATGTACTATTAAGTCATACAATGACCATTTGCCCAAGTACTCACGAGAAAACATCATTTATCAAATTCACAAAACAGTCAGAGCTTTAGCTAATACTATTAGCGTCACTAACCGTCATAGCAGTCGTTACGAATACGGAAGGCGATTCCAAGAATAACCTCAATTCATACTTCCATCTAAAGGAAACTTCGCGCTCTAAAATAGTCGTTTCAGGGTGGAGAAGTAATGGATCCTAATAGCAATACGGTTCAGCTTCCAGTAATTAATACATATCTCCTGTCACCATCCTTCTTTATCGCGAACGAAACTGAAACACGCCCAAAAGATACACTAAGCAAACTCACTTCCTGGTCTTCGGTTGCTGCTCTTCCCGGTTGCTCAATCAACTGGTATGATCCCGGACACATCTTCGCTTGGTGACTAGACAATCTCTCGGTATCATGTCAAATCCTACTTCACACTCCAGCGGAAAACTTGGTGGTTCAAGCAGGAATCATATTCAGAAAACTCAGGGTGCCAAATAACTCTCAAGATAAGGTTCATTCATTGGTGTACGAAATGGGTTCTAGGAAAACTTCATAACCGCGAAAGTAACACACGAGTCTCCAGAGTAATAGCGATAGCCAAAAGTTTAACAATCGGTAATCATGGTAGGGAGTTCAAAATTGTTTCAAGCGCCAAAGGTGAGACATAGGAGGATAGTTGTCAATATTTTGAATGCTCAATCAACCAATCCCTTATCAGAATAAAATCGAAGTTAACTATCCAAAGAAAGCTAGATCAACAAAGTAAATCTTATCGTTCAAAAGCGAGAGGGAAACATTCTTACACTCGTGGTTAAACACCACAGGACTCTCATAGGGACAGAGATGGGTAAGACGAAATCAGATAGCGTCGGAAGATTCATAGATGCTTATCAAAATAAGAGACAAATCACAAAATGTATCAAGTACGTCATCGCCATGGAGATTCTCAGAATGCCCGAAGAGGCATCAAAATGATTAGCAAAAGGATCAGAGGTCAGAGTCGGAATCTGAAGATAAGGATCAAATAGTGTCAGGCAATTATTATGCAATTTTCAATGCCTTCAAGGTTTATTTAGGTTTCAAATCTTAGGTGGTGCAAAGCATAAGATTTCAATCTCCAAAAGTGATCTCAACAGGCTTTAACCAAAAGAAAGGAACGAATCAGAGTAATGCGGAAGCAATGCTACTTAAACCAATGCCTTAAAGTCTACCCATTCCTCACCGGTCAAAACTTAAGTTCTTATGAGGAAATCCTAAAGCAAGTTCTCAAGGTGTTCTCCTATGTTCTTACAGTGGAAGCCTAATGGTCCAAAACTCACAGGCCAAGGGTAAATGTATTACGAGTCGCAGCCTGTTCTCTGATACCATAAATTGTAACACCCCAACCCGACAAGGGTAGAGATGTCACAATAATGGTTTCACATCAGAACAAACACAAGCATATGACATAAATAATACAATAGAATTTCAATGGTTACAATGGAAAATCTGAAATTACAAGGTTACAAATGAGAAATACAATAATTACTAAGTCCGAGTATAATCTCTTCTAGTCATCTCTAATCCAAATAGCTAATAAGGTCTTCTAAGTCCAAGGTACTCTCCACTCATACCCAGCTTCCAACTAAACCTGCCGCAGGAAAAGAAATGCGGCTGAGCTACAAAAGCTCAGTGAACAGATATAACGATAACAAAGCAGTAATGATGGAATAGTGAAGTAAGTGAAACAATGCAGGGTATCACAAGAGTTAGGAAAGAATATAAAGGTTATGCAGAGATATTAGGAATTAAGAAACAGTTACAATAGATAAGAGTAAAGGGAAACAGTAATCCCAACCCGAGCCCAAGTCATATCAAGTCAAGTCATGTATCAAGTCAAGTATGTATTCGGAGGGGTGACCTCGGAATACTAAGTACAAGGTTATAAGGTAAAGTAAACTGAAATCCACTACGAGCCCAAATCAAATCAAATATCAAATCAAATAGGTGTACGGAGGGGAGACCTCGGTACCAAACGCAATATGAGGGGATACCTCCAAAGGGTGGAGTAGCTAGCTCCCAAATATGTGAAAGACGTGTATCGCACACACCATCAGTCACCAAATATAACAAATAATATAATGGCAAAGCCCAAATAACAAATCTAGGATGCATCCATACGCCCCAGGTGGCCAAAGTCTGCCTCTACGTAACAAATCAAATCAAATCAGGGACGGGACAGGTCATCACTCTCCTGCCCTAGAGTCATGCCATCGGTGCATCAATGACATGGACATGAAACCCTCATGCCTAGTGAATGGCTCGTAGTCTCAAACTGTGGGTCAAGGGTCAAGTATCAAATGTCCAAGTATCCAAGTTCAAATTTCATATCAAGTGGTTCAAGTCAAATTTCCATTTCAATTATATCATAAGGTTCATATCAAATGGTTCATATCAAATGTCTCATATCAAATGGTCAAAACAAAAGGAATCATAGCAAAGGGTTTATATCAAAGGTTTATAAAGCAAAGTTTCATAGCAACAGTTCATTTAAAAAGGTTTCTATTAAAAGTCCATTTAAAGCAGTCTTTCAATAATGGTTTTCATAAAAAATGATCTTACAAAATAGTTTTCATAAAAATGGTCTTTCAAAACGGTTTTCATAAAGATAGTCTTAAAAATAGTTTTCTTAAAAACTCTAAGTAACTTTCATTTAAAAGTAGTATCGCATCTTTTTAAAATAGCTTTTCTCAAACATTTTCATATATAATTAAGAAAGGTTTTCACATCCAGTTACCAAAATCAAATGAACCTTCAAAGTATCAAGTGATTCAAATATTCATGTTACAGGGTGACGAACGAGTCATATCAAGTATCAAGGGAACATGGCAAGGTTCCATTATCAAGGTTCACAAATCAAGGGAAACATAGCAAAGGCATAGATTAAATAAGAAAGCCCCAAATAAAAAGGCTCAGATCATAATCAAACCAATATAGACAGATGTAAGTGAAACATGAAGAATGAATCAAAGTATAAGGGAACATAGCAATGGCTTAGGGAACCCTATAGTGAATCAAGATCAAAAGTCATGAGAAGGACACCCTTACTGAGAAAGGGTAGAATATCTGTACCTTAGACCGCAAGTGAAAACACAAATAGAAACATAAAGATCAGAAGCAAACTCCTTCTTCAGCGAATCTACACGAATTAATGATCGTCTTAATAATAATTCATTTTAGATCAGACTACTCATTTTAGTCGGCTTTCCATTTTTAGTAACTTTTCGTTAATTGGTCAAATTAGGGTTTCAAAATGATAATTAGTTAAGTTTTGGGTTTAATGTACTTAAAATCAATATATAACAAAGTTAGGGTTTAAGTATAATAATTAGTTAATTAGGGTTTATATCGTACCATTATTTAACGAGATAAAAGCCATGCCAATTTTATGTATAGAGGTAATATGAACTTGCAAATATGTGTCCTTGACAACAAATACAAAGTTTATAATAGTTAATGACACTAAATATATTATTGCAAATAAATAGATAATGAAATCCACATGTGAATGAACTTGTAATTAGTTAATGAAATTTACATGTGTGTGAATGCGCATGTAGTATATATGCTACTTTCACTTCGATTAAAATATGGCCATGCATGCTGTTCACGCATGAGATCCACAAGCGAGTAAAAAAAAACAATAACGACACCCTCAAACAAAACTTGACACTCTTCGGCAAGAACTATCAGGCAACATGAAATGTGAAACCCACATGGAGACATAACCTTCGAACCCTCGCGAGATATGATACATACAGGTTATACACGACCCTAACTGTTGACACAAAACAGTCCCAATATCACGACATAAAGGAGATAAAAAAAAGGGGCATGTTTTTACGATTTCATGTAGCTTAAATAACGAGACACAAAGTATATATATTAGTATGATTTTAGTCCATTATTACTACCAAGAATTCAAATCTTTTGCAGCCTTGTGGGTTTTGAGTAAAACGTTTGAGACCAGAAAACTTATGTAGCAATTTAGATCTTAAATGGTGGTTTTATTATGGTTCTGTGGGCTTATGATTGCGGCATTTAAACACTTGATAAAATGGCTCGAGGCATTACCTCGATAGGAACATCAATGGTCTGAAACTAGACTCGAACGAATACGAACCAGAACACGATCACGATCACAAACTGAGTATACTCGATCACCACACCATCTTCATACGTCCTTTGCCCCACTCGAATAATGAAGAGAAAAGCTGCCGTCTTTGTGTTATATTCAAGGATTTCTAGTGAGAAACGAATGTGGGAATTTTTATCACATGGACGTATTTATAGGCGTAATATCAAATGTGTAAGTTTTCTCTTATCTGTTACGTATAAAATATAGAAAATATGAAATGAGAGGAAGAGGGTGGATACACGTTGAGTACTTGGGTGGCGAAGTTGTCTTCACTTTTATGTTATGTCTTCCACACGATTTTATATATATATGATCCAAGTAAATATCTTGAGGAGATTGAGAGCTGATTGGAGAAATTTGAGGGCCCAACTCGTGGGTGATTGAGATGATTCCTGCAGAATCTTACTTGCCATGTTTAAAAAAAAATAATCCTTGTAACTTATATTCGTGTGGGAGCTAATAAGGTATGACGTGAGGAAAAAAGATGGAAGGAGTATCATGCTTATCAATTTTATTTCTTTCCAAAAACTTCTTGTACTTATCACAACCAAATCAAAGAAGTGTGGAATTGGTTTTTTTCTCAAAGAGAACGTGAACAAATTTTAGCATTTGATATAGGGTAGCTTAGTGTAGTTTAAGATTTTGGAAGGCTTGTATTAATTTATTTACTTAGATTATGAATCATTGTCATTTTAGTTATAGTTTATAGTTGAAATGTCATTCTTAGTATTTAGACTTTGGTTAAAAATTTAAAATGGCAATCTAAAATGTATTCCGAATTTTTGGGTTTTACACAACCTGAGTGCTGATCCAGCGGATCCAAACGACAACAAGGGCGGAACCCTTGTTTGGGATCCGTCGGATCCGTCATCTACTGAGGCAATTTTTATATTTATTAAGCAAATACCCTGTACTATTTATAACTTTCCCCAAAAATATACATCCCACTGGAATTCGATTTCCATCACTCCCAACCCAGAACTTAGGTCATTCACCACCATCAATTTGTGCTTGAATCATCTCTGTAAGTATCCAAATCATAATCTAATTCATAATCTAATTCACAATCCGATTCTAGGATTTCTATTTGTTGTAAAAAATCAAAACTTGGGGTTTATGCATTCTTCTCATAAATTCATGAAACATGTTCAATTATATTACATAACAAATCATGTTTTCATTAGCTAGGAATTGGATATCATAATACATTATCATCAAACACCCCATGAGAAACTTGTATAAAAAATCTTCTCACAATTAGGAAAATCGGTTTTCAACCATTGTTCATACAAATACAAAAACGTTAATTTTTACATCACGTGCATAATATCTCTTGAATGCTAAAGAGAATACATAACTAATATGTATTTTCGGGTACATTCAAACGTAGCTACATCAAACAGGAGCGTTTGGGTTATCTCTAGTTTTATCATAAAAGTTGCATAAACATAAATTTCATACATCAAAAGGAGTCGAGATAACCGCACCTCCACATTGTTTCCATGTAGGCACACACTAGACATATATATGCATTTTTGATAATTTTAACAAAACTATATATTTTTCGTGTCTAGGATAACTATGCCTCCCGCAACCAACTACGATCACAAAAAGACCATACATTACCTACCCAAACACCATCAAACCAAAGGACTCACAGGAGCTCAAATCAAAATCTTTAAGTCATTAGAAAACCGTTATGTTCACGAAGGTAGAATGGTAGACTCATCATTTTTAGAAGAAACCAATATCCATGAACAATTAACCGCTATCCAATTTGATCATCTCCGCGACATAAATGAGCCTATCTGATTGAACAAATATTTGCCAACCAAGCCTCCGATGGTGATCAAAGGAATAATGGGGTGTTGAGATTGTGCCAAGCTTGTTCTTAACCTGAAAATAAGAAATACGAAGACACTACGTTAAGTGATTGCGCAGGGGTTGGACCCTGCGAACCACCTCCGGCGTGCGAGTAAGTATGTGTAATGGTAATATAGGTCGTAAATTTAGAGAGTGAAGTTAACTTACTTAGTTTTTGGCCCGACTATGCTATTTATAGGGGAGAAATAGGGCATAGTGGGCGGTTGCACATAGTTCGGAGATCATGGGGGCGTCCCATGGAAAGTGGTAACCGCTAGGGCTTTGTAGCCCACGATCTCTGTTTTGGCGGGAAAGCCAAGGGATAGAGGAGACGTGGGTTTGACCAGGTCAGGATGGTCCTTCGTGCTAGTCCCTTCGATAGGAATACCCCGAAGGGCTTAAGGCTTCGATTGGCGGATTCCCACATGGTAACCAGTTCGCAGGCGAATGGTTTTACGCCAATGAAACGTGTTAGAAGATTAACCTGGGCCTCCGAAGGGAGGGCTTTCTACAGGCTCGAAGGGGAGTCCTTCGACCCGTTAGGAGGGTACATCATCAAGCCTCCCAGTCGAAAGTGATATATACGTACGAGTATAAATTACATTCGACTCAAAAAACATGCTACACTCTATCCCATTTATCACAAATTCGGACGAAATGAAGATAAGTGTTTAAACAAATTCTGCGCAATAAATGCGGCTAATAATTATCCAACTACTACACCCTAGGCTGCAGCAGCTACTATATCGGTATCTCCAAACTTCTTTTCAAAATTGAAAAAACAGTTTGAAATCCGTATACTTACTCAAACTATGAGTACACGTGTACGGTCAGGGTAAATCGTCAATAGATATGCATAAACTCTTTCTAATCCCTACCTGATCATACTTTTTCTTTGCGCCCAAAATACACATACACGGTACTGTGCTTTGTGCTTCTTCAGAGATTTAAGGTAATCATCCCTCTTCGTTCTCATTGCTACAAATACAAGATGAGTATGGCGGCAAAAAGAATCATTAGGGAACAAAAGTGTACCTTATCAGAACAGGCTTTGGCGGATTTTTTTGAAAAATATCCCCTACTAAAAAAGTATAAAGTGATACTCCCAAGCAAACACCAAAGTATTTTTGACACTCCGACTGGGTATGTTGGGTTATATGTTCATGCTTTTACAGAATCCAACTTTAGGATTCCTATACATCCACTAATCTTAGAATTTTTACAGTGTTATCAAGTACATATTTCCAGGTTGAACCCATTCGGCTTAGCCAAACTAACCACCTACATTGTCGTATGCAAAGCCTATGGTTTTGAGCCCACGTTTAACGTGCTTAGAGGCTTTATCAACCTTTGCCCTAGTGGTGATTGGTTAACCTTAGGTAAAAGAAGTGAACCTGATGTGCCATGTTTAATAACAAAACCTTTTGCCAATATAAGAAAATGGAAAGGTTTGTTTTTCTATGTGAAAGATAGTATCATACCTCCCCAATATCCAGCATTGTTAGACAAAGACAATCGTTTTGACGAGAAACGCTTTGATGATCCTTTGCCTCACTTCGTAAGAAGCTATTCCCTCTACCAACGTCTTGAACGTCACCCATTTGATGTGGAAACATTTCCTGAGCCGATACTGTTTATGGCGGGGATTGTAGATCATTGGGAAGGCTCTCCCTTGGAACCTGAGATAATCTACAATGGGAAAAGTATGTATATACCTATTAAAATAAAGTAAATGACTTATCTGATGATATTTATCTCTTCTTCTTATTTTTCTGTAGGGATGGCATTCAGGAACTTCGTTGTGGCTCGTGGTACTAGGGAAGTTAGTTTTGTCCCTAAAGAGCCAGAAAATATAAGCTACGGAATAGGGTCTCCGTCCATGTCAATTGAGAATGACAAAACTCCTCAGTTTGTGGAAACTGTTGTAGATTCCGATGATCCCCTTATCAAGGAATTTCAAACGAGGCTCGCAAGGTCCTCCGGTGTTTCAGATAAGAGAAGTAGGAAAGCAAAGGCTGCCATGTCTGTAAGGAACCCTCCGAAGAGGAAATTAGCCCTCCCTACTCCTCCAGCGAGAGTTGTGAAGCCCAAGGGATCGCACTCCAAAACCTTTATACCTACTCCTCTAACGATTCCTGATGATCCTACTCCAAGTAAGCTAACATCTTTCATACGTATCAAATGCCATGCATCATATAACTTGTTTTCCTTTCTTTTTTAGGCCTTCCCGATGTTGTGGAACTTCCTGATGCACATGCCTGTCGACAATTGGTTGACAAAATGACGCCTACTAGTTGGAAAGGAGTCTTAAATAACATGTCTATTGAAGAACTTTGTGACTTTCACTCCAAAAGTTACGCTAGGCAGGCTATTTTGGATAATCATCTTAATTCGAGAACAAGGGAACTAATGCAAACGTTGTTGGATGTGAGGGTAAAAATGGATGATATCTTAGCTAAAGAAAAAGCTAGGGATCAGGAACATGATGAGTTGGAGGCTAAATGTAAAGAAGTGATGGAAGACTTTGAGAAGAATCCCTTCGTTCAAGATATGCGAGTCAAAATTGACAGACTCGAAGGCCAACTGAAAGAATCCCAGGTGAGGTGTAATAAATTGAAGGTTGAAGAGTCCAAAGTTTCTATTTGTAGAGCCCAAATTGCCGCGCTCGAGTCTAAATGTACAAGCCTGGAGGTCGAAAGGTCTAGGCTAGCTGAGCAGGAGATTAACCTTTTTGATAAGCTCAATGATCTTAAATCCCAGCTGCAAATCTTGGAGAGAGACCGAGCTGAGGTAGTTTCGAGAGTTGTTCCTCATGTGGCGATGGAATTGTACCGCAGCGATGAGGTAGGGGAAGTTATTGGGAGACTTGTGAACGCAGCCATCTTCTACGGAACGTGCACCGCATTGGAAGAAATTGCCCAGACAAAGAAACCCATTGTTTTGTTGGAGGTGTCTTACTATCGCCCAGATTCGGAGCAAGAGTTTAATGAAGCTGGTGATGCGTTTATTTCAACAAAGTACCCTTATCTTTCCGAGGTGACCAAAGATCCATTGGCTTCAATAGAGGAGCTTTTGGCAAAGAAGCCTATGAAGATCCAACCTTCATCCTCAAAAAGGAAGTCCAACTCTGCTCTACCTTGAAATGATTCTCAACATGTTATCTGTTTGAGATAATTTATCTTTATTCCTGTTAGAACAATTTATCTTTTGTGTTACTGGGCTTCGGCCGGTAACTTTAGACAATTGTCCTTTTTATGATTATGATAACTAAGACTGTACGTAGTCTTTGTGTATGCTAATTTAGTGGGATATGTCCCACTTTTATTGTCATGTTTTTCTTCTCTTACACTCATTTCAAGAGCGTACACATACAACCTAAGGTTATGACCTTATTGTGTGTATTTTGGACCAAGATTTTAAGCAATCGTATAATTTGATTGCGACAGAGGGTCGCGACCCACTCCGTCTTTATCCTTAAGTAGCAGAGGGCTTTTAATACCCTAAGACTTCATAGGAAAGTTAATGTGAATTATATTGGATGTTATTTATATACAAGGCGTGTGCCTTGCTACATCCTTCGACATTGAAACTTTTATACTACTTGGCTGGACAAATCTTTGTTGTAAAGAACGAAACAAGAGATTTGAGGGAAATGCGTTATATCATTAATTGGGTAGGGAGGATTACATCATTTTAAGAAATGAATACTAAGACACCTACCATTAATGCTTCTTTCCCCAGATGAGAAGAATGCGTTACATGAAATTGTAAAAACGAAATGAGTGTTTTTTTTTGAAGTAAGTTTTATATGTAAAACTTACGAAGGTTAGTACCGTTCCAAGTTCTATCCATGACTTCTCCTTTAAGTGTTGCGAGCTTGTACGCACCATTTCCGTAGGCTTCTGATATGACGTAGGGTCCTTCCCATGTTGGCCCTAGTTTTCCCTCGTATTCAGCCTTGCTTGCACTATTCAGACGAAGGACATATTCACCTGGCTTGAGCGTGGAGGGTCGAACTCGGTTGTTATAGTACTTTTCAATCTTCTGTTTATGGATAGCCTCCCTCATCGAAGCTATTTCTCTTCTTTCTTCCAGAAGATCAAGATTTTTTCGAATCTTTTCACCATTTGTCTTTTCTTCAAAGTTCACAATGCGTTCTGTTTCGATGCCTATTTCAGAGGGTATAACAGCTTCCGTTCCATAAGTGAGGCTAAAAGGAGTCTCCCCGTGGCTTGACTTGGGGTGCGTCCTATGTGCCCACAGAACTTGGGGTAGCTCGTCTACCCACCCATGATGGCTTCGTCCCAATCTCTTCTCAATTCCTTCTATGATATCCCGGTTTGTGACTTCTACTTGTCCATTACCTTGGGGATGATAAACGGAAGTGAATGATTGTTTGATCTTCAGGCCTTCGCAGAAGGTTGGGAACACCCCTTCGGCGAACTGCTTTCCATTGTCGGAGATGATAATGTGAGGGAAACCGAAACGACAGATTATGTGCTCCCACACGAATTTCTCCATATGCCTTCCTGTCACTGATGCCAAGGGCTTCGCTTCAACCCATTTGGTAAAGTAGTCTATGGCTACAACCAAAAACTTTACTCCCCCTGGAGCAACTGGTAGGGGTCCGACTATGTCAATTCCCCATTGGCAGAAAGGCCATGCTGACGTAACGGAGGTCATGTCTTGTTTAGGCATTCTCGGGACTTTGGAGTGGATCTGACATGCTTCGCACTTTTGTATTATTTCTATTGCATCCCTATGCATGGATGGCCAATAATACCCAAGCTTCATCACTTTTGAGACAACGGAGCGAGGGCCTGCATGCAACCCGCAAGAGCCTTCGTGAACCTCGTATATGATATTCGAAGCCTGTTTTGGTCCCACACAACGAAGCCATGGGGATAAGAAGGATTTCCTGTATAGATTATCCCCAATAAGTCTATATTGGGGAGCTTTGATCCGGACCTTTCGAGCTAGTTTAGGGTCTTCTGGCAGGATACCGCTGATCAAATACTCCCTAATTGGAGTCATCCAGTTGGTGCCTTCCTCGGTTACGATGTCGGAAACTTCGCCCCGTTCAATTGACCTATCAGCCAATACTTCTACCAAAACCTCCTTCGTTAAATGAGCAAATGCCATTGATGCCAACTTGCTTAGGGCATCTGCTTTCTTGTTTTGATTTCTGCGGACATGTACTATATCATAGGTTTCGAAGCCTTGGAGAAGTTCCTTAGCCTTTTCCAAATACTGCTTGATGGTGGGCTGTCTTGCTTCATAGGAGCCCTTGACTTGATTAGCAACTAGTTGGGAATCTACGAAAATGGACAGATTTTGAACTTCCATTTCTTTTGCTAGTCGAATTCCGGCTAAAGCGCAATGCATAAGTATACTCTTTTCCTTCCGGGCTAACCAACATTAAACCTGCTCCAGAACCATCGGAACTTGAGGCTCCATCTGTGTACAGCTTCCATCCTTCGATCGTCTTCGAAGGCTGTTGCTTAGGAACCTCTTTATCTTGGCTAGGTCCGGAAGGCGTTTCAGCTAGGAAATCCGCAAGTACCTGACCTTTGACGGAGTTTCGACCCTTATATTCTATTTCATGTTCTCCCAATTCGATAGCCCATTTAGCTACCCTTCCTGATTTCTCAGGTTTCGACAGTATCTGTCTGATAGGCTTGTCAGTCAAGACTGTGATGGGATGAGCCTGAAAATATCTTCGAAGGCGTCTTGCAGCATAAACCAAAGCAAGGATTAGCTTTTCCAACTCCGGATAGTTTAGCTCAGCTCCTTGCAGAACCCTGCTAACAAAGTATATTGGGACTTGTTTCTTTTCCCTTTCGGCTAAAAGCACCGCGCTGATGCTTTCAAAGGAAGCCGCAATGTACATGAACAACACTTCACCTTTGATTGGGGCTGTTAGTGTTGGCAAGATTTCTATGAATTCCTTTAGCTTTTCGAAAGCTGCTTCCGCCTCGCAACTCTATTGGAAAGTCTTTTTATCTGTGCACCCTTTGAGTGTTTTGAAGAATGGTAAAGACCGATCTGCCCCTTTCGAAAGGAACCTGCTAAGTGCCGCAAGCTTCCCGTTGAGGCTTTGGACTTCCTTTAATGACTTTGGAGCTTGAAGATCAGTGATGGCTTTAACCTTCGAAGGGTTAGCTTTAATCCCTTGCTTCGTTATCAAATGCCCCAAGAATTTCCCTTCCTCCATGCCAAAGGAACATTTCTTGGGGTTAAGCTTCATGTTGATTGCCTGTAATTGATCGAAGGTCTCTTGAATGTCAGAGAGGAGGTCCTTTTCGGTTCTGCTTTTTATTACCATGTCATCGACGTAGGCTTCCAAGTTCCTTCCGATTTGCTTATGGAAGGCCTTGTCTACTAAACGCTGATAAGTAGCCCCTGCGTTCTTTAAGCCGAAGGGCATCTTCTTGTAACAATAGACACCCTTTCCTGTGTAAAAGGCTGTTTTCTCCTCGTCCTCCTTCGCCATTTGTATTTGGTGATACCCCTTGTAGGCATCCAGAAAGCATTTCAAACGGAACCCCGAAAGGGATTCGACCTTCCAATCAATTTCTGGTAGAGGGTAGCAGTCCTTCGGACAGGCTTTGTTGATATCGGTGAAGTCAACACACATACGCCACCCTCCATCACTTTTCTTTACCATAACTGGATTAGCAACCCAAGTTTGGTATTTCACTTCTCTGAGAATACCTGCTTGTATAAGCTCGTCCACCTCTTTACAAGCGGCTGCACTTCTTTCTAGTGCTAGGCTTCGTCGCTTTTGCTTAATTGGTTCAATGTGCTTGAACTCGTTAAGCTTATGTTCTGTACCGAAGGGCTTTCCGTCGATCATAAGAGTCCTGGGAACCCCGGTCATATCTGAATACGTCCATGCGAATACGTCTTTTTTGGCTCTGAGTAGCTTCTCCAAGTCTGCTTTGAAGTTAGCAGGGAGTTGCTTTCCGATTACCACCGTTTGCTCTGGATAGAGCTCATTCACCACGATACGTTCTTCGGCATCCGTACAACTTAGGATGACCTTCGGAGGTTCCTCTGGACTTTCTCTAATCTTTTTACCGTTGTCTCCCCTATGTCCTTGATTGTAAGTGGAGAGGACGGTGCCTATCCCATAGGGTGTATGGAATTTTACCGCTGCGTGTATGGTAGAGACTACGATCCCCATTTTTTGCATGGCGGTTCTTCCTATCAACAAGTTGTAAGGAGAGCTGGACCTTACGATAGCGAACATGAGGGTTTCTGTCCTTGTGAGCTTGCCTTCTCCAATCGTTATTTCCAATGGAACTTCTCCTAAGGGTATCTTCGAATCAATTCGCTGTGACCTGATCGAAGG
The DNA here is from genome assembly GCA_021014915.2 of Artemisia tridentata subsp. tridentata. NCBI lineage: Eukaryota > Viridiplantae > Streptophyta > Magnoliopsida > Asterales > Asteraceae > Artemisia > Artemisia tridentata. The sequence goes on from CP139506.1 coordinate 308,684,187, forward strand.
ATTAAGCTTGAGGAAGCAGTGCTCATAGATGATTTCGCAGGAGCTTCCGCAGTCCATATAGGCTCTACTCACTTCCCGGTTGGAAATGAGGACTTTGATGACTACCGGATCATTTGAAGGGATTTGACCTACAAGAGGAGGAAAAGTTACCTCCCCTACTTCGTTACCCTCCGTTACCTTTCTTTTCAAGCTGGCTTCGCCCCAACGGACCATGAGTATTGGGGCTTCGAGAGGAGTGGTGTCGGTCGTCTCTTCCTTTCCCTTCTTTATACCCTTAACCAAATGTGCCAATTGCCCGGACTTCACAGCTTCCTCTATCTATTTCTTCAGCTCTCTGCAACTGTTTGTGTCGTGACCGTAATTTTCCTGGAAGTGACAGTACTTGCTGGTATCCCTGTTTTTGCCCTTACTTGTCATACGGGGAGGCGCTTCGAAGGCTTTGGCTGCCCTCTCCGTAGCAAGTATTTCCTTTGGAGACTTCGTTAGACTGCTTAACAAGCCATGGTTGGGGCCTTTGTTGTACGGAGAAAACCTATCTCTGTTCTTGTTCTTGTTCTTGGACCCCTCCCACGAAGAATGCTTCGAAAACTTGTTGTTGCTATCTTTATCTATCGTAGCTCCATTAGTGGACACCTCTTTTGCTTCAATCAAAGTATATGTCTTTTCGGTCAACCCCTTGTAAGTTGTCGGAAGGTCGGTGGACAAGAATTCCACCAAACTCCGATTCCGAAGGCCATGTACGAAACCAGAAATACGCTGATCTTCATGAAGACCCAAAATTTGCAAAGTCTCATCGGTGTACCTAGTAACGAAGGCCCTGGTGCTTTTGTTATCTTTTTGTTTGATGTTGTGCACCGTTAAATGAGTCCTTGTGAACTTCTTTTGCTGACTGAAGTGTGACCGGAACTTAGCTTTGAGATCATCAAGGTTGACGATGCTACCGAGCTTTTGCCCATTTCACCAAATACGAGCAGAATCCCGTAGGGTGTATGTAAACATATGACAGGCCATCGGCATAACCCACTTTTGCATCTTGATAGCCCCTTCGAACAAGTGTAAGAAATTGTCCGGATCCCCCTTCCCATCATAAGTCCCGACATGTGAAGGCATTTTTAACCCATCAGGCAATGGGTAATCTTCTATCCATCTAACAAAAGGTGTAGCTGAACCCATAGGGTCTGAATATAGACAATTATAAGGTGGTGCATACATGGGGACAGTATTGTATGGATTGCTGTTTGGGGGTTGATTCCTCCCGAACCGTCAGGTTTATCACGCAAGCCAACCGCTTGTGAACGGTCAACCGTAACAAAGGGCCCTGGCAGCCCGGGAGAAAAAGCAAGTTTACCAAGGAGTATAGAAGTACATCCCCGGGTCGTTAAGTCCTGATGAGGTGTGACGTTCTGAATACAACGACTGTGTGTGATGTTAAAATTTATTGAGTATAGAAAAACGGAAATCTGATTGACTAACACTGGAATGTGAATAGTAATAGCTCTGTCACAGCTATATCGTTAAAAACGTACAATCAGAAACCTAAAAACGCGAAAGATTTACAAACGTACGTTTAAATTCAAATAAACGTAAACGTACGTAAACAAAAGAAACAAACATTCCCAAAGAGGGAATTTGCATGCCTTAACGGCTTAAATGCAAATTAAAAGAAAATAAAATAAATAACTATATTTAGAAAGTTATTATTATAATAATTAGAAAATCTAAAAACCTAAAACGTAAGTTCTATTAAAAAAATGTGAAAGATAATTAAAAACGATTAAAAACGTAATAAAAATGATTATCTAAGGTCTACGTAATTAAAAACTACAAAGAAAACTGAAAACGCGCGTTTTTATTAAAAACTATGTACGTGCGCGAGTAAAAACGTAAAATTATTGAAATATAAACATTACGGGTGCAAATCTATTTTTTACAGGTTCTATATGATAAAAGAAAATTTTAGAAAAAAGAATTATATTTTTTTGACTTTTATATTTTTTATTATGATTTAATTACTAATTTACAAATAAAAATACGAAATAAATACTAACACTAATCTAAAAAATCTGAAATTTTTTATATAAATACTTTACAACATTACTGATTTATTAAAAATAAAAAGGACAAAATAGCTTATTCGGATAAGCTATAATAAGCAGAAAATAGAAAATAAGCTAAACGGAAAAAACAATGGTTAAATAGAATTGGGTTGCAAACTATGACAGAACTGCTGCTCCAGAGCATATGGGAAGGGGGTGTGGTGTTGGGTGCATGTTATACTAGCGAGAGGTCTTGAGTTCGAATCCCACACCCCACGCTTTTTTGCGATTATTTTATTTTTTTTATTTTTCTTTTACAAATTAACTTTTCAACTTATTATAAGAAACTTTAATAAAGACAAAACTTTTATAAATAGCTTAATAAGCTGATTCAAATAGCTATTTCACAACAGTGGGCTATTTAAGGTTTATTTAAAAACTTAAGTTTTTCTAATTAAGCTATTAACTTTAAAATAAGCTACGGGCTTATGAAATTAGCTGAAAGGTACTAAGTGAAGTGTATTTAAGCTGAGTAAACCAGAAAAGAGCCAAGTAAAGCTCTCAATAAGCTAAAGCTTATTTGAGGTCTGCTGTGGTTCTTTGTGGCGCAGGGCAGAATTGCCCGTTTTGAGGGCTTATTTTGGTGGCTTAAAAGAGTTCTAAAAATCAAGCAAAAAATTCCTAAGGTAGATGAGCTGGGTGGGTATAAAGGTGAAAAGGAATTAGCTTAAAAGGATTTGAAATGAGGAAATTAAAAATTCTAGAAATTCTCTAAAAACCTAAAAAACCAAAAATTTAAACTTCTAAATAGAAGCTATCACTTAGCTTTATGTGTAGCTTTTTGTGTTTTTTCTTTTTCTGGATCATTTACATATTAGTATTAAACATATTTAATGAAAGATGAACTTTGCAAACATAGAAATAAGCTGTTTCATGGCTTATTAGCTTATTCAGTGAGCTTTTGCTCACTGTTTGGCTGCTAAGCTTGAAACAAGCTTGAAAAAGAGAAAAGAAAGGAAAATGGGACATGTGCACATGCTTATAGACAGGAAACAACCCTGAATTCATCATGGTTTTGTGCACAAGAGCATGAGCTTAAGGTTTAGACAGTTGGGCTTTTTACAGCTCAACTTGGATGGATTTGAAGCTCAAATGAGCTTGGTATAAGCTCATGTAGGAAAACAAAAGTAAAAATAGGATTTAAACAAGTGATATGTGTAATTATAAACAAGCCTATGTGCTGAAATGGTGTAAAATGGTGCAAGCTTAAGGTTTAGACAGATGAGCTTTTGACAGCTCATCTTGGATGGAGTTGAGGCTTGAAAAAGCCTATAATAAGCTTCACACTGGAAATGAAAATGAAAATATATATAAACAAGGTTTATGAACATGTATGGACAAGCATGTGTACTAGGATCAACCCACAAGCTCAAATAAGCTCATAAGCTTTTCCAGTTACATGCAGAAAACTCAGAAATATGAACAATTTGTAGGGCAATTTAAGCAATGAAATAAGCTATTGAAACTCAACCTAATGGGGGCAAAACTTAGGTAGCATTACTGGTTATCTAAAAAACCTAAAAGCCCTATCTATAACATGCCAATTGAGGTCTAATTGGGTGCTAGATCAGCAGCCAAAAAGCACATAGCCTGCTGTTGTGCAGGTATGTGTGCAGAATTGCACAGGCCAAAGGCTATCAATCCAACTCTATTTGTTTACACTATATGGACTCAGAGGACATGGAAAATGCCAAGGAAATGGCCATAATAAGCTTGTGGCTTATAATGGCTATTTGAGCTTGTTGACAGCTTAATATTTCCACAGCATATGCAAATATGGACTTTCTATTGAAATTACTTATTAAAACCTAAAAACAGCTTATAATGGTCAAAATAAGCTAGAACAAACTTAATCCAATGGTCAATGAACAGTAACAATGGGTTTTGCCCTTGAGACTGCCCTAAACCAAACACTCCTTTCCAGGGACTGTTTGGGTATTTTCCAAAGAAGCAGGCTATTTTTCACTATAATTTTGATTCTAATGTTACTAACAAGTTAAACAAACTATAAAAAGTGACTTTATACTAAAAATTAAGCAGATTAATAAGCTAATGCCTTATTGGCTGTTTTTGACTTTTTATATGATTTTTAAGTAATATAAAGAAAAAGCTAATAACTACTGATAAGATAGATCAAATACACTTAAAAACTAATAAAAAGCAGATAACAATAATAATAAGCACTAAATAAGCAGTGTAACAGTAAAATGCAAAAATAAACAAAAAATGAGAAAAAAGCTTACAACTGATGAAGCAAAGAAACATGAACAAAGGATCAAAAACCCTTCCTAGCTTGTTGTCAACAAGTTAAGAACCAGAAAAGCCATCCAGTTTAGCTTATAACCCCAAGAAACAGCTTATTATACCTCCCAGTTGACTTTCATTGACTTTTTTCTCAAATCTTAAATAGAACTGATTTAATCTAATGATAAACTCACAAAAAGCTATGAGAAGCTTAAATGAGCTTATATAAACAGAAAATAAGCTACTAGATTAACTAATAGCTTAATACGAATTGAACAAGAAATTTGGAAAATTGATATTTTATTACTACTTAATATTGTTACAATACAAAAGTAACAAATTACTTAAAATAAACTAGAATTACTACTGATAACATTAAATAAGACTGAAATAACATTACACTAATTTTCTACACTACTATGGTCATAAACTACTTGACAGTTTCTTCTTTGTGGCTTCTTCTCCTTTTATAGCACTCCCAATTGCATTCTTGATGAATTCCGAGCACATCCCCACCATTTAATTGAATTGAAATCATCTCAGCCATCCATTGTATTTTTGGCGGGAAAACAGAACAAGTGGGTTTTTGGCTTATTTGAGCACATGGGAAGGTGGGTAGCTAAGGAGGTGGGGGGTGGTGGATGTGTCAGGGGATAAGGGTGTTGATTGGTGGTTTTGTCAGGTGAAACCATGGGTGAGTGTGGTTTTGTGGTTTTGGCGGTTTAATGAAGAAGAAGAGACGGGTCAAACATAGTTTGACCCTGAGATATTATCTTAGGGTGTGGGCCGGGTTTTGTAACTGGGTTTAGTGTTGGGTATTTGGATTTTGGGTTTAATTTAGATAGGATCCGGATTTAGGTTTTAGTTAATCATAGGGACCAAACTTGTAATTCCTGAAAATTGGAGGGCTGATCTTGTAAATTCCCAAAAGTAATCACAAGTACCAAAATTGCCATGTTAGATAAACCAAAGGACCTATTTTGTATTTATTACAATTTTAAACACCCGGGGGACCTTTTATGATATTTTTCAAAGTTGAGGGGTGAAATGGTAATTTTTCCAAAAGTTATCAAAAAGTTCCAAATTGTCATTCATGAATAGTACAAGGGTGATATTTTGATAAATTTCACTTTTTAAATACCCAGGGACTAATTTTGCCAATTTTGTAACTTGAGGGGTAAAAGTTGCCAATTTGTGTAAACTTTTATCCAGGGACTATTTGTGAATAGGTTTGAGTTCCCATGGACTTAAGTTGACTTTTCTATCATTTTGAGTTTTCAGGGACTAGTTTTGCCATTTGCTGAGATTTCAGGGACTGAAAACGACAATTGTTGTGAAATTGATCATTTTTCACTTGTTTTTCAATCTTTTGTACCTGAATCACATAAAAACACATTTTGATGAATTTGTATCATTTTGTGAGTCATTTGTGTGTTTTTGGTCATTTTTGTGGGTTCAAATTGTATAAAAGATATGTGTAATTAGGCACATATCAAATCCCCCACACTAAACTATTGCTAGTCCCTAGCAATCTTTTATGTAAAACTTAATGGATTTCATCTCTTTACCAAAAGCCATCACTTCTGGAGTAGCCAAATGTTTCAGTTCAAGTAAGAACTTTGGTACACTGATAACCAAATGATTTTGAGCAAACCATAAGCTGTAAACGGATTTGATTTGTCTTTACCAAAAGCCGTTTGCTTCTGGACTAGCCAACTCTTAGATAAATTATTAATATTATCTTTGGTGAGCTGATTACCAATTATGGTTTTTTCACTTGCCTTTACCACAAGCCATAACCTTGCGGGCTAGCCAACTCTTCACTTTTTAGGATATGGTGAGTTGAGTACCATACAATTTTTGGCAAATTGCAAGCCATAAACGGATTTGAGATATCTTTACCAAGAGCCGTTTGCTCCTGGATTAGCCAATCCTTATGTGGGTTAGACATGGTGGACTGATTACCATTTGTTGTGTTTAGCGCATAGCACTTCCACTAAATTTTTTTTTTAAATTTGGCCATTTGGGGGGAAAAAGGGACTAAAATGGAACATTTATGATGAAATTCGCCAGAATTTCCCCCCCCCCCCCCCCCACACTTGAACTGAATATTGTCCTCAATATTCAATGTCCCGGCTATTATGCCGAATCCTTGAACGTAAAAAGATAACATTACTAGCCAAGTGGGGTAAACACAACAGTTATTCTGTTTTTTTTTTTTTTTTTTGTATATACAATTTTCATTTGGTTTTCAGATCTATATACAAAATGTGGGGCACACCCCCACACTTAGGTGGTAGAAAGGGGTAAGAAAAGTGAAACACGGGTGAAAACCCATGTTATGGCTACTGTTTATTGATTACCGAGTCGCTAGCTTGACTCGACCCCGAATTAATTGGTTCATGGGGAAATGATTGGGTGAGAAATTGGAGTGGGGACCACTCACAGAATTATGAATAATAAGGTTGGGAGAATATTTTTGGTTTTTGATTTTATAATGTTTTTGGATTTTTAACTTTTATATATATACAAAGGAAATGTAAAATATTTTTGTATTTTATATTGTTTATGGAAATGAAATATAATATAATATATAGTAATATACATACAAGGATAGATAATTCAACAAAACAAAAATACGTTATACGCAGCACACCTCTCCGGCAGCGGCGCCAAAATTTGATTCCTCCCGAACCGTCAGGTTTATCACGCAAGCCAACCGCTTGTGAACGATCAACCGTAATAAAGGGCCATGGCAGCCCGGGAGAAAAAGCAAGTTTACCAAGGAGTATAGAATTATATCCTCGGGTCATTATGTCCTGATGAGGTGTGACGTTCTGAATACAACGACTGTGTGTGATGTTAAAATTTATTGAATATAGAAAAACGGAAATCTGATTGACTAACACTGGAATGTGAATAGTAATAGCTCTGTCACAGCTATATCGTTAAAAACGTACAATCAGAAACCTAAAAACGCGAAAGATTTACAAACGTACGTTTAAATTCAAATAAACGTAAACGTACGTAAACAAAAGAAACAAACATTCCCAAAGAGGGAATTTGCATGCCTTAACGGCTTAAATGCAAATTAAAAGAAAATAAAATAAATAACTATATTTAGAAAGTTATTATTATAATAATTAGAAAATCTAAAAACCTAAAACGTAAGTTCTATCAAAAAAATGTGAAAGATAATTAAAAACGATTAAAAACGTAATAAAAATGATTATCTAAGGTCTACGTAATTAAAAACTACAAAGAAAACTGAAAACGCGCGTTTTTATTAAAAACTATGTACGTGCGCGAGTAAAAACGTAAAATTATTGAAATATGAACATTACGGGTGCAAATCTATTTTTTACAGGTTCTATATGATAAAAGAAAATTTTAGAAAAAAGAATTATATTTTTTTGACTTTTATTTTTTTATTATGATTTAATTACTAATTTACAAATAAAAATACGAAATAAATACTAACACTAATCTAAAAAATCTGAAAATTTTTATATAAATACTTTACAACATTACTGATTTATTAAAAATAAAAATGACAAAATAGCTTATTCGGATAAGCTATAATAAGCAGAAAATAGAAAATAAGCTAAACGGAAAAAACAATGGTTAAATAGAATTGGGTTGCAAACTATGACAGAACTGGTGCTCCAGAGCATATGGGAAGGGGGTGTGGTGTTGGGTGCATGTTATACTAGCGAGAGGTCTTGAGTTCGAATCCCACACCCCACGCTTTTTTGCGATTATTTTATTTTTTTATTTTTCTTTTACAAATTAACTTTTCAACTTATTATAAGAAACTTTAATAAAGACAAAACTTTTATAAATAGCTTAATAAGCTGATTCAAATAGCTATTTCACAACAGTGGGCTATTTAAGGTTTATTTAAAAACTTAAGTTTTTCTAATTAAGCTATTAACTTTAAAATAAGCTATGGGCTTATGAAATTAGCTGAAAGGTACTAAGTGAAGTGTATTTAAGCTGAGTAAACCAGAAAAGAGCCAAGTAAAGCTCTCAATAAGCTAAAGCTTATTTGAGGTCTGCTGTGGTTCTTTGTGGCGCAGGGCAGAATTGCCCGTTTTGAGGGCTTATTTTGGTGGCTTAAAAGAGTTCTAAAAATCAAGCAAAAAATTCCTAAGGTAGATGAGCTGGGTGGGTATAAAGGTGAAAAGGAATTAGCTTAAAAGGATTTGAAATGAGGAAATTAAAAATTCTAGAAATTCTCTAAAAACCTGAAAAACCAAAAATTTAAACTTCTAAATAGAAGCTATCACTTAGCTTTATGTGTAGCTTTTTGTGTTTTTCTTTTTCTGGATCATTTACATATTAGTATTAAACATATTTAATGAAAGATGAACTTTGCAAACATAGAAATAAGCTGTTTCATGGCTTATTAGCTTATTCAGTGAGCTTTTGCTCACTGTTTGGCTGCTAAGCTTGAAACAAGCTTGAAAAAGAGAAAAGAAAGGAAAATGGGACATGTGCACATGCTTATAGACAGGAAACAACCCTGAATTCATCATGGTTTTGTGCACAAGAGCATGAGCTTAAGGTTTAGACAGTTGGGCTTTTTACAGCTCAACTTGGATGGATTTGAAGCTCAAATGAGCTTGGTATAAGCTCATGCAGGAAAACAAAAGTAAAAATAGGATTTAAACAAGTGATATGTGTAATTATAAACAAGCCTATGTGCTGAAATGGTGTAAAATGGTGCAAGCTTAAGGTTTAGACAGATGAGCTTTTGACAGCTCATCTTGGATGGAGTTGAGGCTTGAAAAAGCCTATAATAAGCTTCACACTTGAAATGAAAATGAAAATATATATAAACAAGGTTTATGAACATGTATGGACAAGCATGTGCACTAGGATCAACCCACAAGCTCAAATAAGCTCATAAGCTTTTCCAGTTACATGCAGAAAACTCAGAAATATGAACAATTTGTAGGGCAATTTAAGCAATGAAATAAGCTATTGAAACTCAACCTAATGGGGGCAAAACTTAGGTAGCATTACTGGTTATCTAAAAAACCTAAAAGCCCTATCTATAACATGCCAATTGAGGTCTAATTGGGTGCTAGATCAGCAGCCAAAAAGCACATAGCCTGCTGTTGTGCAGGTATGTGTGCAAAATTGCACAGGCCAAAGGCTATCAATCCAACTCTATTTGTTTACACTATATGGACTCATAGGACATGGAAAATGCCAAGGAAATGGCCATAATAAGCTTGTGGCTTATAATGGCTATTTGAGCTTGTTGACAACTTAATATTTCCACAGCATATGCAAATATGGACTTTCTATTGAAATTACTTATTAAAACCTAAAAACAGCTTATAATGGTCAAAATAAAGCTAGAACAAACTTAATCCAATGGTCAATGAACAGTAACAATGGGTTTTGCCCTTGAGACTGCCCTAAACCAAACACTCCTTTCCAGGGACTGTTTGGGTATTTTCCAAAGAAGCAGGCTATTTTTCACTATAATTTTGATTCTAATGTTACTAACAAGTTAAACAAACTATAAAAAGTGACTTTATACTAAAAATTAAGCAGATTAATAAGCTAATGCCTTATTGGCTGTTTTTGACTTTTTATATGATTTTTAAGTAATATAAAGAAAAAGCTAATAACTACTGATAAGATAGATCAAATACACTTAAAAACTAATAAAAAGCAGATAACAATAATAATAAGCACTAAATAAGCAGTGTAACAGTAAAATGCAAAAATAAACAAAAAATGAGAAAAAAGCTTACAACTGATGAAGCAAAGAAACATGAACAAAGGATCAAAAACCCTTCCTAGCTTGTTGTCAACAAGTTAAGAACCAGAAAAGCCATCCAGTTTAGCTTATAACCCCAAGAAACAGCTTATTATACCTCCCAGTTGACTTTCATTGACTTTTTTCTCAAATCTTAAATAGAACTGATTTAATCTAATGATAAACTCACAAAAAGCTATGAGAAGCTTAAATGAGCTTATATAAACAGAAAATAAGCTACTAGATTAACTAATAGCTTAATACGAATTGAACAAGAAATTTGGAAAATTGATATTTTATTACTACTTAATATTGTTACAATACAAAAGTAACAAATTACTTAAAATAAACTAGATTTACTACTGATAACATTAAATAAGACTGAAATAACATTACACTAATTTTCTACACTACTATGGTCATAAACTACTTGACAGTTTCTTCTTTGTGGCTTCTTCTCCTTTTATAGCACTCCCAATTGCATTCTTGATGAATTCCGAGCACATCCCCACCATTTAATTGAATTGAAATCATCTCAGCCATCCATTGTATTTTTGGCGGGAAAACAGAACAAGTGGGTTTTTGGCTTATTTGAGCACATGGGAAGGTAGGTAGCTAAGGAGGTGGGGGGTGGTGGATGTGTCAGGGGATAAGGGTGTTGATTGGTGGTTTTGTCAGGTGAAACCATGGGTGAGTGTGGTTTTGTGGTTTTGGCGGTTTAATGAAGAAGAAGAGACGGGTCAAACATAGTTTGACCCTGAGATATTATCTTAGGGTGTGGGCCGGGTTTTGTAACTGGGTTTAGTGTTGGGTATTTGGATTTTGGGTTTAATTTAGATAGGATCCGGATTTAGGTTTTAGTTAATCATAGGGACCAAACTTGTAATTCCTGAAAATTGGAGGGCTGATCTTGTAAATTCCCAAAAGTAATCACAAGTACCAAAATTGCCATGTTAGATAAACCAAAGGACCTATTTTGTATTTATTACAATTTTAAACACCCGGGGGACCTTTTATGATATTTTTCAAAGTTGAGGGGGTGAAATTGTAATTTTTCCAAAAGTTATCAAAAAGTTCCAAATTGTCATTCATGAATAGTACAAGGGTGATATTTTGATAAATTTCACTTTTTAAATACCCAGGGACTAATTTTGCCAATTTTGTAACTTGAGGGGTAAAAGTTGCCAATTTGTGTAAACTTTTATCCAGGGACTATTTGTGAATAGGTTTGAGTTCCCATGGACTTAAGTTGACTTTTCTATCATTTTGAGTTTTCAGGGACTAGTTTTGCCATTTGCTGAGATTTCAGGGACTGAAAACGACAATTGTTGTGAAATTGATCATTTTTCACTTGTTTTTCAATCTTTTGTACCTGAATCACATAAAAACACATTTTGATGAATTTGTATCATTTTGTGAGTCATTTGTGTGTTTTTGGTCATTTTTGTGGGTTCAAATTGTATAAAAGATATGTGTAATTAGGCACATATCAGGGGTATTCCCATAGGAGTCTGGCCTGGGTAGGACTGATAAGGTGTATTCATGGCAAACGGGTAACTGTTTCCCATGGCGTACGGAGGGTACGCCATAGGATGGCCGAAGGGCATGCTCCCATAATTTTGGGGGAAGCTTGGGTTATTAGACTGTCCATTTACTGGAGGATATAAATTTTGAGGATAAGACTGAGTTTGGAACGAGGGGTACATACCATTGGGTGGAAGATTTCCTCCCATATTAATTGTAGGCGGATTTCCTTTTACGCCTGATGCGTGAGAAGGCTGCAACGGAACCCCAGCTTCAGTCCTTCCAAGATGAGCTGCTAGCAAGGGAGGCAAAGTCACCCCCCTTTCTTCCCTAAGCTGGCTCCTACCGTTAGAGCCTTCGGTAACCGCTCCTTCTCTTCTTGTCGGAGCCCTCTCGGGGACTCCTTCGAAACCAACAGACCTTTTGCTTAGCCTTCGACCAATTGGAGATCCAATTCTTAAGGCCGATAGGGTTGGCCCTTGGGTCAGAGGCCTAGGCTCCATCTCCATTTCTTCATCATACTCATCACTCGAGTATTCCAACTCCCTTCGCACCTCAGCATTCCTGACTTGTCTGTTACGAGCCCTTAAAAGGGTTTCCAACACTTCGTGGTTGGCTTCGACAAAGGCTGGGCTAATGACAGGTTCTGGGTTGGCTGATGTCGAAGCATGATTGTTGGTTGTGATTTTTGGGTGAGAACGTGTTGTGAAGGTGGAGGCGGTTATTGGGGGAAGGTTGTTAGGGTCGTCGGTTGGTATTGGTGTTAAGGTAGAGAAACCCGGTGGGGGTGTATCTTCTCTTCCTTGATCCATGCCGGAATAATAGTGAGATTAGTTGGTAGGTTATAAGCTCGGAATTAACGAGACCAATTGTAGCGGTCCCATGGATGGCGCCACTGATTGAACAAATATTTGCCAACCAAGCCTTCGATGGTGATCAAAGGAATAATGGGGTGTTGAGATTGTGCCAAGCTTGTTCTTAACCTGAAAATAAGAAATACGAAGACACTATGTTAAGTGATTGCGCAGGGGTTGGACCCTGCAAACCACCTCCGGCGTGCGAGTAAGTATGTGTAATGGTAATATAGGTCGTAAATTTAGAGAGTGAAGTTAACTTACTTAGTTTTTGGCCCGACTATGCTATTTATAGGGGAGAAATAGGGCATAGTGGGCGGTTGCACATAGTTCGGAGATCATGGGGGCGTCCCATGGAAAGTGGTAACCGCTAGGGCTTTGTAGCCCACGATCTCTGTTTTGGCGGGAAAGCCAAGGGATAGAGGAGACGTGGGTTTGACCAGGTCAGGATGGTCCTTCGTGCTAGTCCCTTCGATAGGAATACCCCGAAGGGCTTAAGGCTTCGATTGGCGGATTCCCACATGGTAACCAGTTCACAGGTGAATGGTTTTACGCCAATGAAACGTGTTAGAAGATTAACCTGGGCCTCCGAAGGGAGGGCTTTCTACAGGCTCGAAGGGGAGTCCTTCGACCCGTTAGGAGGGTACATCATCACTATCATTCCTAGGTTTATACTTGATTTTTATGCTTCCATAAAACTTAGCACTGACGACTTGGGATTTTTGAGCATCCGTTTCAAAATAAACCAAAATCAATTTAGTTTCCTTTTGGATCAATTCGGAGAAGTTTTGGGTATTCCTAGTCAAGGAACTTGTTTTTACTCAGACAAATGGCCATTATCCATCCTAGAGTCAAACCTTGGTCGTGACCACCCATACAACACACCTCTCACTTCCAAAGAAATTATCCGTGATCATCTCTTCAATCCTAGAACCAACCTGACTAAGAAAATCCGAGGTAAACAAGTAAATCGAGATCCATTTGCTATGGAACTTAATGAACTCAAACTTCAATATAAGAAACTAGAGGAGATTCTAAGAGCAAATGTCATTAGCACTGTTGGAAATAGAGATCATGTAAATGCTAGTCTATGCTACATGCTCTACTGTGTGTCAACCCATCAACAATTCAATTTAACCTACTATATAGCCAAAAGAATGGTTGACATACCTGTCTTAGGTTCCACCGCAATGCCATATGGAATGCTTCTTACTCGTCTGTTTAGAGCTTCTATTCCCATTCCTCCAAACTCGTATGGGTTTCTTCCAGACTAAACCAAAATCATACACACCTTCGTTCCTCTTAGTGATCATAGAGTAGCAGTAGTAAAAGGAAAACGCTCATATTCTCCAACCTCATCTTCATCATCGGCTAGTGAAGAAGATGGTTTACCTAACTCTAGGATTCCTCCACCCGAATACTTGCGTCAACTTCCTTCCTTTGATAATGAATCTATGGAGCATCGACAAAGAAAGGGAATGATGAAGAATCTAGGTCGATGGATCACGAAACTTCATAAGGGTTAGAAGAAAATAATCAAGATGTTGAACAAATAGTGACATCTAAGGAGTGTGTGGTACAAGTCTTTATCTGATTATGTATTGTTGAATTTATGTGTTTCTTAAGATTTTATAAATACTTAACTTTTATGTGTGTTAACTTAACTTTGCTAGACGATAACACATATTGTTATCAAAATTTCCAATTTTAAGTCATTGTTTGGCTTAACTTCTTTTATGGACAGCTCTGATGATCGGTTTTATTTATATGATAACATGTGTTAGAACAAATATATTTGGTAGTTTTGTATCATATCTTATCTATTGCATACGTTTTAGGAAAATTTTCGGGATTTGAATGAATAACGAAAATTTTGACATATGTTCTGTTTAGTTTCTAAGTTTTCATACGACGGATCTGGCGGATCCCATAATTTGGATCCGCCTAGTGTATTCCTTGGCTCCGCCTAACATACACCTGCGGATTCCACGGATCCAAAAATATGGATCCGTCTTTGGTGTCAATTGGATCCGCAGGTTCATCAGTAGATTTTTCAAAATTCTCGATTCATCCCGATACTTAGATTTTAAACTATAAGTATTCTTAGAAATTGTTTACTGATCATTAGTCTCCTTAAAATGATTTAAGAACTCTTAGAACCTTAAGAAAATCAATTCCTACCAAAATTTGAATTTTCAAATCTGTGTGTAAGTTACCTTTCTATAACACATAAGGATCCTTTTAATTGGTTCCTTGGAATCCATGATTCAATCACATTTCATTCTTTTGATTCATCTTCTGCATATCTTCATAACAACTCCATTTCTATGGATTGACCTTCACAATAGGACAAACCACTTTATCTTGTTCCAAGTTTTTGGAAACCAACATTAATCCAAGCACCAATTTCCATACACTTTAGGAGCTATAAATTAGAAACTTAAACACACAAAATCATCATCATCTTTACACATCAATCCTGCACAATTTCACAATGCACAACTCCAACAACTCACACATGTCCAGACCACACAGAAGGACTGCCAGAATTAGTGTTAGACCATATTGGCTTGTAAATCCAATCTCTAATGTGAACTTCCCTACCATATCCACTACTACTTCAACACCCATCATCACTCCTGTGGATAACATACCATCACCCGTTTCAACTCAACCATCACCAACTCCATCTCAACCAAGATCACCATCACCACCATTAGCTTCCTCACCAATACCCACATCATCTCAAATAAGAAAATCATCATCATCTTCACAACCACCAAACTTGCAACCCCATGATTTACTTACCACACTCCAAAACATTGATGACTCAATGTGGCTAAATCAACCAAACATTCAAAACAATAAGGATCTTGATCCTCTCAACTCCTCTTCAAACACAGTGGACTCTAACTTACATGATACAAAGGACTTAGAATCCATGTGGCTTGCTTCCATCACATCTTCATCAAACCCAACCAATCCTCCGCAATAAGCATTCTTAGGTTTCATCCTAGTATTTTCGTGTAGGATTTATTTTTGTAACATCATGTTTAGTGACTTATGTTGTAAACAAGTTTTCAATGAATGGATGTTATTTGTTTATGCTTGTAGGTGATCAATATTAAGCATTTTATCTCATTTTAGAATACTAACATCATAGTATGGTCGTCTTAACCTCACATATTGCTTTGATCAAATGTACATTAGGTACAAAAATTTGATCAGACACTTCATTTTGATTTTTTTTAAGTAAAATGGGTTGACCTTTCTTGGTTGATTACTACATATGCATTTTACTTCCATGAAATAACTAACTTTTCTTTTGTAGCATCTCCCATCCTTGAAATGTATACGTTGGTACTCTAGCAATGGGGAGTATACATCGAGGGGGAGCATATCATAGTCTAACCATTTGTTTTGTAGGAACATACATCTTCATATATCATATCCTTGTTACTCCATTTAGGGGGAGTATAAATCAAGGGGGAGCTTTAAAGTTCTCAAAATCGCATTCCGCTACGCATATCTTCTTTTTGTTTCGACAAAAAGGGGGAGAAAGGATTAAGTTTGCATCACTGTGAAACATCACAGTACATACATTTTTGCTTAAAATAGATTTCAAAACTTGCATAAACTAACTTAATCTATATTTTTAAAAGACTCATCCTTTATTTAAGCTCTCTACTTAAAAATACACTTTATGTTTTGTCATCAACAAAAAGGGGGAGATTGTTAATACAAATATCGTCCTAAAAATATTATTTATATTTTACGATCTTTGCTTAGTTTTGTTAATGACAATTACAAAGTTTATCTTTAAGCGAAGCATAAATAAGATTAAGTCTTTTACATTTATAGTGATAAGTCTTTTACAAACACATTTTCACATTACAAAGTTTACTAGGAACAACATATACACATTTACATGTTTGTTTCTTTAAATGGAAACTTTATTAGTTAAATATTTGGATGACATCATGGCATGCATCATGTACACAATCTTGGTAAGATTTTGTGATATTTTGTTTAGATCTTCAAGCCAAAGAGTTGACATTTGAAGATATGGAAAGATATGGCAAGATTTGGAAAGATTTGAAGATCTCTTAGCTGGCCTGACACGGCGGATCCAATTGCATACAAGGACGGATCCAAGTTTTGGGATCCGCCGGATCCGCCAGCTGTTCATCAGCTTTGCCTATAAATAGCAAGCTGATCATTTGGCCATTTCATCACTTACATAGTATAAAATATATATATTCTTTCATATTACTAACCCACATCATTCATTTCATACTTAGTGATCTTTCTTTTGTAGCAAAAGAGATCAAGCATTATCAAGCTTCAACACTGTGTTGTAAGACTTGTTAGTTACCTACTGTGTAACTCATTAGAACTTAGGCATCATTATTACATCTTCCATACAGTAGAATCCGGTTTGTGTTTTAGTCCTCAAAACACCTAGTGTAAAAGGGAGTTGTTGTACCCTTGTAAAGAACTCGACATCTAGCTTAGTGTCGGTAATTGTATAGGCGACGTTAGGTTGGTTCTTCCTTGAAGTAGAACTCGGTATTTAGCTTTGTACCGGAAAAAGAGTATAAGCGACGTGTATTAAGGTTTCCTCCGCCGAGAAGGGAGTTTGTTTCTTAGTGAAGAATAACTCTCGAGTTAGAGACTCGAGGAGTGGAGTAGGACAAGGAAAAGAGTCCTTGTAGCCGAACCACTATAAACATCCGTGTTATGTGGTTTGATCTTTCCTCTCTTTACTTAGTTACTTATCTTACTTGTTTGTATGCTTGATTGTTTACTTTACTTTGAAATCACGATAAGTTACAAAGCGAATTAATTTTAAACTGTAAAACTATTCAACCCCCCCTTCTAGTTTTCCACGAAGATGTTGCTGCTTCAGATTGGATAATACTGCTCATGGATCTTAATGGAAAATACACTAAGTATGATTCTACTGCTAGGCTTAATCATACTACTGCTGGTGTATTTCATTCTACTGCTGGAGTTACTTAGAAGAACAAGGAAATAAGCTAAGTGGATACTACTGCTAGGCATCGAAGATACTACTGCTAGAGTTAGTATTCTACTGCTTATTAGATAACTATGTATAGTATGTTTGGATAATTATAGAATAGATATGAAAAGATTATTCTTGTATAGAAAGCTATTGTAACCGACTAGGACTCCTTAGTCTATAAAAGGAGGATCTAGGGTTAGAGTTTTGGTACGTATCATAGAAGTATCATTGTTAGTCGAATCACTTCAAGGTTTTTGTAACCCTATTACTTTTGAGTAACCGTATTAATATATTGAAGTGTTTGATGAGAGAATTCGATTGTGTTCATAATTCTTCTTAAGATTAAATACTAGATTCCGCATAATGTTTAATAATCGTTTCAAGAACAGTTTCTATACTTATTGTTTTAGATCTATATCTAAGATAATTAACAAGATCAATAGCTCAACTAGGATCAACAACCTTGCTTGAACTTTTATGTGATTCTTGGATGATAGCTTATTTTGTCTCCTTATGCTTGCATGCTTATGGATTATCTTGGAAAGTTGCATGATAATCTTTACCTGCTAGGAGTAGCTTAATATGGGACATATTAGGAAAATAAATCATTAGTGGTTTGAAGCACTAACATTTCCTGGAAATAGGTCCCCAAGAAAACATCCCTTTAGCTGCCCAGAAATAGGCTGCACAGGAAAATTCGTGACTCCAATGTCACGGTACCGTTAAATAGGCCACGGTACCGTTAAATTTAACGGTGCCGTGTGGTATTTAGTGGTACCGTGCCCTAGTTTGACGATTTTTCACTGTTTCCACTAGATCCCTGAACCTCAAACCTCAAACCTGCAAATTTTGCAAACTCACAGACACCCCAAGATTCCCTTACTACACTATAGGACACTACCATCACCTTTAATTCAAATTTCCCAACTCTTACCTATATAAGGCCTCACCCTTGCAAGCTTATCTTGCATCTCATCTTCAACCTCACCTTACCCATACACCATGTCTTCCACACAAGAATCAATAACTCACATCTCAAAGAAACCTAGAATAACCGTAAGACCACCATCTAAACCACTCTTTGTTGATCTTACAAAAGATGATGAAGTCACAACACCACCTTCCCAAGCCACTCCCAACTCACCATCTCCACCTAATGCACCTTCCAAAACATCCTCTACTTACACAACATCTTCATCATCTCCTTCCTTCAACAACATGCCATCATCCATGGACTACACTCTCTCACCCATCACTCCATTGGATTATGCCATGCCAACCCCATCAACAACTAACTCACCACCACCTCCTTCCCCAATCATGGGACAACCAATCCAACCTCATCCCTTTGATCTACATAGTGCTAATTGCCTATGTTGCCTCCACAACCGTAACATCATCTTCTCCTTGAGGGATGAGATACATTTCATGTTATCCTATGTGGAGCATCTTTTGACACCACCACCACCCCCAATCATGTCACCATCCCCCCACCTCCTAGCCTACAAAACTAAACATGTTCATGTTTAGTTCTTAGCAACAAACCTTTAGGACCCTTTTGGAAATGAAGTTTGCCTCTAGTCATTAAGGATTTATGATTCTTGTTGTGTCTCTTTATGTTTGATGATGTAGTCATACTTATGTATGACATTTTATTCTTATGAATGAATGGGCTTTTTATATGGTTATTATTATTATTATATATTTTTTTTTTTGTGGTGATTGGCTACTTAGTCATTTTTTTGTGGTTGGATATTTGTCGTGATTGCTACATGTTAGATACTGTTTACTTGTCATCTAACTTTATTTTGTAGCAAGAATCATTGCTCGATTCCTTGGTGTCCTCCAAACGAGGGGTTGTATACATCAAGGGGGAGCCTTAGCAACCTTTTTGCTTTGACAAAAAGGGGGAGAAATAGGATGTAAACTCATTAAAAACTTGTTAAAACTAATTTTAACCTAAAATGAGTTTATGTTTTGTCATCACCAAAAATGGGGAGATTGTTGATGCAAATAATGTTCTACAAACGTTATTTATATCTTTCGATAACTTCACGTTTTGAGGATGACAAAATGTGAAAACACGTTACGTTAAAGTTGACGTAAACAAGTTTTTAGTCGAAAGATCCCATTTCAACATAAATCACTCTAGGTATGCACAAACAAATTTACAACTTGACAAATGATCAAAGAAGTGAATTTGTGTTTTAAGACTTCACATTTTTAATGTGACAAAACATTTTTTCAAAAATATACTTTACAAATTATTTTTGAATAATTAAGAAATGTTTTATTGGAAAAAGAAGTTCAAATATCATAACAACTACTTCCCCCCCCCCCCCCCAAAATCAGCTCCAAACATCCCCAAATAAGTTTTCACCAGAAAAGACAAAAAGTGGAGCGTTTTTGTCTGGCACGGTACCACTAAATTTAGTGGTACCGTGTGTGATTTAGTGGAGCCGTGCCTTCATAACGGCCAGATTTTTTCTTCCTACAAATACCAGCCCACTTCACAGTTTTTGGGCATCCTTTTTCACACAGAACTTTCTGAGTTTAATACTCTCACCACATCTTTTTTTCTTGATCATTTAGTTTAGTTTTTCTTCTGTCTAAGAGTGATCCAATCATCCAACCAATTGATCACCTTCATTCCTCTTCTAGTGCAAGAGAAGAACACAAGGTATCCAAGAAGATATAAATTGTTGCAGTTGTAGTTAGAGCACTTGTAACATTTGTTACACACTTGTTGTATCCTTGCATACATCAAGTTCATTTTTCTTTTGAGAGTTTATGAGAGAAGATAATTTTGATCTTATATAGATTTTGATCATCTCTTTTAGCTTGTGAGCTAGTGTGTTGATCAAGATTGATCAAGGGTAGATCGGGTAGATCGAGTCTAGTGTGTTGAGTGTGTGAAGTAGAAAGGATCAAGTGGATCGTGGTAGATTGGTGCTAGCTAATATTAGCACTCGACAACTAGCTTAGTTTCGGAAATAGGATAAGCGAAGTTGTACGGTTTTCTCCGCCTGAAGGGAGGTTTGTTGACATAGTGCTTGAAACTCTCGAGTGTGGTACTCGGGAGTAGAGTAGGGCGAAGAAGAGCTTCGTGACCGAACCACTATAAATCTTTGTGTCCCGGTTTGATCTTTCCATCTCTTCTCTTTATAATTATTGTTTATATTTGTTAGTATAGCTTAGAGTTCATATTGGTGTTGATTGATTACACATAATATTCGAATCAAGGTTTTTCAAAAGTAAAGTTTTGAAACAAATTAAAAACCGGTAAAACTATTCAACCCTCCCCCCCCCCTTCTAGTTTTCCACAAATCATAAGGTCAAGCTGATAAGATGTGACAATGGAACTGGATTCAAGAATAGGGATATGAATCAGTTTTGTAAGGTGAAGGGTATTATGAGACAGTATAGTGTAGCTTGAACTCCTCAAAAAAATGGTGTCGCTGAGAGGATAAATTGGACACTAATTGAGGCTGGTAGAACAATGTTAGCTAATTCTAAGCTACCAACTACTTTTTGGGCAGAAGCAGTTAATACTGCTTTTTTTGTGCAAAATAGAAGTTTAGTAGTTAAGCCTCATAACAAGACCACTTATGAACTTTAACATGGTAGAGCACCATTGTTAAGCTTTTTAAGACTATTTAGGTGTCCTGTTACTATCCTTAATACCATAGATCACTTAGGCAAGTTTGATGGAAAGGCTGATGAAGGATTCTTTGTTGGATACTCACTGAATAGTAAAGCTTTTAGAGTGTTCAATAATAGAACCAGGTTAGTGGAAGAGAACTTGCATATTAGGTTTAGTGAGAGTACACCTAATGTTGCAGGGAGTGGACCAAACTGGCTGTTTGATATT
Source organism: Artemisia tridentata subsp. tridentata (assembly GCA_021014915.2). Classification (NCBI taxonomy): domain Eukaryota; kingdom Viridiplantae; phylum Streptophyta; class Magnoliopsida; order Asterales; family Asteraceae; genus Artemisia; species Artemisia tridentata. Next base: position 308,705,578 of record CP139506.1, read on the forward strand.
GATGCACTAACCAAAACAATGAATTATGAGCCAGTTGTTGCAGGTACACAGTCTAATGATTTTGCAGGTACAAACACAAGTGAATGTACAGGTCAAGCTAATAAGGAGACAGGACCTGGAAAAGATTATGTCTTGCTACCTATATGGACTGCTGATCCACTTATCTCAACCAAATTTCCAAAGAGTTCTGAAGAAGATGATAAAGATGAAGATCCAAAAGATGATAAAGAAGATGGTGTTAAGTCTTTAAGTGATAATGAAAACCAGGATGACGAAGCTCCAACTGAATTTGGTGATCAAGTGAAGGATGATAGTGTTAGCAATTCTAATGAAGTTCAATGCTGCTGGTGATGGAAACAACATTAATAGCATTACCAAAGATAAAACTGTTAATACTGCTGACAAGGATGGCATTGCTGATAATGAGGACGAATATCCATTTGATTCAAACATACCTCCTTTGGAAAATATATATGCAGATACTGATGATGAAGAAGTTGGTGCAGAGGCTGACATAAACAACATGGATGATACTATTCCTGTCAGTCCTATTCCAACTACCAGAATTCACAAGGATCATCCTAAAGAGCAAGTAATTGGAGATACGAAATCTGCTATTCAAACAAGAAGAATGACCAAGGATTTGAAGAAACAAGGTTTATTTGCTAGTTCTCTTAAGCAGAGAAACAGTCACAAAGATCTTCAAAATTGTTTATTTTCTTGTTTCTTATCACAACTAGAACCCAAGAATGCACATAAAATATTACAGGATCCAAGCTGGGTGAGGCTATGCAAGAGGAGCTTTTGCAATTCAAGCTACAAGAAGTTTGGACTCTAGGTTATTTGCCTAATGGAAAAAGAGCAATTAGTACTAAATGGGTTTTAATATGTAAGAAAGATGAAAGAGGTATTGTGGTGAGGAATAAAGCAAGATTAGTTGATCAGCGATACACACAGGAAGAAGGGATTAACTATAATGAAGTCTTTGCCCTAGTTGCAAGAATTGAAGCTATAAGGTTGTTCATGGCTTAAGTTTATACAAAGATTTTGTGGTGTATCAGATGGATGTGAAGAGTGCTTTTCTATATGGGACAATTGAAGAAGAAGTTTATGTCTCTCAAACACCTGGATTTGAAGACACTGACTTTCCTGATAAGCTATACAAGGTGGAAAAAGCACTTTATGGTTTACATCAAGCTCCCAAAGCTTGGTATGACACATTGTCAACATACCTGTTAGACAATGGTTTTAGTAGAGGGAAGATTGACAAGACCTTGTTTATCAGAAGACACAAAGATGATATCTTGCTAGTCCAAGCTTATATTGATGATATTATCTTTGGATTAACAAACAAGGTGTTATGCATTGAGTTTGAGAAATTGATGCATGATAGGTTTCAGATGAGTTCTACGGGAGAACTCACATTCTTCCTAGGATTGCAGGTAAAGCAGAAGGAAGATGGCATATTTATCAGCCAAGATAAGTATGTGACTGAGATCTTAAAGAAGTTTGGGTATATAGATGTCAAGGCAACAAGTACACCTATGGTCACTGACAAGCCTTTGCTCAAGGATGAAGATGGTGAAGAAGTGGATGTTTATTTGTATATATCAATGATTGGGTCTTTGATGTACCTTAGTTCTTCAAGACCTGACATCATGTTTGCAGTGTGTGCATATGCTAGATACCAAGTCACACCTAAAGTTTCACATCTTCATGCTGTGAAAAGCATTTTTAGGTACTTAAAAGGTCAACCTAAATTGGGGATTTGTGATGCGCGTGATGTGTCGTTGCGGTTTAGCAGTTTTAATGCCTACTCAAGTTTTAAATTTATATTTAGCCGACTTATCAATAACACACACACTTAACGAGCAGTGTACCCGGTCAGTATGAATATAATGGTAAGTAGAGTGTCGATCACTAAGAGTGGAACGTATTATCTCGTTATTCTAATCAGTATTTTAATATCCTAACGCAAGGGGGTTTCAGCCTGAGAGACTGGCATGATTTGTTTGCAATTAAATAATAAATAAACCAATAGGCACGAATCAGCAAGTAGCACACACGTACACAGATAAATACTCGAGACAATAAGAGGGCTGTCCTTATGATTAAGTAGATTGTCACTTGTTTTATTGATAGCTTTATATGAAGTGTATATAGTTAACCCTTTCTCGTTGGTCCTAATCTTATCGGCGAGTAAACCCTTAATGATTACTTATGTCTAAAAGTTATTCCTAAGTGATCAATTTAGTAATAACCGTGGGAGCCACATTATGTCCCGCAGTCAAATGCCCGCAAGCCACTAATAAACACAGAGGTTATCAATGCACTAATAAGTAGTAACCAAAGACATCAACATATAAACTTTAATTGATGGGAAAGCAAGTATTAAAGGGAGTGCAATCTTTCGTTGTCACATTACACAAGCCACCAATCCTGATGAATTAAAGTTTGCTAACACAATAAAACAAAACTACTTAATGAATTAAACACATGCAGCACCTTCTTACAGCTCTTGTATCTTTGATTTGGGTGTGTCTTGTGCTGCCTCCTTGACTGAATTCGTCCTTTAGTTCTTCTGTTCGGACTTAGGTTATAATGTTCGGAACTTCTAATTCGTCTGGTCTATGGGGTATTTATAGTTTCTGTCTGAGGGAAGATGCGGCGCATCTATTAAGTAGATGCGGCGCATGTACTTAACTTCGCGTGGGGTCCAAGATTATAATATTCAGGAATATTCGTACACCGCCAGAAGATGCGGCGTAACTCCATGATTAGATGCGGCGCATGTCCTCTTGTATCTTGGATCGTATCTGGTGATATCTTGATAGAGATGCGGCGCATGTCATGAGTGAGATGCGGCGCATCTGGAGCAGATTAGTCTTGATCTTCTTCATTTCAGTAGACTCTTAACTTTATGCATGTTTTGCTCCATTATTAGTCCAAAATCGCTAAGTTTCACCAAATGCTTGTTTTTACCTGAGAATTACAAAAGTAAACGATTAAGTATCAATCCTCATACATAATATAGTAAAACAAGTCAATTTAATAGGATAAATGATAGTAATAAAATGTACTTATTTGAGTTCATCAAATATCCCCCCACTTGAACTTTACTTGTCCCCAAGTAAACCTTAGAATTTCTCTTATGAAAAATGTATCCTAAAAGATGTTAGGATTTATTTTTATATTTAAGCATGTATTCGTTTATTTCATAATTACACAACTAAACACTTTAACGAATTAGAAGTATAATAAAATAATTTGATAAAAGCAAATCTAATCGTTTAACTGTCCAGTCGTGACGAATATTCTATCATAAGCTTGGCAAGTATACACATCTCCTCCACTAAAGCTAAGGAATAACAAGTCTAAAGCGGTAAAAAGGGTTTTTAGGCTTAAGGGTTAATTATTCTTGATCACTATCGATCTCAAATTCCAGAAAAGGCGACAAAATCACAAATACATGATCGAATCCACGAACATGATACTTGCAATTGCTCAAATCCTTAACTCGAATAGGCTAAAGATAGGTCCAAATTTCACCAATAATAATATATCAAAAAGGGCGACAAAATCATAAATACATAGCCGAATCCACGACTACGATACTTAAGATTGCTCAAATCCCCAATCTCAATAAATCAAAGGTTTGGTTGGAAAAAGAATAATAAAGGGTATGGATAACATTTGGGATATAAATTGGTGTAAAAATAAAAATAAACAAAACAAATAAATTAAAATCCTAAGTGTGGTTAATCACTATCCCAACCATCCCATGAATAAGACTCATATCATCGAATAACTCACGCTTTAACACTTGAAACACACGCTTTAGGTAGACACGAATTATACTCAACAAGATCTTAATCAAAGAATAAACCTTAATTGGCGTTCCCATAACTGCCAATTCCCATTCAATCCATAGATATAGTACAACAAATAGTGGTGATAACGACCACTTAATACAAAACTTAACATAAGTTGGTTAAAACTAACATCCAACTTATCTTTCTTTTTCTTTTTCTTTTCTTATTTTTTCGATTTTTTTTTTTTTTTTTTTTTTTTTTTTTTTTTTTTTTTTTTTTTTTTTTTTTTCAACTTGAAACATAAACATAGATGTGTAAAATTTCACCACATCACTATAATGATAATTCTGGATAATTTTTCCATACTTTTCATACTTCAGAAATAACGGTAATAGTGAAAGTAGTAAACACACGAAAAATAAACTCAAAAATATACAATATTTACTTTCACTCCAATTGCATTGTGCAATTTCCTGACCTAACCAAAGATAATGAATTACGCACGCGAACACAGGTAATGTAAGGAAACACACTTTGCCTATAGCAATTAACCAACCACGGATTCTAATCTACAGGGTAGGCTAAGGTGTAAGGGTGTAACGAAACATTTTAAACATAGGTGTAAGAAACGAAAGGAATGGCTCTGAGTGTTTTTCTAGGGGTATCTTACTCTAAAAATGAGAGTAACAAAAGGGTTTTATACGGGGGTTAACTAACCAGTGTAGTTAGTTAATAACACATAACATATAAAGGCTATTTGGGTGTAATCCTAGAATTTTACCAATTTAGACAAGTCATTCCAATTATATAAATAGTACTCATTATGGTGGTCTCGAATAGTATACAAGCCAAGTTCTAAAGTTTACAAGTCACCGGCACACTCATAGATTTGTGAATTTTGAAAAATCACAATTTTTGAAAATAACGTCATGTGTGCAGTTATGCAACTTAGATCTTAAACAAAAACATGCTAAAAAGAAAAAAATTTTAAGTTTGATATATTAAGCACATTTTAAGCATAATTTTTGAAAAAGTTCAGGACAAGTAATTGTTAAGTGTTCTAATTCTCCAATCCCCCCACTTAAGTTAAACAACGTCCTCGTTGTTTGTATAAAAGGTTAAAAACTGGAAAATAAAAGAATTAGAACAGGAAAACTCCCCTGAGATTTGCTCGGTATGATCCTCCATTAGTATAAGAGCAAAAATCATCTTTCTTGTGGATTAGAACGTTAAAGCTTCATACTTGATGTATCCACAGGAAATCCAGGAAACTATAATACCACCAACACTTTAAAACACACCTAAGATAAGAAAGGTTCAACTTGCATAATACATTAGTAGTTAGATAAAAATAAAACTTAAAAATTAAAACTGAAAATCATCAGGTCAGTCGATGCGCCGTATCTTACGGAAGAAGATACGCCGTATCGAGCCTGGAATTAATACGGATCAGAATAAAGATGCGCCGCATCCTTAACCAGGGATGCGCCGCAATAAAATAAACTGATAAAAAGTTTTAAAGTCGCAAATAAAAATGCAGAAAAATAAAATAAGATATGACCATTGCAGGAGATGCGTCGCATCTCAGAATTGAGATGCGCCGTATCCTCATGCGGCCTGACTGACTCGACACAGAAAATAGAATAATAAAAAGATAAATCCGGGTTGTCTCCCGGTAAGCACTTGTCTTTATTCCAGAGTCTTCAAGTTAGACTCACGTTCAGCTCTTCAATATCGATCATTGACTCCCACATTGCTTACGTAGGATCCATTTAGCAACTAATTCGTCATGTATATATTCAGGTCCCAACTTCAACACTCCATTGTAGAATCCTTCCATCAATTGGTATGGGTACTCAATCCCTCTCTTATTGTCATCATTACTAACAAAAAGGAATGGAGAAAATTTGTAGCAGATCCTACTAGTAGCATGTTTAAATCCAGGATGAGTTCGGGGCATCATATAAGTGATAACGTCGCTTCCACATTGAAACGTGATCTTTCCTTCAAATCGTTTTGCATTAATAGTGATCTCCCTACAAAATGGTTTTCCAACAATCACGTCACCCATATTGCCGTCACAATAGGCATTCATGTCTTCAACAACGGCGAACTCAGTTACAATAGTAAAGCGTCCAACGAATATCGGGACATTAATGAAGGCACCAACTACATTCTTTCCCTTATACTCTACTTTATTTCTCATAATGGAATTGTAAAACCTTCTTGACATGACATTGATTGGTAAAATAGGAAAGAAATTGGCGTCAATACACTTGTACCCAATCATGCATGTGAATTGCAAATTGTAAGCACAATCGGCGTGGATCCTTCTACCGTAATCCCAAGAACCATCATATCCCTCAAATTCATCGTAATTCCTAGTAGTAATAACGTTGACTTTTGGACTATCTAGGATTTCTCCATCTTCCAGCTCAGATTCCACATCATCCATGAACAGGTCACTGGATTCTAACGGTCCATTAAGGTCATTAAGTTCAATGTAGTCCCCATTGTAATGTTCGGGTGATTTTTCATGCACTATTACTTTATTCATAAAATTGGCTTCGAAGTCTAAGTCAATCAGTCCTCCGAGCCCTTCCATTATCCTTCTGAAACAATCACGAAAATCATCAGTAGGATTTGCTCGCAAGAAGAAAAATTAATGAATATAGAAACGGATATATGAATACAAATAGCTGATATCTGCAGGCGATGCGCCGTATCCAAAAAGTTGGATACGCCGTATCTTATAATCGTTAAAATTTAATCAGACTTTTATTCAGAAAATAGATACGCCGCTTAGAATTTATGAATGCGCCGTATCGAATTAGTTAATCAAAAATCAGCTTATCTAATTAAATGCGTCGTATTAACGAAAGTTAATGCGCCGTATTTTCGTTACGTTTAAAAATAAATATCGATTTTTGATTCAGTAAGATGCGCCGTATCGACAGAGATCGATACGCCGTATCTGTTTAATAATTCGCAAACTGTTTTTAATTAAAATAATAGATACGCCGTATCTGCTAAAGCAGATGCGTCGTATGGCGTTAACGTTTAGAAATTTTTTTATCAAAAACAGATACGCCGTATCTGCAAAAGCAGATGCGTCGTATTACTTTATCGCTTTAAAAAAAAATTCTTATTAAAAACAGATACGCCGTATCTTGGGGAAAAGATGCGTTGTATCGAATTAATTAAACGCGTTGTATTTTATAAAAACTGAACGCAATACGCCGTATCTGAGAGATCAGATGCGCCGTATCGTTCGATTTAGCACAGTACAACGATAGCAGAACAGAAAAATACGAAAAAAAAAAATCAAAAAAAATCAAAAAAAACACACGAAAATAAAAACAAATAAAGCAAACAAATAACACAAAACAAATAACACACAGTACAACAAATATGCAAAATAATACAATGATGCAATTAATCTAATAAAAAGAAAAACCTAATTAAAATACTAATCAAATTAACAGAAAATAACAATTCACTCCCCGGCAGCGGCGCCAAAAACTTGATGCGCGTGATGTGTCGTTGCGGTTTAGCAGTTTTAATGCCTACTCAAGTTTTAAATTTATATTTAGCCGACTTATCAATAACACACACACTTAACGAGCAGTGTACCCGGTCAGTATGAATATAATGGTAAGTAGAGTGTCGATCACTAAGAGTGGAACGTATTATCTCGTTATTCTAATCAGTATTTTAATATCCTAACGCAAGGGGGTTTCAGCCTGAGAGACTGGCACGATTTGTTTGCAATTAAATAATAAATAAACCAATAGGCACGAATCAGCAAGTAGCACACACGTACACAGATAAATACTCGAGACAATAAGAGGGCTGTCCTTATGATTAAGTAGATTGTCACTTGTTTTATTGATAGCTTTATATGAAGTGTATATAGTTAACCCTTTCTCGTTGGTCCTAATCTTATCCGCGAGTAAACCCTTAATGATTACTTATGTCTAAAAGTTATTCCTAAGTGATCAATTTAGTAATAACCGTGGGAGCCACATTATGTCCCGCAGTCAAATGCCCGCAAGCCACTAATAAACACAGAGGTTATCAATGCACTAATAAGTAGTAACCAAAGACATCAACATATAAACTTTAATTGATGGGAAAGCAAGTATTAAAGGGAGTGCAATCTTTCGTTGTCACATTACACAAGCCACCAATCCTGATGAATTAAAGTTTGCTAACACAATAAAACAAAACTACTTAATGAATTAAACACATGCAGCACCTTCTTACAGCTCTTGTATCTTTGATTTGGGTGTGTCTTGTGCTGCCTCCTTGACTGAATTCGTCCTTTAGTTCTTCTGTTCGGACTTAGGTTATAATGTTCGGAACTTCTAATTCGTCTGGTCTATGGGGTATTTATAGTTTCTGTCTGAGGGAAGATGCGGCGCATCTATTAAGTAGATGCGGCGCATGTACTTAACTTCGCGTGGGGTCCAAGATTATAATATTCAGGAATATTCGTACACCGCCAGAAGATGCGGCGTAACTCCATGATTAGATGCGGCGCATGTCCTCTTGTATCTTGGATCGTATCTGGTGATATCTTGATAGAGATGCGGCGCATGTCATGAGTGAGATGCGGCGCATCTGGAGCAGATTAGTCTTGATCTTCTTCATTTCAGTAGACTCTTAACTTTATGCATGTTTTGCTCCATTATTAGTCCAAAATCGCTAAGTTTCACCAAATGCTTGTTTTTACCTGAGAATTACAAAAGTAAACGATTAAGTATCAATCCTCATACATAATATAGTAAAACAAGTCAATTTAATAGGATAAATGATAGTAATAAAATGTACTTATTTGAGTTCATCAATTTGGTATCCAAAAGATTCACCTTTTGATTTGGTAGCATACACTGATAGTGACTATGCTGGAGTAAGCTTGGATAGGAAATCTACAACAGGAGGTTGTCAATTCCTAGGGTGTAGATTGATCTCATGGCAGTGCAAGAAACAAACTGTGGTTTCTAATTCCACAACAGAAGCTGAGTATGTTGCTGCTTCAAGTTGCTGTGGACAAGTGCTCTGGATTCAGAATCAATTGCTGGATTATGGATACAATTTTATGCATACCAAAATCTTTATTGATAATAGTAGTACTATGTGCATAATTAGAAATCCTGTTTATCATTCTAAAACAAAGCATATTGAGATAAGACACCATTTTATAAGTGATTGTAATGAAAAGAAGTTAATTCAAATGGTTAAAATTTATACTGATAATAATGTTGCAGATTTGCTCACAAAAGCTTTTAATGTGGGTAGATTTCAATTTTTGATTGCCAATATTGGAATGTTAAATCTTTAAAATCTCTTATCTCTTTATGTTTTTGTAAAGTTTTGTATGGATTAGTACTATTGTTAGGTCAATACATTGTTTTTGCTGGTAAGTATAATTGATGCTGCTAGTTATACTTAGAACTGCTAGTTTCTGCTGCTAGTTGTGTTTACAACTGCTAAGTACAATGATGATGTGATTATTGTGGTTTGTGTTATTGTTTGTGGTTTGGTGTTTTTGGACTAATATTTTGCAGGATAAGCTATGAAAGATGTTAGAGTGCTGATAATTAAGCTTATTGGAGTGAAATATGAGTTAGTGCTGCCAGGTATAAGTTAGTGCTGCTAAGCCTAACTTAATGCTTCTAGGTTTCTGCTGCTAAGTTTGAGAGTGCAGGGTACTGTTTTAAAACATTGAACGATTAAGGGTTTATATCCTTCAATCATTCACACAAGTGTTTTTATCCGATCAAAATCTCTCTCAAACGAAACCCTAACTTGTTTTTATCATTTAATTACAAAAACCAGCAAAACCTTACACGATTTTTCAGAAATACACAATGTCGACTCTTTCTTTTGCTGACCAACACAACCTGATTGCATTCTTAAAAAACCTAAAGAGTCTGAAGGTTTTACTGAAATCATTGATTTTTTAAATGCAAGCCACATTAATTTTGCATTAACAGTAACTCCTACTATATATATTTCTCACATCAAACAGTTTTGGTATACTGCTAAGGTCAAAACTATTGATAGGGAAGAAAAGCTTCATGCCCTTGTAGATGGGTAGAAGATACTCATTACTGAATCATCTGTTAGGGAAGTTCTTCACTTAGAAGATGCTGAAGGTATTGATTGTCTTCTAACTTCTACAATTTTTGAAAAACTTGCACTGTTGGGATATGAGAGGAAAAATGATTCATTAAAAATTTTCAAAGCATACTTCTCCCTACAGTGGAAATTCTTGATTCATACCATCTTGTAGTGTCTTAGTCCAAAGACAACTGGCTAGAATGAATTTAGCATCAATATAGCATCTACTATTATTTGCTTATCTGAAAATACAAAGTTTAATTTTTCCAAAATGATTTTTGATGGTATGGTCAAGAACTTGGATAAATCTACAAGTAAATTTTATCTATATCCAAGGTTTTTACAACTGCTTATGGACAAACAGTTTTCTCAAAAGAAAATTCATTCAAAAACATATCTTGCTCTCTCTCACACTAAAAAGGTTTTTGCTAACATGAAGAGAGCAGGAAAAGATTTTTCAGGGAATGTAACACCATTTCCTCAAGCAATGTTGGTACAAACTCAAACTCAGGGTGAAGGTTCAGCAATCCTACTGATACCCATCACACACCCATAATTTTACCATCCACATCTCAACCTAAAAAGACCTATACCCGTAGGCTCACACAAAAGGGCACTCAGGCTAGTGCTGGTATGGATGCAGATGAGGCTACCAATAAGGAGTGGGAAGGTAGTTTGGAAAGGGCTGCCACTACTGCTGCTAGCTTAGATGCAGAGCAGGACAGTGGTAACATCTCTAAGACCCAATCCAAGGCAACATCTAATGGGTCAAGTTCCCATGGAACTGACTCAGGTGATGGAAACCCAGGCGCCAAGAAACCATAGGGGCACAAGTGCTCATTCTAGGGATGAGGCTGTGTCTAACATGCCCAATGATGCACCACTCGGGAGATGTCACACTCTGGAGTGCTGAGGGTAGTATGCAACTTAAGGAATTGATGGAATTATGTACAAAATTGTCAAAAGAAGTTCTTGACCTCAAACAGACTACATCTTCTTAGGGTGATGAAATTAAAAGGTTGAAGAGAAGAGTTAGATATCTAGAAGGAAGACAGAGGTCAAGAACACACAAGCACAAAAGATTATACAAGATTGGTACTACTTTCAGAATTGAATCCTCTAGTGAAGCTGAACAAAGTTTGGGGGAGGATGCTCCCAAACAGGGGAGGAATGAAGAAAAGGCTTCAGGGGAGGATACTGAAATGGTAGATGAAGGTTTAGTAGCTGATGTTGATGAGGAAGTTGTGTATGAGAGTGATGAGTTTATTGTTGCTGATCAGATGGGGAATGAAGTAGTTTTGGATAAAGCTGCTAAAATTGTTGTGGAATAGCAGGTGGAATAAGTTAAAACTGCTGGTATTGAAAAATTGGTTGAAGTGGCCAAGTTGATGGTTAATACTGTTGATAATGATGCTGCTAACGTTGAAATTTCAGTTAGTGCTGCTACTGAAAAAGTTAGTGATGCAGAGCCCCAAGTTAGTGCTGTTGCTACTACTACTGATGCAGTTAGTGTTGCTGCTACTACAATTGACAAAGAATTAACTATAGCTCAAGCACTTACAAAGTTAAAGAGCACAAGACCTAAGGTAAAAGGAGTTGTGATTAAAGAGCCAACACCAGCATCAACAATAAAACCAACAACTACTTCAACTGATAAAGGCAAAGGCATCCTGATTGAAGAACCTAAGAAGAAATTCTTATCACTAAAACAACAACAACAACAACTCATAAAAGATGAAGAACTTGCAAGACAGGTGCAAGCTGAGGTTTTTGCTAAAGAATAAGAGGCAAGAAGAGAGCAAGCTCAGAAAGCAGAAGAAGCAAGTATTGCACTAATAAACTCATGGGATGACATACAAGCAAAATGTGAAGCAGATCACATGTTAGCCCAGAGGATGTGGCAAGATGAACAGGAAGAGCTATCCTTAGAAGAAAAATCAAAACTCTTCATGGAATTCTTAGCCAACCAGAAGATGTTCTTTACTCAAAAGAGGATTGAAGCAAAGAGGAATAAACCACCTACGAAAGCTGAGCAAAGGAAAGTAATGAGTACATATATGAGAAACATGGATAATTGGAAGCCTAGTCAGTCGAAGAATCTTAGTTTTGAAAAGATAAAAAATCAGTTTGACAAGGTATTCAAGAGGGTAAATACTTTCATTGCTATAAATGAAGATGAGGTGGTAGGAGGTTCAAAGAGAGCAGGAGATGAATTAGAACCTGACAGCAGCATGAAGCTGAAAATAGATGAACAAACAAAGCAGGTACAAGAGCAAACAGAGCAAGTACGAGAAGGTGATACAAAAGAAACAGCTGATCTACAACAATTGATAGAACTTGCAAGTGATCATGATGAACAAATTGCTGATGTTGTTCCTTTGAGAACCAAGGTGCCTGTCATTGACTGGAAGACTGGTTATCATGGAAAAACTGCATGGTGGGAGATAATCAGACTTGGTGGAAGTTCTTAGAGGTTTCTCACCATGGCTCAGATGGTCAGAAAGTTTGACAGGGAAGATTTAGAGATCTTATGGGCATTAGTCAAAGAGAAGTATGGAGATACTAGACCAGAAGACATTCTGGATAGAGTTCTTTGGGGTAACTTGAAAGTTATGATTGAAACTCATTATGAAGACAGAGTTTCGCATGATCAGTATAGAAATAAAGTTGTGCTTTGGAAGCTTTTTCAGTCATGTGGAGTTCATATTGTGATGATGAGAGGACTTCAAATCTACATGTTAGTGGAGAAAGACTATCCTTTAGCTAAGCATACACTTGAAATGATGCTCAATGGTACAGTCAAACTTCAAGTTGATTATTGGAGTGAAATGGTATATCAGCTACTTAAGAAAATGGAGAAACAACTCTATGGGGCTGATTATAAGAAAATGAGGCAATAATGTTTGGAAGCATCCTCCTGGTGAAGGTTTAAGCTTTGATTGAAACTTGGTGATTTTGGGAGAAAATATCAAGTTTAGGGGAGGATTGTTGAGAATTAAAGCTTCCAAGGTGTTAATGCTACTCATGTGATTAAGTCTGCTCAGGTATTACATGGAAAATGCTCTAAGTCATTACTACTGCTGGTTATAGAGTTACTGCTGCTTATGAAGGTTAAGACTGCTAGTGTATATTATAATTGCTGAGAACTTCAAGGAAATATACACTAAGTAGTTAATGCTGCTAGAAGAAAACTTAATGCTGCTAGTACTAAGTTACAACTGCCATTTATATATCAGATGGTGAAGATGAGGTATTATAAGTATTATGAAATTCTGTACTTTTAAAATAAATCACACATATGATGATTTTTAACGTTTATAATGATAAAATCAATATTAAGGTACATGGTTCCGAAAATATTCCTCATGGTGTTTATGATGATCCATTGTCAAAGAAAATAAAAACATTTGATGACACTATCAATGATATATCAGATGATGATGAGGTATTATAACATAAATGTGTTTATTATTATTTTCATTTATTGGTGTTAGATCTACAAAATTAATTAAAAACATAATATATACAAATTTATGTTGCTGGTGTGAATTGTTATTGAACTACTCCAATTTGGAATAAGCAAAAACAAAACAATCAATATGTTGGGAATTAAATGTTCTGGAGATTAGTACTGCTAAGGGAAATACACTAACAGTACTAACTGCTAGTGTATAATTGAAGACTGCTCAAGATATAACTAACAGTACTAACTGCTAGGTTAGTACTGCTAGTACAACTAAAGATACTGCTGCATGGATAACAGTCTTGTACGACTTTGTAGAGGATAAGTATGGAAAGGATCTTGTGTATAACTTATTCAGTTAGAATTATACGGTTAATACTTATCTTGCAAAGGACTCCTTAGTCTATAAAAGGGGATCCTAGGTTATACGGTTAGATATATATCAGTCATAGCTTTTGTTAAGGATTGAAGGTTGCAAACCCTAGTGATAGCTAAGATCACTCGTATTATTCTCAATAATATTGAATCGTTTGTGGTTAACATTCTGTGTTCATTGTTCCAATACAAAGCATTACTGTTCCATTACTCAAACCAATATTCTTCTAAGTGTGGTTAAGTAGATTCCGCATACTTAATCACATCACTCAAAGTATCTTATACACGTTATACAGGAGTAACATCCTAAGTGTATTATAATCCTCACAAGTGGTATCAAAGACAGGTTTGATACTATTGATTTAGAAGAAGTAATGGACATGGAAAACACTCAATCCAACATGGCTGCCAAACTACCAATGCTCAAGCAGAATGAATTTGACATGTGGAAGTTAAGGATAGAACAATACTTCCAGGTGCAAGACTATGCACTCTGGGAAATTATTGAACAAGGAAATTCGTTCAAGCCTACAACTTCTACTACAATTGTTGAGGGTAAAGTTGAGACAGTTGTGCAGACTGTTCCAGTCACTACTAAAGAGAGGCTTCAGAAGAAGAATGACCTAAAAGCCAAAAAGTTTGCTAATGATGACCATTCCAAATGATGAACTCTTGTCTTTCAGCAAGTACAAAGATGCTAAGACTTTGTGGGAGGCAATCATAGCAAGATATGGTGGGAATGAAGCCACCAAGAAAACTCAGAAGACTTTCTGATGTGTTACACGTGTGTACAAGTTTTAAATTTATAAAGGTGAATTACGAAATCTAGAAATAACACATACGAGCAAGTGAACTCGTCCGTTATAGCAAGATTATGAAGGTAAGTCGGGATCGTTCACAGGGATTTGTGAGTGAATCGGATCGTAAGCTACTAAAAGTGAATTTCTTAAACAAGCAATGATGAAAATATAGTAATTCAAATGATTAAAAACTACACTTGCTTAGACTAACATACTACTCTTGATTAGCATGATTGTGATAACTTTGGATAACATGTTGGTTATGATAATTAGTTTGGTGAACTAATCTATTGTTTCTACAAATTAAACCTTCATCAAGATTTTAGTTCATAAAAACAAGCTTTACGTTTAACCAATCAATTCAAGATCAATTCAAGGTTCATAAGTTGGTGTAACTTAAACACAAAAATAGTCTTTTGCTTTATCAAATAAGCTTAGGAAATGGTCAATACAAAAGGTAACCGATCATAGACAAAAGGTCACAATTGATAGTAAACTATTAATCTTTCGACCCTTGAAATGGTTTACAATCAATCCTATTTTGATAGACAAAAGCAATCTTATTACAACCACAATTAACTTTCTTTGTGTCACACCTCCAAATTTCGTGACTTGCAGCGGAATGAGTCATTCAGGGGCACGACTGGTCATAGCACCAAAGTTGCAGTTATATTGAATGACCTAAAGTGTCGTGTGGAAAATACATCGTTTGATTATTTAAAAATATTCAGAGTTACAAAGCTAGGTCCCAAAAGGTGAAACAGGTTTTCATAAAACAAGTTCATACAATTCAAACGATGGATAAGTGCATAATATATAAAGTGAGACGCGTCGACTCTGCGACTCCATGATGTGTCCATATGCAAGCCAACATGCGATACCTTAATTACCTGAAAATACATTGCTAAAAATGGTCAACAAAAATGTTGGTGAGATCATAGGTTTATGTAAATGAATGATTGTACGGAAACCACAAGTATCAATTGTATGACAAAATGTCACATAAAAATATTACATTAGCTCTTAAGCTCAAGACCCCTAAGCTAGACTGATATAAATGCCCCAAAAGGGAGTGCTTTGCCAAACACTCTGAATGTATGAAATGAAATGCGTTCGTTTGACCAGTTGGTGCTACCAACCCGAACGGAGGCGTCACCCTCAATAGATCTATCCACTCACCTTCGCTTGCTCACAATTAACGGTCCATGATAAATAAAAGGGGACTTTAAATTGGCAATGATGTAACTTAAGCAATGTAAATGAGTTTGTATACTTTGGTCCGCATATAAAAATGGTGCAATGTATTCTCCCCCGAGAGTTTAGAAATCAAATAAACAATTGAAAATGGGGCTATGAAAACTCACCTGATATGATAAAGCAACAATGATCACAATGGATATGATGAAACAAAGCTCGGTCTCTAACCACGACCTATTATGAATGATGTGATCCAATGTAAGCAATGATACAATGCAACACATGCAAATACGTATGTTAACGATACCACTTGTTAGTTTTGAAAATAACTTTTATCGACGAAAAATACACTTTTGACGTCTCGTTAAGTTATAAACTACTTTTAGCGTAAACATGTTGAAACGGTACTCCACGATCCTTGTTTGGTGTTCTATTAGCAAATATAATGTTTTCGTCGTAAAACAACACTTTTCATAACTTGTGAAAGTATGTCCAACACGGCTTCGTGAAACTAGTCGTGAAATATTGCACGTCACGTGTTAGTTAATCAAACTCAACGTTTTTGAAAATCTTGTAACCATGTATAAATGTCGTTTCATTTAACTTCCGGTTGTACACGTCTCGATCAATTAGAAAATCGGCTAACAACATTATGTTTCGCAAAAACACTAGTTTTAATATTTAAAACACTTTCTAATAGTGGCTGTCAAAATAAACTAGAGTTCGTTGGCTTTAAACGTGAATAACTCGGCCGTTACAAGCTCGTTTTCAACGTTCTTGACATCCACGGCTTTGTATAAGCATGAACTAACATAATTTCAATGGGTCGGGTCGTCTAGATCACGTCTAACGCCTCGTTTTGTCCTTTGAATCTCGGCGATCAGCAACTAAATTTTCAGAAAATTAGTTTTCGTCGTCTAACTTCGAACGATCATATCTCCTTCGTTATAGGTCGGTTTTTAGTGATTCTTGCGGCCACGGTTTCGATTTTGAAAGAAATTTCTGAATATGAAGGCCAAAATATGCCAAAAATTACTGAGTTTTCCAGTTTACACGTTTTTGGACAGTAGCTATATTAGATTGTTAAAAACTCACTTTCTTGGTTCTAAACTTGATCATACAACCTCAAATAAACTCCACAAGTTTGCAAATCCTACCATACACCTTCTTAGGGTGTCATGGGGTCCTAAACATCACCAACCTTGGTGGATTTCATGAGATCATTAGTGAAACCTATAGATCTAGTGATTTAAAGAGTTTATGTTCAAATGTGGTATGTAAAACATAAGTATCTTGCATGGATGATTAATATAGCTTGAAAATACATGAACATATATATCAAATGAAAGTAATAAATGATCAAAACATGTTCTTGAAAACTTACTTGATGATTGGATGAGTTTAGATAAGAAATGAGTAATAAACTTGAGGTTTGATCACAAATCCATAACTAGGAAGGCAAATGGTGTAAGATTATGCTTTGTTCTTGAAAAATCTATGGATTTTGGGTGGTGTTCTTGGGTTGGCCGATTAGGGTGGATGAAGTGGAGAGGGTTTTGATCTTTTGTTAGCTAAATGGTTATGTAAGTATGTGTTTGAGTTAGTGGAAGTGAAATTAATTCAAGGTAATTCACTAATGAGATTTGGAAGTATGTTAAGCTAAATGGGGTGGGGGGGGGGGTAGGGGGAGGCACACATGGGGTTATTGGAAGAGATATGATGGCTAATTAAGATACTTGTCCCCATTTAATTAGAAGTTGGCTAGTTTAGTATATACACTGAGTGTTATCGGGTACCGAGTTAACTAGAAATAACTCGTGACGAGGTGAAATGAGATACGACGAAGTTGTAAAAATTGTAAAATCATGTTCCTTGCAAGAATCGGGTGTTAGAATGATAATCGGATTGAAATTTCGTAAACCGACGGAGTTATAAGCGTCAAATGAAAAATGTAGCGATTGGTTTAAAAACACCGGGTAAAGTAATAATATAATTTCTATATCATTATAATTAGCTTGAAAATGTATTAGGATCATTGTCGGGAGTATTGGGTTTACTGTTAGTAGAAATGACTGAGTGGTAACGTTAATTAAACAATTAAGCATACATGCATGAACTGATATGGAAATGATGTTACTGATAATATGCAGACTACCCTAGTCCGTATGATGTGTCTTTACTGATGATGCATGAATACGCAGCTAAACCTAACTGGTTACGCGCATTTGAATACTCGTAAACCTAGTTTACGACATGATGAATGATGCCCATGAATAGTGATTTCCCTCCGGGAATGAATAGTGTCACGTGAATAGTAAAATTTTTGACGACTTCTCAAAGTCTCAAACTGACTTCAAAAATGATGAATAGTGAAATGATGAATAGTGATCGGTGAATAGTGATTGATGAATAGTAACTCATGAATAGTAAATTGTCGAGGTTTGGAAAACGACCTGAAATTACGAGTTGTGACAGTCTTCCATCCTAAAAGGAATTCAGTCCCTGAATTCAGTTGATGTTGGTCTCTGGAGTGGTCTTGGTGAAGAGATGTGGGTATTTGAGTCGCATCTGGTCTTCCCATTCCCAAGTAAACTCAGGACCTCTGCGAGAATTCCAGTGAACTTTGACGATAGGAATTCGACTTTGCTTCAACTGGTTGACCTCTCGGTCCTTAATTTCTGCTGGTTCTTCCACAAGGTGAAGCTTATCATCGATCTGAATTTCTTCTAATGGAATGAAATGAAATATGCTACGAGTGTTTCGTTTGGAAGGCACTTCCTGAGGTTTGAAATATGAAATGGGTAGTGTATGTTGCTGAGCTCTGACGGAAGCTCAAGTTTGTATGCCAGTCGGCCGATTCTAGCTAGAATCTTAAATAGTCCAATATACCTAGGGTTCGGTTTCCCGGGTTTCCAAAATTGTATCATGCCTTTCCAAGGCAAGGATTTCAACATAGCTGGTTCTACAACTCGAATCCCAATGGTTTACTACTTAGGAATACCTAGTCCCCATGAGTTTGCATCATGAACTGACCTAACTTTTCTATTGTTCTCTTGTTACTTGTAACTGATTCTTGACTTGTACCATTTCCTTTGTTGTTTCACAATTGCGTTTTAGACCAGTGAACTTGACCTTCCGATTTCGGTCTGTCACTATGTAATTGGTACTTTGACCATAGGGTGCCTTAAAAGGTGCAGTCTAAGTGTTCGCGTGATAACTATTGTTGTAAAAGAACTCAATCAATGGCAAATGGTTAGCCCATCCATTTCCAAAGTCAATCGCACATGCTCTGAGCATGTCTTCCAATGTTTGAATCGTTCTCTTGCTCCGACCATCGGTCCGAGGATGATAGGCAGTGCTCATGTCTAATTTGCTCCCAAATGAATCTTGTAATGACTGCCAAAAGTTTGAAGTAAAGCGACTATCTCGGTCGGAATGATAGAAATTGATGCACCGTGCTTTGAGGCTATTTACTTGACATAAAGTTTGATTAGTTGGTCCATAGAATAAGTTTCTCTGATTGGGATGAAATAGGCTGATTTAGGGAGTCAATCAACGATTACCCAAGTAGCACTGAAACCTCCTGATGTTTTGGGTAGTTTGGTGACAAAGTCCATTGTAATGCGTTCCCACTTTCACTAGGGGATTTCTGGTTGTTGAAGCAATCCTGATGGTTTTTGGTACTTGGCTTTTACTTTAGCACAAGTAAGACATTTGCTAACATACGTAGTTATTTCTGTTTTCATGTTCGGCCACCAATAAAGTTTCTTGAGATCCTGACATATCTTATCAGAACCTGGGTGAATGGATTACTTTGACTTGTGCAATCCAGGCATAATACTCCGTCTGACCTCTCTACTAAACCATTTGCATCCTTTGGTATACTATGGGGTTTTTCATTTTGTCGGTTTTCCTCCTTGAGTGCCTCAACTTGAGCCTCGAGGATTCGTGATGGTAAAGGTGATATGATTGTCATTCTTAATGGTCTTACTCTTAAAGGCTTGAGTCTTTCCTTCCGGCTAAGGGCATCTGCCACAACATTAGCTTTCTTAATTGCCCATTGGTCTTAAAGATGGTAGAGCGTGTGTATATCTGATTGGAAAGAAATATCTTAAGGGGATTGTCAGAAGTTTGAGGTGCATAGTCTATCCTTTATCAGGAGCCTTTGAAATTTGCACAATGAATCTCGTGACTACTCCTAAATCGGTAGATTTGTCGGAAATGGGTTATCGAAGAACAAAGCTATGGTAACGGTTTCTGATTCCTTGTGTCTTGCTATAACTGATGTAAAGATATGAGCCTCTCTCCACCTAAGATGCTTGGTGATGCGCGTGATGTGTCGTTGCGGTTTAGCAGTATTAATGCCTACTCAAGTTTTAAATTTATATTTAGCCGACTTATCAATAACACACACACTTAACGAGCAGTGTACCCGGTCAGTATGAATATAATGGTAAGTAGAGTGTCGATCACTAAGAGTGGAACGTATTATCTAGTTATTCTAATCAGTATTTTAATATCCTAAGTTAGCTATACAACCTAATCTAACGCAAGGGGGTTCAGCCTGAGAGACTGGCACGGTTTGGTTATAATTAAATAGTAAACTAAACTAATGAGCACGAATCAGCGATTAACACACACGTACACAGATAGATACTCGAGACAATAAGAAGACCTGTCCTGATAATTAAGTAGCTTGTCACTTGTTTTATTGCTAGTTTTATATGAAGTGTATATAATTAAACCTTTCTCGTTGGCTCTAATCTTATCGGCGAGTAAACCCTTAATGATTACTTATGTCTATCCTATTTATTCAAGAGACACTAAAACAAATAGGCGAGGAAGGGGCATGGCGACCCAAGCAAGACTCAGCTAGACACAGAGGTTATCAATGCACTAATAAAAGTCACCAAAGACATCAACATATAAACTTTAATTAATGGGAAAGCAATATTAAGGGGAGTGCATGATTTTCCGTAGTCACATGACACAAGCCCATCAATCCTGATGAATTAAAGCGTACTAATACAATAAAACAAAACTACTTAATGAATTGAATACATGCAGGACCTTCTTACAGCTCTTGTATCTTCGTTTAGGTGTGTCTTGTGCTGCTTGGTCATCTGAATTCGGCTCTAGGGTTATTTCTTCTCTGTCTAAGACTCCAAAGTCTAAGCTCTCGAAATTCGTCTGGTCTTGGGGTATTTATAGTTTCTGTCTGAGGGATCGATGCGGCGCATTGAGTTGATAGATGCGGCGCATTGACTTAACTTCGCGTGGGGTCCAAGATTAATATATTCTGGAATATTCGTACACCGTCTTCAGATGCGGCGTATCTTGATCTTTGTATGCGGCGCACGTACTTGGATTATAACTTGTGAAATCTTGATAGTGATACGCCGTATGTAAGAAGTATATTGCGGCGTATCTGGAGTAGAACGAGCTTGATCTTCTGGATTTCAGTAGGCTTTTGACATCTTGCTTGTTTTGCTCCATAATTAGTCCAAAATCGCCAAGTTTCACATAATGCTTGTTTTTACCAGAGAATTACTAAAGTAAACATTAATGTATCGATTCTCATAGATAATATAATAAAACAAGTCAAATAAATAGGATAAATGATGATAATAAAATGTACTTATTTGAGTTCATCAAATATCCCCCCACTTGAACTTTACTTGTCCCCAAGTAAACCTTAGAATTAATCGTATGAAAATGTATCCTAAAAGATATTAGGATTTATTTTTATATTTAAGCACGTATTCGTTTTGTCATAATCACACAACCAAACACTTAACGAAGTAGAAACCAAAATAATTTTTAATGTAAAACAATTCTAAATTGTTTAGTTGCTTAGTCGTGACGAATATTCTATTATAGGCTTGGCAAGTATACGCATCTCCCCCACTAAAGCCAAGGAATAACAAGTCTAAAGCGGTAAAAAGGGCTTGTTGGTTAAGGGTTGATCATCCTTTTTAATCTCTATCGATCTCATATTCCAGAAAAGGCGACAAAAGTACAAATACATGATCGAATCCACGACCACGATACTTGCAATTGCTTAAATCCTCAACTCGAATAGGCTAAAGATAGGACCAAGTAATCTTCACCAATAATATTATATCAAAAAGGGCGACAAAATCATAAATACATAGCCGAATCTACGACTACGATACTTAAGATTGCTCAAATCCCTAATCTCAATAAATCAAAGGTTTGAATGAAGAATAATATAGGGTATAGATAATATTTGGGATACAAATTGGTGTAAAATGAAAAATAAACAAAACAGATAAATTAAAATCCTAAGTGTGGTTAATCACTTTCCCAACCATCCCATGAATAAGACTCATATCATTGAATAACTCACGCTTTAACACTTGAAACACACACTTTAGGTAGACACGAATTATACTCAACAAAATCTCAATCAAAGAATAACCTTAGTTGGCGTTCCCATAACGGCCAACTCCCATTCAATCCATAAATATAATATATAACAAATAGTGTGATATCTCCCACTTAATACAAAACTTTACATAAGTTGGTTAAAACAAACTTCCAACTTTTCCTTTTTCTTTTTCTTTTCTTTCTTTTTTCCAATTTTTTTTTCTTTTTTTTTTTTTTTTTTTTTTTTTTTTTTTTAAACTTTAACATATATGTGTAAAATTTCACAACTTTTCTATCACTATTTTTCCGGATAATTTTTCCATACTCTTCATACTTTCAGAAATAACTGTAATAGTGAAAGTAGCAAACACACGAAAAATAAACTAAAAGATATACAATATTTACTTTCATACCAATTGCATTGTGCAATTTCCTGACCTAACCAAAGATAATGAATTACGCACGCGAACACAGGTAATGTAAGGAAACACACTTTGCCTAAAGCAATTAACCACGGATTTTAATCTACAGAGTAGGCTAAGGTGTTAGGGTGTATCGAAACATTATAACAAAGGTGTAAGAAACGAAAGGAATGGCTCAGAGGGTTTTTCTAGGGGTATCTTACTCTAAAAGTGAGAGTAACGAAGGGTTTATACGGGGGTTAACTAACCAGTGTAGTTAGTTAATATCACATAACATATAAAGGCTATTTGGGTGTAATCCTAGAAATTTACCAATTTAGACAAGTCACTCCAATTATATAGATAATACTTATTATGGTGGTCTCGAATAGTATACAAGCCAAGTTCTAAAGTTTACAAGTCACCAGCACACTAAAGTTTTAATATTTTTTGAAAGAATAGAGTTATGTGTGCGGTTATGTAATTTAGACCTTAAACAAAAACATGCTAAAAAATTTTAAATTTTGATATATTAAGCGCATTTTAAGCATATTTTGAAAAAGTTTAGGACAAGTAAGTGTTCTAATTCTCCATCCCCCCACTTAATTTAAACAACGTCCTCGTTGTTTGTGTCAAAGGTTAAAAAACTGGAAAATAAAAGAATTAGAACAGAAAAACTCCCCTGAGATTTGCTCGGTATGATCCTCCATTATTCGTATAAGAGCAAAAATCAACTTTCTTGTGGATGAGAACGTTTAAGCTTTGCATCCAAAAAAATGCAGGAATCTATAATACCATTTAGACTTTAACACACCTGAGTTAAGAAGGTTCAAACTTGCATAATACATTAGTAGTTAGTAAAAATAAAACCTAAAAGAATTAAACTGTAAATCATCAGGTCAGTCGATACGCCGTATCTTATGGAAGAAGATACGCCGTATCGAGCCTAGAATAAATACGAATCAGAATAAAAGATGCGTCGTATCCTTAACCAGGGATGCGCCGCATTAAATAAACTGACAGAAAGTTTTAAAGTCAAAAATAAAAATGCAAAAAATGAAATAAGATATGACCAGTGCAGGTGATGCGTCGCATCTTATGATGGAGATGCGCCGCATCTTCTGCAGGTCTGACAGACTCGACACTGAACAGAAAAGTAAAAAAATTTCATCGGTTTGTCTCCCGGTCAGCACTTGTCTTTATTCCAGAGTCTTCAAGTTAGACTCACGTTCAGCTCCTTATTCCAATACTTCGGGTTCAAACTCCACCACCTCGTTCTCAGTATCCTCAATTTTATTATCAAAGTATTTTTTAACTCGTTGCCCGTTTACCTTGAATATATAACCATTTTTATCGCATATTTCAATAGTCCCATATGGATACACTTTCTTGACAACGAACGGACCCGTCCATCTTGATTTAAGTTTACCTGGATACATCTTTAATCGAGAATTAAATAGCAGCACTTTTTCTCCAATAGTAAACATTTTATCCCCATGTAACCTTGAGTCATGCCATCTTTTAGTTCTTTCTTTGTAGATCTTAGTATTTCTGTAGGCCTCATCTCTTAGTTCATAGAGTTCATTGAGTTCCATGAAACGGTTCTTCGTTGCAGCTTCCATATCCATGTTACATTTCTTTAAAGCCCAATATGCACTTTGTTCTATTTCGACCGGTAGGTGGCATGCTTTTCCGTATACAAGACGAAATGGGGTACATCCCGTCGGTGTCTTATAGGCTGTACGAAACATCAACATTATAGCATTCATCGTCTTCAGAATTAGTTTTACTCATAGATTGTTCCATATTAAATTCAACCTCATCTTTTCCTATGGTAAGAGTTATCTTTTTATTAAAACATCAATCATGGCCCTAGCAGTGGCTAAAAATGGTCGTCCTAATATTATAGGAGTTCTAGAATTTTCGGGCATATCGAGGATAACAAAGTCAATAGGTAATTCAAATTTATCAACTTTTATTAATATATTTTCAGCTATTCCTAATGGGTAATGTATGGACTTATCAGCTAGCTCTAAGCACATCCTAGTAGGTTTTGGTTCACCCAAGCCTAATTTTTCATACATAGAAGAGGGCATAAGACTTATACTAGCTCCTAGGTCGGCTAAAGCATTTCCAATATGTAATTTTTTAATTTGACAAGGAATAGTGAAACTCCCTGGATCTTTTTCCTTAGATGGAAGTTTGTTGAGCAATGCTGCTGAGCTTCTTTCTCCCATTGTTACAGTGCAAGCCTCTTCAAGTTTGGACTTGTTTGTAAGTAAGCTCTTCAGATATTTAGCATATTTTGGCATTTGCACTAGGGCTTCCATAAATGGTATGCTTAGCTGCAGCTGCTTGAGATTTTCCAGGAACTTCCTTTGATAGGCATCTTCTTTCTCCTTCCTTACCCTATGTGGAAAAGGTAGTGTTGATTGTTTAAGTTCAACAAAAGGTTCTTCTCTAATCACAGGTTCTGGATTAGTCTCTTTTGGTTGCTCTTGCTCAGATGATATAGATTCAGGGGAAATCTTGTTTGTGCTGTTATCCTCGGGTGTTTCTCCGATTTGAAAGGTTGACTTTCCGCCTCTAGTTGTAATTCCTTTCAAATCGTGTTTTACCAAAAGAACCTTGTTAAGCACCGTTGACAATTGGTGCACTTCAATTGTCAATCCATTAATCATGTTGTTTTGTTCCTTTAGTAACAGCTCATGACTGCCTTTGAATTCATTAATAAAGTTTCTTGCTTCATGATGTTCTTTTTCATTTGCTTGAGCGATTAGTAGTGCAAACTCTTCCATGGTAGGGTTTCTTTGGGGTCTTCCGAACCAGTTGGGGAAAATATCGAACATTGTTCCTGAAAATTAAAAACAGGTAGATTTCAAAGTAAAAACTTCCTAGTGTAAGGGTTAGAATATTTTCCGTTCGGAAATAAGAAAAATAAAAGTTGCTGATATCCGTAGACTATGCGCCGTATCCAGAAAGTTGGATACGCCGTATCTTATTACGTTAAAATTTAATCAGACTTTTATTCAGAAAACAGATACACCGCTTATGAATTAGAATGCGCCGTATCCAGTTTAAATTATCAAAAATCGATTATATTTATTAAAATTAAATGCGTCGTATTAACAAAAGCTAATGCGCCGTATTTTCGTTACGTTTCAAAATACAAGATTTTTGATTTAGTAGATGCGCCGTATCGATAAAAATCGATGCGTCGCTTCTGTTTAAAAATTCGAAAAACTGTTTTTAATTTAAATAGAAAATACGCCGTATCTGTTAAAACAGATGCGTCGTATGGCGTTAGGGTTTAGAAAAATTTCTTATTAAAAAAAGAATACGCCGTATCTTGGGAAAGATGCGTCGTACTCGAATTTATTAAACGCGTTGTATTTTATAAAAATTAAACGCAATACGCCGTATCTGTGAAAATAGATGCGCCGTATCGTTTGTATCAGCACAATACAACGATAGCAGAATGCAGAAAAATAGAAAAAAGAAAAAAGAAAAATAAAAATAAACAAAAAGGAAACAAGAATTACAGAAAATAAAAACACACAAAAACAGAAAATATGCAAATTATACAATGAATGCAATCTATCTAATATATAACAGGGTTAGCGGTTAGAATCTAAAAATAAACTAAAAGAAACACCTAATTAAAATACTAAATTAAATTAACAGATAATAACAATTCACTCCCCGGCAACGGCGCCAAAAACTTGATGCGCGTGATGTGTCGTTGTGGTTTAGCAGTATTAATGCCTACTCAAGTTTTAAATTTATATTTAGCCGACTTATCAATAACACACACACTTAACGAGCAGTGTACCCGGTCAGTATGAATATAATGGTAAGTAGAGTGTCGCTCACTAAGAGTGGAACGTATTATCTAGTTATTCTGATCAGTATTTTAATATCCTAAGTTAGCTATACAACCTAATCTAACGCAAGGGGGTTCAGCCTGAGAGACTGGCACGGTTTGGTTATAATTAAATAGTAAACTAAACTAATGAGCACGAATAAGCGATTAGCACACACGTACACAGATAGATACTCGAGATAATAAGAAGACCTGTCCTGATAATTAAGTAGCTTGTCACTTGTTTTATTGCTAGTTTTATATGAAGTGTATATAATTAAACCTTTCTCGTTGGCTCTAATCTTATCGGCGAGTAAACCCTTAATGATTATTTATGTCTATCCTATTTATTCAAGAGACGCTAAAATAAATAGGCGAGGAAGGGGCATGGTGACCCAAGCAATACTCAGCTAGACACAGAGGTTATCAATGCACTAATAAAAGTCACCAAAGACATCAACATATAAACTTTAATTAATGGGAAAGCAATATTAAGGGCAGTGCATGATTTTCCGTAGTCACATGACACAAGCCCATCAATCCTGATGAATTAAAGCGTACTAATACAATAAAACAAAACTACTTAATGAATTGAATACATGCAGGACCTTCTTACAGCTCTTGTATCTTCGTTTAGGTGTGTCTTGTGCTGCTTGGTCGTCTGAATTCGGCTCTAGGGTTATTTCTTCACACTTTGTCCAAGACTCCAAAGTCTAAGCTCTCAAAATTCGTCTGGTCTTGGGGTATTTATAGTTTCTGTCTGAGGGATCGATGTGGCGCATTGAGTTGATAGATGCGGCGCATTGACTTAACTTCGCGTAGGGTCCAAGATTAATATATTCTGGAATATTCGTACACCGTCTTCAGATGCGGCGTATCTTGATCTTTGTATGCGGCGCATGTACTTGGATTATAACTTGTGAAATCTGGATAGTGATACGCCGTATGTAAGAAGTTTATTGCGACGTATCTGGAGTAGAACGAGCTTGATCTTCTGGATTTCAGTAGTCTTTTGACATCTTGCTTGTTTTGCTCCATAATTAGTCCAAAATCGCCAAGTTTCACATAATGCTTGTTTTTACATGAGAATTACTAAAGTAAACATTAATGTATCGATTCTCATAGATAATATAATAAAACAAGTCAAATAAATAGGATAAATGATGATAATAAAATGTACTTATTTGAGTTCATCACTTGGTCTTTATTGTCAAAATTTCCCATGCTATTGTTTGTCAATCACAAGATCCTAATTGCATGAAGTGTCGTAGTATGGTGGTTGGTTTTCAAATACGACCCAAGATTTTTATGGATAGGTTTTTGACATGATGTGGGTAGGAATGTTTTAACAAAGTTTGGTGTTATACTCTTTCTTAGTGCTCAGTAGTTTTGTTAAAGGCTGACCATAAAGGATTTATTTGTCAAGACAGACATATCAGATAATTACTTTCCTACAAGGTATATGAGTTGTATAAACGCTCTTTAAAGGGAATTCCTTTGAATTGGAAGCATCAAACATGATAAAGTAGTCGGGTAGTTATGTCTGCCTGAATGTGTAAATGTCTAGCATTTCGTTTCTGGGGTTGAATAATGCCTATCGGTTAATCTTGGGTAAGACTTTTGGGTATGCGTATCCAACTTACTTGATCCTTTCTAAACTGGGTCATGACTTAGGTCCGTTGTCTTACCTGGTCTAACTAGTACTTCTGAATTGATAGAATTTGGTGACTATGCCAGAGATAGTGATTTGGATTGCCTCATGAGATCTTATGTTTTCCGTTACGATACGAGTCAACTGGCTGTATATTTCTAGTCCTTGTTTGTGGTTCCAAAACCCCTTTCGTTGGTTTCTTATGTCGTGAAATTCTCCTTGGAAATAGAAAATCTTTCCTAGAAAAGTCAATGGCAAATTCCAACTTAACTGATAAGTGAGTGATATGTGGTGTAGGTACTCAGAGAGAGTTGGCCGATAAGGATGTTTATGAAGAGTTTACTTGTTTACAAAGCTTTTCTTTCTTGGGATGTTTTGAATGAAAATTGTTGTTAGAAATCTTGAAAAGATAATTGTTTCCTTCATGGCATAATCTTCCCTGAATTAGACATAGGTGATCAGGCTATGTATAATTGAGGGCAAACAATGCGATGCTTGGTTTGGTCAAAATAGCCTTGTGTTTCCCAAATGTTTTAGATGGTGCTCAACGTGTTGTTTGGCAAAATGGTAGTAAATAGTTGGTAGGATGGCAGAAAGCCAATTTATAAGGCTATAGTAACATAACTTGTCTTGGAAATGTTGTGAAATAACTCCCTGAGATGCTAGTAAAATAGCTTAAGGTAGGGTTAGGTGAGACTGTTTTTAATAAGCGGTATTAAACTATCTTGCAATAAAATCTGTTGAACGGTTTATGGAACGTGTGGAACACCTTACGGAATGGTAATAGCCTATAGTTGGAGACGACTCCTTACTTAACCCTCTTCTGGGATAGTGGTTCGTTGTTGCGAAATGGTCGAAAGCTGGACAAGATGGGATGGGATATGAAATAAACGAAGATTGTGCTCATGGTGGAAATGATAGAAGACAGGGATTACATTAGATAGAAAAGTACATGATACAACGAAGTTACGAGCAAGTACTTAAGATAGACTACTTAAAGAAATACAATCCTAGCTGGCTCCATCCATGGTTTATTATTAAGGCAGAAGTTCCTTGTTCCTATCCATTGCCAGTGTTGTTGTTGCCTTGACGAGCTTCATATTTCAACGAGCTCCTCCCTTATTCTGGTTCCTCAGCTCTGGGAATTCGCTCTTGAAGTGTCCAATTATTCCACAGTCATGGCAGGTCACCGTGACTTTCTAGCTCATCACGCGGGTGGGAGTCTTGCAATCCTTGGCTTTGTGTCCGATCTTTTGGCAGTTTCCACATTGGGTGGGGCAAAGTCCATTGTGGTGAAACCGGCATCTAATGCACTTGGGTAGGGTTCCTGCATATCCTTTCTTTTTACTGGGCCCAACAGCACAAGCTTCCACTACTTATTGTATCTTAGGTGGTTGCGGGGTAGCATTGTCACCCTGATTGTTGTCCCACTTTCTCTTGTTGTTGTTGTTCCATTTTCGTCTGTTGTCCATATTGTTTCCTACGGCCTGGGTGTGAGCTATGTGTTCCTTTGCCTCGATCGCCATATGGTTAGCTTTAAGTACGGTATCGGGTTCTAGTGAGGCAACCAACATACGAATTTCAGGGGAGAGTCCCCCGATGTACCTCTCAAGTTTCTTGCTTTCTGGTTCATCCATTGTTGGGCCTTGTCGTGCTAGTTCGTAAAACTGAGTAGTTTGTTGACATAAATAATGCCTAAAAACATTATTCATATCTCTATGTTTTAATGATCACAAAATATAAACTCATTAAACATAAACTTATCAAATAAACAAGTATTTAGTTGTAAATATTCATTTCTACAACTTAATCACTTAAGGTATGAATAAACAAGTGCTTAATGCATTATATGATCAAAGGAACATTTTCTTAATAACTAGCTTTTTTATAAAATGTCAAAAACATTTTATATCTTTTAGAAAAACATTTTTGGTAATAAATAAAAAGGTTTAATTCATTATAAATTTATGAATTCAAATTTTTAACCAAAATCAGTAAAAATGTTCCAGAAAAACCTTCCCCACAAAAAGACAAAACTGGGCAACGGCTGGCAAGGGCGGCCCCCTTAAAATTAAGGGGGCCGGCCACGCTCCAGTAGGTTCCAGCTGTCCAGTTTTTCTGCCTATAAATACCAGCCTTCCCCTGGATTTTTACTCACCTTTTGCACACTAAAACTTTCTGTTGTAGATCACATTTCATATCTTCAAAAACCCTTTGATCATATAATCTTAAGCTTTGGTTTCTAAGTGATCCAAGCTTCCTCCATTCAAGTGCAAGAGAAGAATACTCCTTCAACAACTAGAGAAGAAGTATTGCAACTTAGATACCTAAGTTGTTTGTGTCATCATACATTTGTATATAAGTTGTGTATTGTTGTTAGATAGTTGTGTGAATAATTGTTTGGGATAGGTTAGTGTGTAAGTAGAGAAGTTGTGTTGTTAAGGTGTGTAAGTAGTGAAGGTGTGAAGAAGTAGAAGTGTACATAGGTCGTGCTTAGTTGTGAATTCATTGTGAAGAAGTCGTGAAGAAGTTGTGAAGAAGTTGTGAAGAAGTTGTGAAGAAGTCGTGAAGAAGTCGTGAAGAAGAAGGTGTGATTAAGTCGTGTATAAGTTGTGAGATTGGTTCTAGCTACGATTAGAACCCGACATCTAGCTTTGTGTCGTTAAGCCGGTGTAAGCTAAAGTTGTGTAAGGTTTTCTCCGCCATAAGGGAGCTTGTTGACATAGTGTTGTGAACTCTCAAGTTAGGTGCTCGGGGAGTGGAGTAGGGCAAGGAAGGTGTCCTTGTAGCCGAACCACTATAAATCTCTTGTCTCTCGGTTAGATCTCTCCATCTCTATCTTTCATTTCATATTTATTACCTTACTTGCATTGCTTACTTATATTTACTTATATTTGTTCATATTGTTCAAGAGTTGAGTTCACATAAATTCGAATCTAAAAAGTAAACAAAGTTTTCATAATATAAATTAAAAAGACGTAAAACTATTCAACCCCCCTTCTAGTTTTCCACAATTGGTATCAAGAGCCACGTCAAACAAGATTTTTAAAATAAACTGTATTTTAAAACTTGGAACGATCTATGGAATCTTTAAAATATTTAGAAGGGCAATCTATGCAAAGACCACCACTGTTTGAAAGTGATGGTTTTCTTTATTGGAAAAATAGATTCGAAACTTATGTGAAATCAAAGGATCTTGATCTTTGGCATGTTATTACCTATGGTGATTTTCCTCCTATTCAAAATAATCCTTTAACTAAAATAGATGAAATTGTACCTTTTGAAAAACAAAATGATGATTTGAAAAAGAAGCTAGCAAAAAATAATGAGGCTAAAATGGTAATTTATAATGCGTTACCACGCAAAGAATATGAAAGAATTTTTATGTGTCAAACCGCAAAAGAAATTTGGGATTCTTTACTAATCACTCACCAAGGTAATAGTCAAGTCAAAGATAACAAAATAGATCTTCTTGTTCAACAATATGAACAATTTACAATTCCTGAAGAGGAATCTATTGATAATGCATTTGCTAAATTTAACACAATCATCACAAGTTTAAAAGCACTTGATGAGACTTTTTCTAGCAAAAATTGTGTAAGGAAATTTCTTAGGGCATTGCATCCAAAATGGCGCGCGAAGGTTACGGCTATTGAAGAATCGAAGAACTTGATGACGCTATCGCTTGATGAACTTATTGGCAAATTGAAGGTCCATGAAGAAATTATAAAGAGAGACTTTGAAACGATCAAGAGTAAGAAAGATCAAATAAAAACTCTTGCGCTAAAAGTCAAAAAGGAGGTTAGTGATGATGACGATTCAAGTGACGATAGTGAAGACGAAGAATATGCAATGGCCGTGAGAGAATTCAAGAAATTCTTCAAGAGACGAGGAAGATTCACGAGACAACCGCGAGATGAAAGAAGATCACTTCAAAGAAATAGAAATGAGAACTACGGGAAAAGAAAGTGCTTTAGATGTGGAAGCCAAAACCATCTCATTGGCGAATGTCCAAAGCCACCGGGTTATGATTACGAAAGCGCATTTGTTAGTGGAACATGGAGTGATAGCGACAAAGATGAAGCGGACAAAGCAAAAGACGAAAAGTGCCTTGTAGCTCAAGCCACCGATGAAATATGTCTAGGGATAAATTTGGAGCCCGAAGAATGGATTAAGGATAGTGGATGCTCGAAGCACATGACGGGGAACCGGAAGCTATTCTCCTCCTACAAGGCATACAACGGAGGTAATGTTATTTTCGATAGTGATTTTCGTGGAAAAATCATTGGCAAAGGTACGATCTCTCAAGACTCCCTAACTATTGAAAATGTTGAGCATGTAGATAATTTAACATATAACTTGCTTAGTATAGGACAAATATGTGATAATAAGTGTAGGGTTACTTTTACAAGTAAAGATAGCGAAATAGTTAAGGACGGAAAGGTCATAGGTAGAGGAGTTAGGAAAGGTGGCGTATATGTTATGAAACTAGGAAATAAACCGGAAGATAAAATATGCCTAGCAACCTTAGATGAAAACTCTACATTGTGCCATAGAAGATTAGGTCACGCAAATATGCAACAAATACAATCCCTAGCTTCTAAAGAATTAGTTAGAAACTTGCCTAACCTAAGATATGACCAACACTTTTGCGATGCATGTAAAATAGGAAAACAAGCACATGCTAGTCACAAAGCTAAGAATATAGCCTCCACTACTAGATGCCTAGAATTATTACACATGGACCTTTTTGGTCCATCCACTGTGCGGAGTTACGGAGGTAATCGTTATACCTTAGTAATTGTAGATGACTATTCACGATACACGTGGACTAGATTTTTAAGTGATAAAACTGAAGCCTTTAATAAGTTTGAAATATTTAGTAAAATGATTCAAAATAAATTAGGATGTTCTATAGTATCAATTAGCACAGACCATAGTCGGGAATTTGATAACGAAGTGCAATTCGGAAAATATTGTGATTTAAATGGGATATCTCACAATTTCTCCGCTCCTCGCACTCCACAATCAAATGGGGTAGTAGAAAGAAAGAATCGAACATTACAAGAAATGAGTAGAACAATGCTAAATGAACAATCTATCCCACAAAAATTTTGGTGCCATGCCGTAGATACATCAACATATATAATAAATAGAGTCTCAATTAGGCGAATTTATAGGAAAAACCCCATATGAGTTATTAAGAGGTAGAAAACATAATCTAAATTACTTTAGGGTATTCGGGAGCAAATGTTTTGTTCTCAATACAAAAGATTACCTTACTAAGTTTGATCCTAAGTCGTACGAAGGAATCTTTCTAGGGTATTCACAAAATAGTAAAGCATACATAATTCTTAATAAACACACTATGAAAGTAGAAGAGTCCTTAAATGTAACTTTTGATGAAACTCCACCACCACCTAAGACATTGCCCCTAGAAGATGATGACCTAGTTGAAGAAGAAGCTATTGAGGTTAGTAAAATTAAACCCTTAGGCGATGATAATGAAGATATAATATTTGGTGAAAACGAAATAGTAAATGTTAAGGAATCTAAATCACACCCGTTAGATAATATAATAGGAAACCTAAATCAAAGAACCCTTAGATCACAAGCTCAAGATAAAAATAACTGCTTTTGTTTCCTATCAACTATAGAACCTAAAAATATAAATGAGGCATTAAAAGATGAAAGTTGGGTTATGGCTATGCAAAATGAACTAAATCAATTTAAGACTAATGATGTTTGGGAACTAGTCCCAAATCCCATGAACATGACCATCATAGGAACTAAGTGGGTTTATAGAAATAAGTTAGACGAAAAAGGAATAGGTACTAGGAACAAAGCTAGGTTAGTTGCCCAAGGATATAATCAACAAGAAGGAATAGATTATGACGAAACCTATGCCCCCGTAGCTAGATTAGAATCTATAAGAATACTACTTGCCTATGCATGCGCCCTAGATTTTAAGTTATTTCAAATGGACGTGAAAAGTGCATTCCTTTACGGTTTTATCAATGAGGAGGTATACGTGGCACAACCTCTAGGATTCATTGACTTCGCAAAACCTGATTATGTTTATAAACTCAAGAAAGCTTTATATGGACTCAAACAAGCTCCCAAGGCTTGGTATGATCGATTAAAGGCATTTCTTATTAAACATGATTATTCCATGGGAATGGTAGATAACACTCTTTTCACGAAAAAGAAAAGCCCAAATCTCATCATTGTCCAAATATATGTCGACGACATTATATTCGGATCGACTTGTCAGGATATGTGTGATGAATTCGCCAAAATCATGCATGATGAGTTTGAGATGAGTATGATGGGTGAACTTAATTTCTTCCTAGGATTACAAATAAAACAATTAGAAGATGGAATATTTTTTAATCAATCTAAGTACATTAAGGAAATGCTTAAGAAATTTGGATTAGAAGACGCTAAGCCCTTGAAAACACCGATGTCTACGGAAGTAAAACTCACAAGAGATGAAGAGGGTGAGTCCGTAGAAAATACTAAGTATAGAGGAATGATAGGTAGTTTACTATACTTAACGGCAAGTAGACCGGATATCATGTTTAGTGTCTGCCTTTGTGCTCGCTTTCAAGAGGATCCCAAAACCTCTCACCTAGAAGCGGTTAAGCGTATCTTTCGATACATTAAAGACACTATACACTTAGGATTATGGTATCCTAAGGGATCCGGCATAGAAACCATCGTCTATGCGGATTCGGATCATGCGGGAGACTACGTGGATAGAAAAAGCACTAGCGGAATTTGCACGTTCATGGGATGTTGTCTAACATCTTGGTTCTCGAAGAAGCAAACCACTCTTGCTATTTCTACCATAGAAGCCGAATATGTAAGCGCCGGAAAGGCATGTCAACAAGCACTATGGATGAAACAAGCTCTCGTAGATTATGGCATTAGGTTAGATGATGTCCCAATTATGTGTGATAACAAAGGTGCTATAGATTTAAGTAAGAATCCCGTTCAACACTCTAGGACTAAACATATAGAAATACGCCATCACTTCCTCCGCGATAACGTTCAGAAAGGAAACATATCTATAGAAAAGGTTGCATCGGAAGATAACTTAGCAGACATATTCACTAAGCCCCTTAAGCGTGAACTCGTTAACCACTTACATTTAGGCCTAGGGATGATGGAACAAATTGACTGAATTCTCTGCATTTTTGGTACATTTTTTTTCCAGATGGGCCGACCCCTTAATGTTATAAAGGCGGTCCCCTTAATTATTAAGGGGACCGGCTTGTCATTAAGGGGACTGGCCATCTGTCTGTAAAAAATTTTTTTCCTTCCATCTGAGTCTAGGATTCTGTTTTGCACAAAATAAAAAATTGGGATATAATTTTTTTTTCATAAACATATTTATAAACAAAACCCAATCTATTTTCTACAAATCATTCTCACATCTAGGAAAACACATGAAAACCATTTTTACATTGTTGAATAATGCTAAAAACATTTTTTTCATGCATAAAGATCTCACATGAATTGTCAAAGTATATAATCTAATATATACATCTTTGATATTCATATATCGAGCAAAATCAAATCAAGGAGACCTTGGATTATTTCTTAGGAAATTTTTGCATTTAGGAGTCGAAACAATCACATCTCCACATCTGTTGCATATAGGCACACACTAGAACAAGCTTATTAATCACATCCTCACAATTGTTCCATCACCTATTCCCCATTAGATTCTAGTGCCTTTGCTCTATTACCCTTTCCTTAGATGATTAATTTCCTTAATTCTCTAAATTGCTAAATATAACTTATTGCTTGCTTATTTGTTTATCTTATATGCCATGCATGCTTAATATGTTTCTCTATTGCCTCAAAGAGTGGGACTTGCCTAAAACCAAAAGCTCAAAACATAGCCATCCTCACCTATTTCTGCAGAAAAACCCATTTCTGGAACCCAGAAAGGTACCAGATGGGCGGCCCCCTTAATTATTAAGGGGACCGCCCATAATTAAGGGGACCGACCATCTGCTGGACGGGTTCACAGAATCTTTTTCTGCTTTTTAGCCCATTTGATCCTATACTTCCCCAAATTCACAAACATATTCTGTCCTAATCACCCAACAAGCCTATTCATTCCTAAACAACACAAATCATCCACTATAAATAACCCCATATCTCACCACATTCAATCATCCCATCATGTCTTCTCCTATCAACCAAAAACCAAAAACCTCAAAGCTAGCAAGGATGACCTTAAAACCCGGGTGGAAAAGAAAACCTCACCCTCACCACAAGCCCATCACAAATGGTGCGACTAGACAACCAACACCTCCATCATCATTCATCCCCAACTACTCTCCAAGATCACAACCTCATTCCATTGAACCATTTCACAAACCCTATCATTTTGGCCAAACATCCACATTCATTCCAAACTACTCCCCTAAACATCAAACCAACTTCAATGGAATCCTTGAAAACCCTCATCACCTTGGTCAAACATCAAACTTTTCACCCCAATACCATCCATTTCCACCAAATAACCAAATCCCCATTCATGAAAGGCAAAAGCTTCATGAAGAGATTAACCAAATCCATGATCTTAGTGATCTCCTTGCTATGCACCTCACACAACGCAACAAGGGACAACCTCCATCCTCACCTTACTCAAATTGCCTACCCCACTCTCTTAACTTGGATCAAGTTACAAACCACACCCACTATTGCCCTTGTTGCATCTTCCTTCAAAAACAAATTCTCCACTTAACTGAAGATATCTCTTGGATCGAATATCTACTCACTCGTCCTCATTCCATTCCTCCCCTACAACGATATAACATCACTGGATCCGCTCCATTTCCCTCACCATCACATAACTAAAACCCATCCACATGCTTTCTGCCTCAAAATAAAATCCCTCACCCTTTTGTGTCGCAAGCAAGTCCAATCGCTCTCTTTGGCAATATGAGGACCATTAATGTTTCTAGTTATGTTGTAATCTTTATGTTTCAAGTAGTTTATGTAATGTAATGATGATTCATATGTTATATATGATCATCTTGAATGCATAAATAAATTAGTTGGTTGTTCTAAATATTTTTGCTATGTATATGTATCTT
The DNA here is from genome assembly GCA_021014915.2 of Artemisia tridentata subsp. tridentata. NCBI lineage: Eukaryota > Viridiplantae > Streptophyta > Magnoliopsida > Asterales > Asteraceae > Artemisia > Artemisia tridentata. Next base: position 308,742,771 of record CP139506.1, read on the forward strand.
GTGTCTCCTAACTTGTTTTTGCAGCCAAGATTTCCATAGCTCATCTCCTTGGTTCCCTCGAACGAGGGGGAGTAAACATCAAGGGGGAGTTCTCGTCCCGACAAATTTAGTTTCTAAAACTTGTCGGCATAACCTTTTTGATTCTACAAAAAGGGGGAGAAGTGAAAATAAACTCACTAAATACTTGTCCAAAAATAAAATTTTGGATTTAATAAGTTTAAGTTTTGTAATCATCAAAAAGGGGGAGATTGTTGACATAAATAATGCCTAAAAACATTATTCATATCTCTATGTTTTAATGATCACAAAATATAAACTCATTAAACATAAACTTATCAAATAAACAAGTATTTAGTTGTAAATATTCATTTCTACAACTTAATCACTTAAGGTATGAATAAACAAGTGCTTAATGCATTATATGATCAAAGGAACATTTTCTTAATAACTAGCTTTTTTATAAAATGTCAAAAACATTTTATATCTTTTAGAAAAACATTTTTGGTAATAAATAAAAAGGTTTAATTCATTATAAATTTATGAATTCAAATTTTTAACCAAAATCAGTAAAAATGTTCCAGAAAAACCTTCCCCACAAAAAGACAAAACTGGGCAACGGGCAGGAAGGGCGGCCCCCTTAAAATTAAGGGGACCGCCCCCTATTTAAGGGGGCCGGCCCCGCTCTAGTAGGTTCCAGCTGTCCAGTTTTTTTGCCTATAAATACCAGCCTTCCCCTGGATTTTTACTCACCTTTTGCACACTGAAACTTTCTGTTTTAAATCACATTTCATATCTTCAAAAACCCTTTGATCATATAATCTTAAGCTTTGGTTTCTAAGTGATCCAAGCTTCCTCCATTCAAGTGCAAGAGAAGAATACTCCTTCAACAACTAGAGAAGAAGTATTGCAACTTAGATACCTAAGTTGTTTGTGTCATCATACATTTGTATATAAGTTGTGTATTGTTGTTAGATAGTTGTGTGAATAATTGTTTGGGATAGGTTAGTGTGTAAGTAGAGAAGTTGTGTTGTTAAGGTGTGTAAGTAGTGAAGGTGTGAAGAAGTAGAAGTGTACATAGGTGTGCTTAAGTCGTGTATAAGTTGTGAGATTGGTTCTAGCTACGATTAGAACTCGACATCTAGCTTTGTGTCGTTAAGCCGGTGTAAGCTAAAGTTGTGTAAGGTTTTCTCCGCCATAAGGGAGCTTGTTGACATAGTGTTGTGAACTCTCGAGTTAGGTGCTCGGGGAGTGGAGTAGGGCAAGGAAGGTGTCCTTGTAGCCGAACCACTATAAATCTCTTGTCTCTCGGTTAGATCTTTCCATCTCTATCTTTCATTTCATATTTATTACCTTACTTGCATTGCTTACTTATATTTACTTATATTTGTTCATATTGTTCAAGAGTTGAGTTCACATAAATTCGAATCTAAAAAGTAAACAAAGTTTTCATAATATAAATTAAAAAGATGTAAAACTATTCAACCCCCCTTCTAGTTTTCCACATAGTGTACTTGACAACATCATCTCCTACCATGGTAAAGTTGAGGATTTCCTATTTTAGTGCTTGTAGTTCGCTCCTTGAACAATATTCTAAAGTCATCATCCTTCTTAATTTCTCCCAAGAGATTGAGTAAGCAGCGTCGACCCCTACTATCTGAACATGTTTAGTCCACCATTCCTGGGCATGATCCCGGAAAGTGCAAGTGGCGAACTTGACCTTGTCTTCTTTGCGGCTGTCGCCACACCGAAATATCGTTTCTACTTCTTCGAACCATTTGTAAACTTCCTTCGCTCCTTTAGTTCCGCTAAAGGTGTGGGGGTTGTAATCCATAAATTCCTCATGGGTAAGATTTTTGGCGAAGGATGTGGCTTGTGTCATGTCTGGAGTGGCTTGCTTTAACCTAACTGCTTCAACATCATAAGAGACCATGAGAATTTATAGGGGATAAAGATCATCATACTCACATATACGCAACCATGACATTTATAAGTGGAGTGAAATCGTGACAAGATGAAATCGTGAAGTGTCATATTTGTAACCATAACACATGTGGATGTCAAAAATGAAAATTTTGGTCTTACATGGACCGATATCATAGATAGCACAACCATACCCATATAGTAAGTCAATACTTGGTGATTTCATTGTACAACAATCAAAATACTACAAGTTTCTTTGAACCATACCACACATCCTGTGGCTAGGATGATAGTAAAAGCTAGTAAAGATATAGGTCTAGTCTAGGGATTCCCTAGTGCTCCTCTGAGTGAATCCAGGGTTGTGGCATCTTGGTTTCGGGATGAGTCCTGATGTGGGGTCTGGAGTAGTACATCGATCATGTCCAAGATAGTGTAGATTCCAAACCATTTGTTGAGGAATCTGCTGATGTTCCTGTTGAGTCAGTGATCCGGGTATTATCCACAAGGTGTCATCCAATTCCCGATATGTGGAAATGGAAATGGGGGATGACAATGGTGGTGGTGGGAAGGCAAGGGCAGTCTCCTGAATCTCGAAAGTCTCGGTGTCATACCTGATAGCATTTTCTAAGTCCGGCTCAGGTAGTGCTAATACCTCAAATAGGTGGAAATTATCGTCCAACAATGGTGAGTGTGATGAGGTAGGTGTACGAGTGGATGAAAAAGTTTCCTCGATCTCCGAGTTTGCTAGAATGATAATAGGGTGGTTGGGTGAAGACATCTGTGTGACAACCGATGTGAAATAAAAGTAAATAACTCCTCACATTATGCGAGTTATCATGAAATGATGTATGTATGAAACCGCATGTATAGTGAATATGCACTTATGATGAAATGGTGAGATGCTATGATGATGTAGATATAGACTAGGGTCAATGATACAACCTAGTTCGCTATAACATTTGCTCTGATGCCAATCTGTCACACCCCTAAATTTCATGACTTGCAGCGGAATGAGTCATTCAGGGGCACGACTGGTCATAGCACCAAAGTTGCAGTTATATTGAACGACCTAAAGTGTCGTGTAGAAAATACATCGTTTGATTATTTAAAAACATTCAGAGTTACAAAGCTAGGTCCCAAAAGGTGAAACAGGTTTTCATAAAACAAGTTCATACAATTCAAACGATGGATAAGTGCATAATATATAAAGTTAGACGCGTCGACTCCGCGACTCCATGATGTGTCCATATGCAAGCCAACATGCGATACCTTAATTACCTGAAAATACATTGCTAAAAATGGTCAAAAAAATGTTGGTGAGATCATAGGTTTATGTAAATGAATGATTGTACGGAAACCACAAGTATAAATTGTATGACAAAATGTCACATAAAAATATTACATTAGCTCTTAAGCTCATGACCCCGAAGCTAGACTGATATAAATGCCCCAAAAGGGAGTGCTTTGCCAAACACTCTGAATGTATGAAATGAAATGTGTTCGTTTGACCAGTTGGTGCTACCAACCCGAACGGAGGCGTCACCCTCAATAGATCTATCCACTCACCTTTGCTTGCTCACAATTAACGGTCCATGATAAATAAAAGGGGACTTTAAATTGGCAATGATGTAACTTAAGCAATGTAAATGAGTTTGTATACTTTGGTCCGCATATAAAAATGGTGCAATGTATTCTCCCCCGAGAGTTTAGAAATCAAATAAACAATTGAAAACGGGGCTATGAAAACTCACCTGATATGATAAAGCAACAATGATCACAATGGATATGATGAAACAAAGCTCGGTCTCTAACCACGACCTATTATGAATGATGTGATCCAATGTAAGCAATGATACAATGCAACACATGCAAATACGTATGTTAACGATACCACTTGTTAGTTTTGAAAATAACTTTTATCGACGAAAAATACACTTTTGACGTCTCGTTAAGTTATAAACTACTTTTAGCGTAAACATGTTGAAACGGTACTCCACGATCCTTGTTTGGTGTTCTATTAGCAAATATAATGTTTTCGTCGTAAAACAACACTTTTCATAACTTGTGAAAGTATGTCCAACACGGCTTCGTGAAACTAGTCGTGAAATATTGCACGTCACGTGTTAGTAAATAAAACTCAACGTTTTTGAAAATCTTGTAACCATGTATAAATGTCGTTTCATTTAACTTCCGGTTGTACACGTCTCGATCAATTAGAAAATCGGCTAACAACGTTATGTTTCGCAAAAACACTAGTTTTAATATTTAAAACACTTTCTAATAGTGGCTGTCAAAATAAACTAGAGTTCGTCGGCTTTAAACGTGAATAACTCGGCCGTTACAAGCTCGTTTTCAACGTTCTTGACATTCACGGCTTCGTATAAACATGAACTAACATAATTTCAATGGGTCGGGTCATCTAGATCACGTCTAACGCCTCGTTTTGTCCTTTGAATCTCGGCGATCAGCAACTAAATTTTCAGAAAATTAGTTTTCGTCGTCTAACTTCGAACGATCATATATCCTTCGTTATAGGTTGGTTTTTAGTGATTCTTGCGGCCACGGTTTCGTTTTTGAAAGAAATTTCTGAATATGAAGGCCAAAATATGCCAAAAAATTACTGAGTTTTCCAGTTTACACGTTTTTGGACAGTAGCTATATTAGATTGTTAAAACTCACTTTCTTGGTTCTAAACTTGATCATACAATCTCAAATCAACTCCACAAGTTCACAAATCCTACCATACACCTTCTTAGGGTGTCATGGGGTCCTAAACATCACCAACCTTGGTGGATTTCATGAGATCATTAGTGAAACCTATAGATCTAGTGATTTAAAGAGTTTATGTTCAAATGTGGTATGTAAAACATAAGTATCTTGCATGGATGATTAATATAGCTTGAAAATACATGAACATATATATCAAATGAAAGTAATAAATGATCAAAACATGTTCTTGAAAACTTACTTGATGATTGGATGAGTTTTGATAAGAAATGAGTAATAAACTTGAGGTTTGATCACAAATCCATAACTAGGAAGGCAAATGGTGTAAGATTATGCTTTGTTCTTGAAAAATCTATGGATTTTGGGTGGTGTTCTTGGGTTGGCCGATTGGGGTGGATGAAGTGGAGAGGGTTTTGATCTTTTGTTAGCTAAATGGTTATGTAAGTATGTGTTTGAGTTAGTGGAAGTGAAATTAAATCACCCGGCACACATGGGGTTATTGGAAGAGATATGATGGCTAATTAAGATACTTGTCCCCATTTAATTAGAAGTTGGCTAGTTTAGTGTATACACTGAGTGTTATCGGGTACCGAGTTAACTAGAAATAACTCGTGACGAGGTGAAATGAGATACGACGAAGTTGTAAAAATTGTAAACCGACGGAGTTATAAGCGTCAAATGAAAAATGTAGCGATTGGTTTAAAAACACCGGGTAAAGTAATAATATAATCTCTATATCATTATAATTAGCTTGAAAATGTATTAGGATCATTGTCGGGAGTATTGGGTTTACTGTTAGTAGAAATGACTGAGTGGTAACGTTAATTAAACAATTAAGCATACGTTAATGAAAATCACACAAACACATGCATGAACTGATATGGAAATGATGTTACTGATAATATGCAGACTACCCTAGTCCGTATGATGTGTCTTTACTGATGATGCATGAATACGCAGCTAAACCTAACTGGTTACGCGCATTTGAATACTCGTAAACCTAGTTTACGACATGATGAATGATGCCCATGAATAGTGATTTCCCTCCGGGAATGAATAGTGTCACATGAATAGTAAAATTTTTGACGACTTCTCAAAGTCTCAAACTGACTTCAAAAATGATGAGTAGTGAAATGATGAATAGTGATCGGTGAATAGTGATTGATGAATAGTAACTCATGAATAGTAAATTGTCGAGGTTTGGAAAACGACCTGAAATTACGAGTTGTGACACTTTTTTTAATCAAGAATAATGGGTAAAAACAATTATTCATAGACAAATGATTATAACTAGTTGAATAACAATAGTTCTTTCGACCTTTAAAATTATTAGCAACTAGTTAAACTTGATCAACAAATGTCACTACGAAACTTAATCACAATTGGAACTTAGAATCAACTTGAAATTGAATTAAAACATGTTATCACAATCATACGCAAATCAATAAGCAATACACATCATCTAGGCAAGTGCGCAAAGGCACTAGCCACTCATAGCAAACACTAACATAAACTCAGAACTTTGAACATTAGAAACGATAATTGAAAGTCTTACAATGATTGGAAATAGATTACAAATGATAAAGTAATGATACCCCAAGTATTGGTGTTGACTTCTTGATGTTTTGACCTCCAAATGTAGACTTCTTGGACCTCCAAAGCTTCCTGAACTTGTAAGGACGAATCTGGACTTTTGAGAGAGTATCTTTATGATTGTATGAGAGTTGGTATGAGAATTGTTGAAAAGGTGTTTCCAAAACTCTTCACAAATGGTCCTATTTATACTACTCTCAAAACCTTAGGGTCTTTAATGCTACACTTGGCCTCCAAGCAAATTAGAAGGGCCTAGAATTATCATTAGAAGGCTATAGAATCGTTGGTAGTTAAACACAATACTTAATGATGAAATTTTGGCAAATCAGACGACATCCAACCGATCGGTATTGCGTCCAACCGATCGGTTGGTCTTCAGAAATTGCCTCCATCCGATTCGGTTGCGGGCAGCATCTGATCGGATGGAGTGCTGCTGTATGCTCTTATGGACTTTTGTTGTTTGGCTTGTTTCTTATTCATGGCTCTTGGTTCTTCATCCAAACTTGGTCTTTTCTTTATCTTGAAGCTTGTCAACTTGCATACTTGGACCTTCATTCTTTGAAATGCCTATTTGGTGTGGAACTTGACACAAGAATCATCGTACCATCATAAATATTTCCTTCTTCCTCATTTTTTATCTTTTTCTTCCTTTTTCCTGTACTTGGCTACATATACTTTGCAAACATACTTTGGTACGATTAAGTAACAAAAGCATATAAATATAACCAAATAACATATATAAAAACACGAATAACGCTACTAAAAACATGCACAATTTGAGCGTTATCATATTCCCCCACACTTAAACTTTGCTTGCCCTCAAGCAAATCTAGAAGTAAAAACAATTATCCACATGGTATACGAGTATGTTTAAGAAAAATGTGATGCAAATCTATCAAGTACCAGTACAAGTCAGATTCATCGTTTTAAGCTTTTATGGTCGAAGCATCGAGATGTTTGACAATACCCAAATGATTTTCTTGCTTGATAAACATTACTAATCACCTCACGAAAAGGAAATGAAATATAATTCACTCAAAACACTCATTTGTATGGTTGGTGGAGTATATAAGAAGAATCACACTCATTTGCTCAGTCATGATTTAAATATTACCATAGGCTTGTACAAGAAACAAAACTACACCGAAATGGCGTGAGCACCAAGTATACATATCAAAGAGGTCTTTTATTCGGGTTTAAAGGCTTCAAGGATTATATAAGACTTATGTGCAACTATCTTATGCAAAACATAATAGCTCGCTAACAACGAATTCTCGCATCACCAAATAACGGATGGTCACTAGGGCATATCTTGGATCGCTGGCGCGCTATTCACATAACGGATGGTCACCAAAATACACACTAGATCGCTAGCAATGTTATATAATTCCTCAAGAAATCGGATGGTCACTACATGTCAATACACTTGATAATTCCAAAAATTCAAAAGGGTAGGATAAGACATGGGATATGTTTTAGAAAGGGTTGATAATAACAAATATACAAACTAGTCAAAGTCTACTAACCAAATGTTACTAGCTATTTCGAACCGCTATCATGCAACTTTGAAAAACTCCATACTTGATTGCACTATACATTATTACATAGCTCATTGGCTATTCTTGTCACCTTATAGTTGCGATGACTTATTCTCTCTTTTTTTTTCTTTTTTTTTTCTTTTTTTTTTCATTATTTTTTTTAAACTTAGAAACTTGTCATCTTATAGTTGCGATGACTTCACTTGGATAACTACTTTTGGAGTTTGTAACTTTCTTCGTACTTTCATGATTTCCCACATAACATCTATCTTGCCAAATAGCTAGCAACCAACCAACCAAGACTTGACTAAAGGTAAGGCTAGGCTAAAAGTGTAAAATCTTTTTTGTATTTTTCTGGATTTTATCAAAAGAAAAAGATAGGCTCAGAGGGTGTAACTAGGGGTATTTAGCGTTAATGATAAACGCTAACAAAAGGGTTTATACTGGTGGTTAACTAGTCTGTGTAACTAGCTAAATATCAATACGGAAGGCTTATTTGGGGTAAATCCTAAGGTTGCCTCTTATCACGCATATATACTTATATCACAAATGAAAAGTGATCTCACAATGGTCTCATAATGATTTACAAGCACAAGTTCTAGAATAAATAAAATCACCGGCACCCTCTTTAGCAAAAGAATCAAAGCATAAAAGATGTATGCTAAATACGAAACATGCTTAAATCCTCACATTGTAGTGGAAAGGGCTATAATATGTGTTAGCTAATGTTATCGATCCCAGAATGGATTGCAATATTAATCGGGACACATCTCAATTTTTTCAAAAATTACAGGTTTTACCAGTGGATAGATCCAGTTATTCTAATATATAATCCTTAAAATGACAAATAACTAGATCACAAGGGCAACACAAAATTTAAAATTTAGCTCGAAATTTACAATCTATTCTTATTTTCCTATTCACCCCCCCCCCTTCCCACACTTAAGTTAAGCATTGTCCTCAATGTGATAAACGAATTCAAGGAATGAAAATAGGGAAATAAGAGAATAAACCATATTTTCCGTGCTTCTTATGATTCTTTGATCCAAGTGTCCATGCTTTGTAATCATTACCTGTAGTAATCTTAAAACAAAAGAAACACACGAAATATTTCTACGTTTTATTTAAAAGTTGGTGACACACCCCCACACTTAAGTTCAGCTAAGGGATTAGAGAAACTTTGGGGTTTAATCACTTGAAATTAAAAAAAAAAAAAAAAAAAAAAAAAAAAAAAAAAAAAAAAAAAAAAAAAAAAACTTAAAACAGCAAACACACGGGTTGCCTCCCGAGAAGCGCTTGTTTTATTAATGAGTCATCAGCCGGACTCAAACTTCCTTCTTGCTACGTTGGTGCAATTTTTGGTTTATTCTTTGAGAATTTTGGAACATACACCACGTTTCCTATCACTATTCTTTCTCCAGTTTCATCTATGTTCTCAAATTTTATTCTTTCCGAAGGTCTAGGAAGAACATCATAGATATAACCAGATTTTTCGGCCCAAGGAGTGTTTTTCTTATAATCGGCCGGAAAGGGTGCCATGAATGTTATAGCTTCATAATCTGATTCAGGCGGAATCTCTTTGACTGAAATCTCGTTCATTTGCTCCTTATCATAGTACAATTTAATTTGGTGACCATTAACAATGAAACTTCCACCTTGTTTGTCATGTAATTCAACATACCCAGATTGAAATCCATGTTTCACTATATACGGACCGAACCATTTCGATTTTAGCTTAGGTGCTTTGAACTTGTATTTCATATTAAAAAGCAGAACTTTGTCTCCAGCTTTGAATTCATTCCGGATTCTAAGCTTTCTGTCATGATACGCTTTGGTTCTAGCTTTGTAAAGCTTGGAGTTCTCGTAAGCTTGGAGTCTTAGTTCATCGAGTTCATGAAATTGCAAAAATCTCTTCTCTCCAGCTATTTTGAGATCAGGGTTATAGCTTCTGAGTGCCCAGTAAGCGCGATGTTCGATTTCGAATGGCAAATGACAGGTTTTTCCATACAAAAGTCTGTATGGTGTTGTACCAATTGGTGTTTTATAAGCCGTACGAAATGCCCACAGAGCATCATCTAGTTTTCTCGACCAAACGGTGGGATTGTCTTTGACCATTTTTTCTAGTATCCTTTTTAAGGCTCTGTTGGTATTTTCGACTTGACCACTGGTCTGTGGATGATAAGCTGTGGCGAAACGATGATGAACTCCATATCGTTTCATAATTTTCTCCATTTTTTTGTTATAGAAATGAGTTCCTCGATCACTTATTAAAGCTTTAGGAATTCCATAATGAGCGAAAAGCTTTTTGAGAAAATTAACAACAACTCGTGCATCATTTGTGGGTAGAGCTTCGGCTTCAGCCCATTTGGAAACGTAATCAATAGCAACGAGAATGTATTTGTATTTGTACGATTTAGGAAATGGTCCCATAAAATTGATTCCCCAAATATCAAATATTTCGCAGACTTGAATGCTCTTTTGAGGCATTTCATCTCTACGAGAAAGACTACCGGATTTTTGGCAAGCATCGCAGTTTTGAACAAGAGTATGAGCTTCTTTGAAAATTGTCGGCCAATAGAATCCAGCATCAAAAACTTTTTTAGCTGTGGTGGAAGGATCATAGTGTCCCCCAGTCGGGCCATGATGGCATTCATCAAGAATTCTTCTTGTTTCAGAACCAGAAATACATCTTCTGATCATCCCATCGGGACACATCTTGAAAAGATAGGGCTCTTCCCATTAATAGTGTTTTAGTTCTGAAAAGAATTTACTTCGTTGGGCATGAGTTAATCCTTTTTTGAGAATTCCTCCAATGAGGTAATTTGCATAATCTGCAAACCATGGTATTTCATTTTTATCAACTGTATCAACAGTCATCAGAGTTTCATCAGGGAAATAATCGTCAATCTCGTCTTCCTTTAATTCTTCCAAATTTGGATTTTTGAGACGAGACAAATGATCAGCAGCTAGATTTTCTGCTCCTTTCTTATCTTTGATTTCGATGTCAAATTCTTGGAGTAGCAAAATCCATCGGATAAGACGCGGTTTTGCATCTTGTTTGGTAAACAGATATTTGAGCGCTGAATGATCAGTGAACACAATCGTTTTTGAAAGCACAAGATAAGATCTGAATTTGTCGAAAGCAAAAACAACGGCTAACAATTCTTTCTCCGTAACCGTATAATTTTGTTGAGCATTGTTGAGTGTTTTGCTAGCGAAGTATATAGGACGGAAATGTTTTCCTTCACGTTGTCCTAATACAGCTCCAACAGCAAAATCGCTTGCATCGCACATGAGCTCGACGGTAGAAACCGGCATGTCCTAGAAAACTTCTAACGGCTTTAACGTTTGTTGGAGGTGGTAATTTGGTGATAACATCGATTTTTGCTTTGTCAACCTCCATTCCTGCACTGGAAATTTTGTGTCCTAGCACAATTCCTTCAGTCACCATGAAATGACATTTTTCCCAGTTGAGAACAAGATGTGCAGCTTCGCATCTTTCGAGCATTTTATCGAGATTAGAAAGACAAGCTTCAAATGAGCTTCCAAAAACTGAAAAGTCATCCATGAAAACTTCCATAGATGTTTCAAGCATGTCTTGGAATATAGCAATCATACACCTTTGAAAAGTCGCAGGTGCATTACAAAGACCAAAAGGCATACGCCGATAAGCGTAAGTTCCAAAGGGACATGTGAATGTAGTCTTTTCTTGATCAACAGGATCAATGGGAATTTGGAAATATCCTGAAAAACCATCAAGGAAACAAAAGTACTCTTTCCCTACTAATCTCTCAAGCATTTGATCCATGAAAGGTAAAGGAAAATGATCTTTTTTGGTGGCTTTGTTTAATTTTCTGTATTCAATACATACTCGCCATCCAGTGACAATTCTAGTAGGAACTAATTCATTCCGTTCGTTAGTCACAACAGTCATTCCTCCTTTTTTCGGAACACAGTGAACTGGACTCACCCAAGGACTATCCTCGATGGGGTAAATGATACCGGCATCAAGAAGTTTGATGATTTCTTTTTTAACAACTTCTTTCATGTTGGTATTGAGTCGACGTTGTCTTTCTACAACGGGTTTAGCATCTTCTTCGAAATTGATTTTCTGTCAACAAAAATCAGGACTAATTCTTGGGATATCAGACGTTTTCCACGCAAAAGCTCGTTTATGCTTCTTGAGAATAGAAATGAGACATTCTTTTTCCTTATCATTGAGCAACGAAGATATGACTACTGGAAGAATGAATTATCTTCCAAGTAAGCATATTCAAGATTTTTAAGAAGTGGTTTCAGCTCAAGATCAGTTAGTGGTTCTTGAAGAGATGTTTTGATTCTCAATTGATCATTAAAAGTGATTTCCTCAAAATCTTCTTCTATTATTTATCCTTCTTCAACTTCTGCTTCATCTTCTTCAAACTTTACTTCCATAAAATTAGCGAATTCTTTATCAAAGTTTGTTTCACTAATTTTTTCTGAAGTAGTCATGAATGGATCAGAATTGTCACGTAATGCATCCAATTCTTCCTCAGTGACTTCATCGATTACATCAATGTTAAAACAAGTGTCATCACTGGAATGTGGATATTGCATTGCTTTATCGATTAAAAAGGTAATTCTATCTTCTCCAACTCCAAGATTGAGTTCTTTTCCTTTTACTTTGATGATCGCATCAGCTGTGTTTAGGAAAGGTCTTCCTAAAATAAGAGGTACTCTACTATCTTCCTCCATTTCTAAGATCACAAAATCCACGGGAAAAATGAATTTACCAACTTGGACAAGCATATTCTCAGCAATTCCAACAGGATATTGGTAAGAATGATTTGCTAAGCGAATACTCATCCTTGTAGGTTTCAAAGTATTGATGGAAAGTTTAGAATACAACGAATAGGGCATTAAATTGATACTTGCACCTAGATCGGCTAAAGCATCGCATGTGATGTTGTTTCCTAACGTGCATGGAATCAGAAAACTTCCGGGATCTCCGAGTTTTGGTGGAATTTTGTTTTGAACAATGGCTGAACATTCTTCATTGAGAAAGGTAGCGGATATTTGCTCCAACTTGTTTTTGTTATTAAGAAGTTCTTTCAAAAATTTCCCATAATTGGGCATTCCAGCTAAAACATCAACGAGGGGTACATTGAGTCTAACCTCTTTGATTATTTCAACAAACTTCTTATAACGTTCTTCCATCTTTTCTTTCTTAAGGCTCTGAGGATATGGAATTTTTGGTGTGTACGCCTTAACTAGTGGGATGGGTTTGGGTGGTGTTTTTGTGGTATTTTCCTTCTCGGCTTCTTCAGCTTCATCCTCACTATTATCATTGATGATTGTGGTATCATTTGGATTGGGTGGTGGATCATAAGAGAGACCACTTCTTGTGAATACAGCATTGATATGCTCATTTCTAGTCTGTGGTGGACGATAAGTTTTATCGTTTGATCCAAATGATGTTGGTTTAGGGTTGGTTTGGGTATTACTTGGTAATGAACCTGATGGTCGGGAAGAAATTTGATCAGAAAGTCTACCGAATTTGTTTTCAAGATCTTGAATAGATGCTTGATGATTTTTCTGACCTTGCTCAACTTTGGTTTTGAGATTGAAAAATTGGTTCTTGACGAACTCATTGGTGGATTTTTGAGCAGTTACGAATTCTCTCATCATTTTTTCAAAATCGGTTTCTTCCGGTTTTTTATCAGAGGTTTGTGGAGTTTGACTGTCTACTCCTGGCGGTTGTTATCCCTTTGTTGGCGATCTTGCCAATTTATAGAATTTCGTTCGTAATAATTACCACGATAACCGCCTCCACGGTATCCTCCTTGGACATAATTAGCTTCTCCTTCTTTGGGTTGGTCCATTGGTTGATCGTCACATTCTGATGATGGGTGATTACCTCCACAGTTGTTACAACCGTCTCGCATTTCTTTCATTTCTCCTTTAAGATCTTTGTATTGCGAGTCGATTTTTGAAACCAAGGTTTCCATTTTCTCCATGAGTTTAGAGGTATCGGAACTTTCAGCAAAAGCAACGGTTTTTCGTAAGGGTTTGGTTTTGGCATCTTTTGACCAATCGAGTTTGAGAAGAACTCGGTCTTCGAGCAATTGATATGCCTGGTTAGGACTCTTATAAAGAAAAATTCCTCCCGCATCAAGAATTCCTTGAGATGCTTCATCAAGTCCATGGTAGAAGATTTGGATAATGGTTCCTCATCTTAAACCATGTCCATGACAACTACGAAGCAAATCTTTCATATGAAGCCAGGCTTCGACGAGTGATTCATTAGGGTTTTGTGTGAAAGCACGAATTTCTCCCATGAGTCGGTCAAACATGGCAGGTGGAAAGAATCGGCTTACAAAAGCTTGCCTCATCTCCTCCCAAGCATTTGATAATTCCTGGTGTTAATTTGTTATACCACACTTTTGCATCTCCAGCAAGTGATGATGGAAAAAGTTTGAGTTTAATGGAATCCACATTGGTGTCGCCATATCGGAACATGCCACAAATTTCGATGAATTCGGCAATGTGTTTGTGAGGATCGGCCCTCAAACGGCCATCGAATTGACGGTCTTTGATCATAGAAAGATGGTGACCTTTCACGGTGAAATTGTCACCTTGGTTGACAGCAACAATAGCAGCTCCAGGAGTGGGTACTACGGCTCGGTTGACTTCCCACATGGGTTGATCATCAGCCATGGGAAAAGGTTGATCAGAGAATGGGTTATAAACGACTTTTGTCACAACTCGTAATTTCAGGCCATTTTTCCGAACCTAGACAATTTACTATTCACGAGTTACTATTCACTGGCACTATTCATTCCAAAATTTTTATTTCATATTCTCGTAAGTTAAACTATTTTAATGATAACCCGAGATTTTGGCACTCGTCGGATAATTTCTGCAAGAATCACGAAAACGTGTCCGAGACTTACTTTAAGGTTTAAACGTCATTTAGGCATCCCGATATGTCCAAACAACATTGCCAACAAGAGAAATATATGTTTTCCACCTTCCGTGACATTTTCATGAATTTAGGAATTTTAGGATACCCGGTTTTAAGTTTTGTGACTTTACGACTTACAGTTAGCAATTAACGGGACCAAAACTCACTCCGTAAGTCAAGATAAGTATCCAACCTAAAATATCTAGATATTTTCTCAAAAATATCTAGATATTTCAAAAACCTAGTGAAATTACCATTTTACCCTTTCGTTGAAATTACCAAAATGCCCTTGGCCTATATAATGCCTAAACTAGCTCATTTTCACTAGAAAATCACACACTCTCTCCCTCTTTCTCTCCCTAGTCCACGGCACACCACAAGAACCAAGCAAGATCCATCAATTTTTGAAGATCAAGTCATAATCATGCTATACTTTCATTCCTTGTTAGGGTTTTGTGATAAAACCCTAGGTTCTTTACATAATCATCTTCAAAACTCATCCAATCATCAAGTAAGCTTCAAGATCACTTGTTGATCTTTCCATACTTTCATTTTTCTAGTTTCATGTTGTTTATTCAAGATCTATATGCATATGTTAGTTTATACCACTCTATTTACACTTTTTATAACTTACGAACCCTAGATACTTAATATAAGTAGATCCATAAGTTTTATTAACATCCTCATGAGATCCACCAAGGTTGGTGATGTTTAGGAACCCATGACACCCTAAGAAGGTGTATGGTAGGATTTGAGTTGATTTGAAGTTGTTTGGTTGGTTTTTAGACAAGTCAGTAACTAGGAAAACCAAGTTTTGACACTTATAGAAAGTTGCTGTCCATTTTTGCAAAACGTGGATAGATCAGGGATTCCTGGGTAATTTTGGACCAAATATTTAGAAAATACTTTCCGATACGAAACTATGGCCGAAACCGGGGATAAAAACGAGTTTATAACGAAGGAGATACGCTAAAAACGAGTTAACGACGAAAACTATATTTTCCGGAAATAGCTTGCTGATGAACAGTACTCACGGGCAAATTTGAGCATAAAACTTGATCTAGCCGTCCCGACTTACCAAAAATAGGTTAGTACGTTGTCCCACGATTCCGGGGATGTAAAGAACGTAGAAAACAAGCTTATAACGACCGAGATATACACGTTTGAAAACCCGACGAAACTTATTTAATTTTGACCGCTTCTAATAGCAAAATATATTCCAAGTGTAAAACAGTTTTCTTTCAAGTCACCATGTTGCGAGCTATTTTCCCGTTGATCGAGTCACGTATGACCAAAAGTCAAAGGAGACGGCTGAGAGATTATGTTACAAGGATTTCAAAAACGTCAAGTTCTATTCCTAACTCTTAACGTACAATATTTTGCGACTAGTTTTGCGAGGCCGTTTGGTCATATTTTCACAAGTAGTAAAAAGGGTTATTTTGCGACGAAACTATTTTATTTGGCGATAAAACATCAAACAAGGATCGTGGAGTACCGTTTCAACATATTTACACGAAAAGTAGTTCATAACTTAACGAGACGTCAAAAATGTAGTTTTCGGCGATAAACATTATTTTCAAAACTAACGAGTGGTATCGTTAACATATGTATTTGCATGTGTAGCATTGTATCATTGCTTACGCTAGATCATATCATTCATAATAGGTCGCGGTTAGAGATCGAGCCTCATTTCATCTTATCCATTATTATCATTGTTGCTATCGCATCAGGTGAGTTTTCATAGCCCCTACTTTATACATTTTGAACTTTTGGGGGAGATACATGCTTAAACTGCTTACTTACATACATGATTGTGTTAAACTTATTTGCGTTATTCTTGAAAGCATATCGCGGACCTAAGTATCGAACACTTGGGGTAGCCGAACGAATCATATCGCGGACCTAAGTATCAAACACTTGGGGTAGCCGAACATAAGTCTCCTCGTGAGCAGCATTGATAAGTCTCCTAGTGAGCAGCGTTGATAAGTCTCCTCGTGAGCAGCATTGATAAGTCTCCTCGTGAGCAGCATAAGGTCTTCTAGTGTTATAGAACGCACATCGTATACGCACATGTCTTACTCATACTATGTTAGCATTGGGTTGTAAACACACAGGTTGCAAGTCTTGAATGGGCAGGGCTTGGAACTGAGTGGATTTACAATGCCTATGCTGTGGAAACTTTCTCTAAAGGCTTTTCAACTTATTTATAGCAAACTCTATGAACTCACCAACCTCGTGTTGACACTTTAGCATGTATTTTCAGGAACCAAGCAATAGCACGCTACTGGAGGCTTTTGGCAGGGCATGGCATGGTCATAGAAGACTCTGATAAACATTTGGGACCGCTTAACTTATTTTATGGGCCAACTTCCGCACCACTTTTCATAATGTAAATTTAACACTTTTGACTTATAAAATATATTCTAAATGATTGATGTGAAAACCGTTCTTTACACTTGTGTTATGATACCAATTGAGTTGCACCCCAGCGATGTGTAAGCTTCCGCTGGACCCGATTTTGGGGGTGTGACAGATTGGTATCAGAGCCTAGGCTATAGAGAATTGGGTAATTTTAAAACCTAAACTATAGCTACTTTTACGAAAACTTAACCCTATGACCGCCACATTCCTGCCTGCCAAGCTGATGCCTCATTTGTGGTTTGTTGCTAACATATTTAATGAGATTTGTATCTTATTGCCAGATAGATTATACTCACTTATTCTCGTTGATTACTGTGATTGTCTTACATATAAGGGTGCATACATATCATACACGTCACAGCGTTACACCTTTTTCCTTACGTAGTTTCATCTTTCGACCTCAAGCCTGATCACCTGCCTTAGACGTTTGAACCACCCTTTACATGTGAAGGACATAGTATTATTATAACTAAGCTGAGTATTCCAAAATTCATTGAACCTCGGTGGAATATAGACTAGTCATCTATATTCGAACCGGGACAGTGGGACATAGCCTGACTACCTATGTTCGACTCAGAGATGAATTTTGCAATACTGAGAGTAGTTATAATGGAATTATGTCCGGATTGATTTGATCGGTGTAAGCAATTCCATAATCGAGCCAAATTTTCAAAAGACCTCCTTCAAACCACTTGTTCCTAGTTTGATCTAAGTGACAGTTCTTGTTTGATGAGTTGCGAGGATCAAACTGGAATCAAGTTGTTACCCGAGCCGATTCAGTTTAATCTCATGACAGTTCTTGTTTGATGAGTTGTGAGATTAAATTTGAATCGACAACCTCAAACCGATTTAGCCTAATCCCATGACAGTTCTTGTTTGATGAGTTGTGGGATTAAGTAAAAATCGGTTACCTAGAGGTCTTTTGAAGGCTATGCTCGATCATGGGAAAGTTTACCCCCATCAAACCCGACCATGAGAACGTACGTACGTAGAACGAGCGAGCTGAATTCAGGGACTGAATTCCTCTAACGGGTGGAGACTGTCACAACTCGTAATTTCAGGCCATTTTTCCGAACCTAGACAATTTACTATTCACAAGTTACTATTCATTTTTACTATTCACTGGCACTATTCATTCCAAAATTTTTATTTCATATTCTCGTAAGTTAAACTATTTTAATGATAACCCGAGATTTTGGCACTCGTCGGATAATTTCTGCAAGAATCACGAAACCGTGTCCGAGACTTACTTTAAGGTTTAAACGTCATTTAGGCATCCCGATATGTCCAAACAAAATTGCCAACAAGAGAAATATATGTTTTCCACCTTCCGTGACATTTTCATGAATTTAGGAATTTTAGGATACCCGGTTTTAAGTTTTGTGACTTTACGACTTATAGTTAGCAATTAACGGGACCAAAACTCACTCCGTAAGTCAAGATAAGTATCCAACCTAAAATATCTAGATATTTTCTCAAAAATATCTAGATATTTCAAAAACCTAGTGAAATTACCATTTTACCCTTTCGTTGAAATTACCAAAATGCCCTTGGCCTATATAATGCCTAAACTAGCTCATTTTCACTAAAAATCACACACTCTCTCCCTCTTTCTCTCCCTAGTCCACGGCACACCACAAGAACCAAGCAAGATCCATCAATTTTTGAAGATCAAGTCATAATCATGCTATACTTTCATTCCTTGTTAGGGTTTTGTGATAAAACCCTAGGTTCTTTACATAATCATCTTCAAAACTCATCCAATCATCAAGTAAGCTTCAAGATCACTTGTTGATCTTTCCATACTTTCATTTTTCTAGTTTCATGTTGTTTATTCAAGATCTATATGCATATGTTAGTTTATACCACTCTATTTACACTTTTTATAACTTATGAACCCTAGATACTTAATATAAGTAGATCCATAAGTTTTATTAACATCCTCATGAGATCCACCAAGGTTGGTGATGTTTAGGAACCCATGACACCCTAAGAAGGTGTATGGTAGGATTTGAGTTGATTTGAAGTTGTTTGGTTGGTTTTTAGACAAGTCAGTAACTAGGAAAACCAAGTTTTGACACTTATAGAAAGTTGCTGTCCATTTTTGCAAAACGTGGATAGATCAGGGATTCCTGGGTAATTTTGGACCAAATATTTAGAAAATACTTTCCGATACGAAACTATGGCCGAAAACGGGGATAAAAACGAGTTTATAACGAAGGAGATACGCTAAAAACGAGTTAACGACGAAAACTATATTTTCCGGAAATAGCTTGCTGATGAACAGTACTCACGGGCAAATTTGAGCATAAAACTTGATCTAGCCGTCCCGACTTACCAAAAATAGGTTAGTACGTTGTCCCACGATTCCGGGGATGTAAAGAACGTAGAAAACAAGCTTATAACGACCGAGATATACACGTTTGAAAACCCGACGAAACTTATTTAATTTTGACCGCTTCTAATAGCAAAATATATTCCAAGTGTAAAACAGTTTTTCTTTCAAGTCACCATGTTGCGAGCTATTTTCCCGTTGATCGAGTCACGTATGACCAAAAGTCAAAGGAGACGGCTGAGAGATTATGTTACAAGGATTTCAAAAACGTCAAGTTCTATTCCTAACTCTTAACGTACAATATTTTGCGACTAGTTTTGCGAGGCCGTTTGGTCATATTTTCACAAGTAGTAAAAAGGGTTATTTTGCGACGAAACTATTTTATTTGGCGATAAAACATCAAACAAGGATCGTGGAGTACCGTTTCAACATATTTACACGAAAAGTAGTTCATAACTTAACGAGACGTCAAAAATGTAGTTTTCGGCGATAAACATTATTTTCAAAACTAACGAGTGGTATCGTTAACATATGTATTTGCATGTGTAGCATTGTATCATTGCTTACGCTAGATCATATCATTCATAATAGGTCGCGGTTAGAGATCGAGCCTCATTTCATCTTATCCATTATTATCATTGTTGCTATCGCATCAGGTGAGTTTTCATAGCCCCTACTTTATACATTTTGAACTTTTGGGGGAGATACATGCTTAAACTGCTTACTTACATACATGATTGTGTTAAACTTATTTGCGTTATTCTTGAAAGCATATCGCGGACCTAAGTATCAAACACTTGGGGTAGCCGAACGAATCATATCGCGGACCTAAGTATCAAACACTTGGGGTAGCCGAACATAAGTCTCCTCGTGAGCAGCATTGATAAGTCTCCTAGTGAGCAGCGTTGATAAGTCTCCTCGTGAGCAGCATTGATAAGTCTCCTCGTGAGCAGCATAAGGTCTTCTAGTGTTATAGAACGCACATCGTATACGCACATGTCTTACTCATACTATGTTAGCATTGGGTTGTAAACACACAGGTTGCAAGTCTTGAATGGGCAGGGCTTGGAACTGAGTGGATTTACAATGCCTATGCTGTGGAAACTTTCTCTAAAGGCTTTTCAACTTATTTATAGCAAACTCTATGAACTCACCAACCTCGTGTTGACACTTTAGCATGTATTTTCAGGAACCAAGCAATAGCACGCTACTGGAGGCTTTTGGCAGGGCATGGCATGGTCATAGAAGACTCTGATAAACATTTGGGACCGCTTAACTTATTTTATGGGCCAACTTCCGCACCACTTTTCATAATGTAAATTTAACACTTTTGACTTATAAAATATATTCTAAATGATTGATGTGAAAACCGTTCTTTACACTTGTGTTATGATACCAATTGAGTTGCACCCCAGCGATGTGTAAGCTTCCGCTGGACCCGATTTTGGGGGTGTGACAACTTTGGCTTCAAAAAGGTTATCAAACGGTGGGTTTCGTACTCTTGGTACACGATTGGCTAATGGAACAAATGGGTTTCTTTTTCTTCTTGGTCTTCGGACTAAATGTTCGGGATCTGAAAAAGGTGAAATTGGTTCTATTCCAGTTGATCGAGTGTTCATACAATTCCCAAGAGAATCGAGGCAATGTCTAAACACACGAGTAAAGAATGAAAGCAGTTTGGAAAATCAGGGTTGGTGATCCAATCGGATGAGTGTAATACCGATCGGATGGTTGTCTCGGTAAAATTGGTTTTTAAAGGTTACCGATCGGATAGATTGACTACCGATCGGTTGGTGCTCTCGGTAAATTTAAAAATTGAGCAACCGATCGGATGGTCAGCTCGAAAAACCTTTTTTTTTTTTTTTTTTTTTTTTTTTTTTTTTTTTTTTATGGAAACTAACTTAGTGAGAAATGGACTTCTAAAACTTACGAAAACACAATCAAAATCGCCGGCAGCGGCGCCAAAAACTTGATGTGTTACACGTGTGTACAAGTTTTAAATTTATAAAGGTGAATTACCGAATCTAGAAATAACACATACGAGCAAGTGAACTCGTCCGTTATAGGAAGATTATGATGGTAAGTCGGGATCGTTCACAGGGATTTGTGAGTGAATCGGATCGTAAGCTACTAAAAGTGAATTTCTTAAACAAGCAATGATGAAAATATAGTAATTCAAATGATTAAAAACTACACTTGCTTAGACTAACACACTACTCTTGATTAGCATGATTGTGATAACTTTGGATAACATGTTGGTTTTGATAATTAGTTTGGTGAACTAATCTATTGTTTCTACAAATTAAACCTTCGTCAAGATTTTAGTTCATAAAAACAAGCATTACGTTTAACCAATCAATTCAAGATCAATTCAACGTTCATAAGTTGGTGTAACTTAAACACAAAAATAGTCTTTTGCTTTATCAAATAAGCTTAGGAAATGGTCAATACAAAAGGTAACCGATCATAGACAAAAGGTCACAATTGATAGTAAACTATTAATCTTTCGACCCTTGAAATGGTTTACAATCAATCCAATTTTGATAGACAAAAGCCTTCTTATTACAACCACAATTAACTTTCTTTGTTTAATCAAGAATAATGGGTAAAAACAATCATTCATAGACAAATGATTATAACTAGTTGAATAACAATAGTTCTTTCGACCCTTAAAATTATTAGCAACTAGTTAAACTTGATCAACAAATGTCACTACGAAACTTAATCACAATTGGATCTTAGAATCAACTTGAAATTGAATTAAAACATGTTATCACAATCATACGCAAATCAATAAACAATACACATCATCTAAGCAAGTGCGCAAAGGCACTAGCCACACATAGCAAACACTAACATAAACTCAGAACTTTGAACATTAGAAACCATACTTGAAAGTTTTACAATGATTGGAAATAGATTACAAATGATAAAGTAATGATACCCCAAGTATTGGTGTTGACTTCTTGATGTTTTGACCTCCAAATGTAGACTTCTTGGACCTCCAAAGCTTCCTGAACTTCTAAGAACGAATTTGGACTTTTGGGAGAGTATCTTAATGATTGTATGAGAGTTGGTATGAGAATTTTTGAAAAGGTGTGTTTAAAACTCTTCAAAAATGGTCCTATTTATACTACTCTCAAAGCCTTAGGGTCTTTAATGCTACACTTGGCCTCCAAGCAAATTAAAAGGGCCTAGAATCATCATTAGAAGGCTATAGAATCGTTGGTAGTTAAACACAATACTTAATAATGAAGTTTTGGCAAATCAGATGACATCCAACCTATCGGTATTGCGTCCAACCGATCGGTTGGTCTTCAGAAATTGCCTCCATCCGATTCGGTTGCGGGCAGCATCCGATCGGATGAAGTGCTGCTGTATGCTCTTATGGACTTTTGTTGTTTGGCTTGTTTCTTATTCATGGCTCTTGGTTCTTCATCCAAACTTGGTCTTTTCTTTATCTTGAAGCTTGTCAACTTGCATACTTGGACCTTCATTCTTTGAAATGCCTATTTGGTGTGGAACTTGACACAAGAATCATCGTACCATCATAAATATTTCCTTCTTCCTCATGTTTTAATCTTTTTCTTCCTTTTTCCTGTACTTGGCTACATATACTTTGCAAACATACTTTGGTACGATTAAGTAACAAAAGAATATAAATATAACCAAATAACATATATAAAAACACGAATAACGCTACTAAAAACATGCACAATTTGAGCGTTATCACTCTCCTAAAGCAAAACACTGAGAACTTCACTTTTACCAGCAATGAGTCACTGGATCATATGTTCAACAGGCTTCAAAAGATTGTAAGCCAACTAGCTGTGCTTGGTATGTATATACCTCAAGAAGATTTGAACTCCAAGTTCTTGAGGAGTTTACCAGCAGAATGGGCTATGCATGTAGTTGTCTGGAAGAACAAGCCAGACATTGATACAATGAGCTTGATGGGCTTATACAGCAATTTCAAGATTGTGGAGCAAGATGTGAAGAAAGCTGGAGGATCTAGTTCAAGCACTGGGAACATGGCATTTGTGTCATCTCCTAGTAACTTAAGTCCAGTTGAAGAAGTTAAGGTTGCTGTGGGAGTTAGTACTGCTAGCCCCTATATTAGTACTGCTAGTTCATCAAGTAGTACTGTTGGTATTCTGGATGAGAAAACATGTTGTGCCTTCCTAACAAGACAGAATGATGGGTCTATGCTTACTCATGAAGACTTCCAGGAGATCAATGATGATGATTTGGAGGAGATGGACCTCAAATGGTAGATCTCTCTTCTGAGCATGAGGGCTAAGAAGTTCCACCAAAGAACAGGGAGGAAGATCACTATCAGCAGTAATGATACTACTGGTTTTGACAAATCAAAGCTATAGTGCTACAATTGCCATAAGCTGGGGCACTTTTCAAGGGAATGCAGGAAGCCTAGGCAGCAGGATGGCAAGAGCAGAGGTTATGGGAACAAGGCCAAGATTGTAGATGAAGCTGAGCCAACTTCAAAGGCAATGGTGGCTATTGATGGCTTAGGGTTTGATTGGAGTTTCATGGCAGCAGAGGAGGAAGAACCAACTGACATGGCACTTATGGCCTTCTCTGATTCTGAGGTACAATCTACTAAAGTTAGTTCAAAATCTTGCACATCACTTAAAGAGTTAGAAACTTTAAGAAAACATTATGATGAACAAAGGATAGAGCTGAAGAAAACAAATCATAAGAGAGATTTAGCTGTCCTTGAGGAGCAGATTGTGCACTATAAGAATAATGAGTCTAGTTTTGCTGATGACATAGCAGTTCTTAAAAGGG
Source organism: Artemisia tridentata subsp. tridentata (assembly GCA_021014915.2). Lineage (NCBI taxonomy): Eukaryota > Viridiplantae > Streptophyta > Magnoliopsida > Asterales > Asteraceae > Artemisia > Artemisia tridentata. The sequence goes on from CP139506.1 coordinate 308,767,054, forward strand.
ATTTAACTTTTAAAAATGCTGAAATTAGTCTTTTGAAAGCTGAGTTGGATAGGATTAAAAAGGCTAATGAAAACATTCAATTAAGTGTAGAAACATTAGAATATGCATCTAAGGGTGTAAACAAAATAATTGAATGTCAATTGATCAACAAGGCTAAGTCTGGGTTAGGATATAAGACTGTTCCACCTCCTCACAGAGGAATCCCTACACCCTCAGGGATAGACCTAGAACATACAGGCTTGCCTGAATTTCAACAACCAATGTTAGAATATGGTCCTAAGCCAAAAGAAAATGTAGTTGTTGATAAGCCTGTAGAAGTAAGTGAACCCTTTGAGAGTGCAAGTGACACTTCACTCACTGAGGACAAGGTGTCCTCTGGTAGGAATTCAGATGCTCCAACCATTGAGGATTTCAGATCTGATGATGATGAGGAAGATCAGGTTATGGCTAAACCTGATGTTGTTAAGATAGAAGGAACAAGTGTTCCTAAGGTGGTCAAGAATGAAACTGTTAGGCCTAAAACAAATGTTAAACAAGTTAGGCAACCAGTAAGGTATTGTGAAATGTATAGAACCACAGACAAACCCAGAGGTAACCAAAGGAATTGGAACAACCTCAAGTCTCACCAACTAGGTGATGACTTTGTCCTATATAAGAAAGCTTGTTTCACTTGTGTGGATTTTGACCATCTTGCAGCTTTTTGCAACAAAAGGGTAACTGGGTATTCAAACCATAGGGTGAAATTAGAAAGGCCTCAAAATTACTCTAACATTGCTAGAATGACACCCAGAGCAGTTTTATTAAAGTCTGGCCCAAAACAAGTTCATAATGCTAGACCAGCAGTTAGTACTGCCAAACCATTTAAGTCTGTTTACCCAAGACCAGCAGTTCAAGGTGCAAAAGCAACTTTCAAACATGCACCAACAACTGCTAAAAAGGCCTTTTCAAAACAAAGCAGCGGTACAAAAACAAATTTGGAAACCTAAGGTTACAACTGCAAAGCCAGCAGTTTATACTGCTAGTCAAGCAGTTAGTACTGGCAACTTTAAAAACACTGCTAGGAAAAAGAGGACTAATGCTGTTAAGGCCTCAGCATGTTGGATTTGGAGACCTCTTTAATCCAATGGTGCATCAACTATTTTGAAAAGATTTAACTATATTGATGCGCGAGGCAAACCCAAATCAGTAATGGCTTGGGTTCCCCAAGGAAACTAATTTCCTTATTTCATGTGCAGGGACATTCACAAAAAGATGGTGAAATCAAGGTATGCAAATAGTGGGTGTTCTAGGCACATGACAGGCAACATGTCCTATCTTTTAGACTTTCAATCATTTGATGGAGGATATGTTACCTTTGGGGGAGGAATAGGAGGCAAAATTACTAGTAAAGGTACTCTTAAAACCGGTAAATTAGATTTTGAAGATGTGTACTATGTGCAAGAACTTAAGTATAACCTGTTTAGTGTCTCACAAATGTGTGACAAAAAGAACAAAGTTCTTTTTACTGAAACTAAATGTTTTATGCTTTCTCCAGACTTTAAGCTACCTGATGAAAGTCAGGTATTGCTCAAAGTTCCAAGAAAGGGCAACATGTACAGTGTTGATATGAAGAAGATTGTTCCTAAAGAGGCCCTTACTTGTCTTGTTGCAAAGGCCACATTGGATGAATCAATGTTATGGCATAGGAGACTTGGTCACATTAAATTTAAAACTATTAATAAGATTGTAAAGGATGGTTTGGTAAGAGGCTTGCCTCAGAAAAGATTTGAAAATGACCAAACTTATGTTGCCTGTCTTAAAGGCAAACAATACAAGGCTTCTTGTAAGCCCAAGATTTTTAACTCTATTGATCAACCTTTGTTTATGCTACATATGAATTTGTTTGGCCCTACTTCTGTGAGTAGCATTAAGCATAAGAGGTTATGTCTTGTGATTACTGATGACTATAGTAGGTTTACATGGGTTTTCTTTTTAGGTTCTAAGGATGAGACACCTAGCATTCTTAAAACATTTATTACCGAGATAGAAAACTTAATGGATAAGAAATTTAAAGTCATTAGATGTGATAATGGGACAGAGTTTAAGAATAGATTTATGGATGATTTTTGCAAAGAAAAAGGTATTAGAAGGGAATTTAGTGTTGCTAGAACTCCTCAGCAGAATGGGGTTGCTGAGAGGAGAAATAGGACACTCATAGAAGCTGATAGACCCATGTTAGCTGACTCTAAGTTGCCTATCACTTTTTAGGCTGAAGCAGTTAATACTGCTTGCTATGTCCAGAACAGGGTTTTGGTAGTTAAGCCTCACAATAAGACACCATATGAGCTTTTTAGAGGTAGAACTCCCGCATTAGGATTTCTAAGACCTTTTGGGTGTCATGTGACCATTCTGAATACCTTAGACCATCTAGGCAAATTTGATGGTAAAGCAGATGAAGGATTCTTGGTTGGATATTCTCTCAATAGCAAAGCCTTTAGAGTATACAACACAAGAACTAGGAAAGTTGAGAAAAACCTGCATGTTCAATTTCTAGAAAACAAATCTAATGTTGCAGGTGAAGGTCCAAAATGGTTGTTTGACCTTGAGACTCTAACCTAATCAATGAATTATGTGCCAGTTGTTGCAGGAACTAATGATTTTGCAGGTTCAGAAGCTGATGATGCAACAAATGAAGCAGGTTTGGGTAAGGAGAAAGATCAAGATCATGTGTTGATGCCAATATGGACAAGTGTGGATTCAACTTCAATGAATGGTGGACCTTCTACTGATGAAGCTAAGGAAGGGATTGAAGGTGAAAACAATGTAGATGGAACTGAGGAACAAGAGAATCAAGCTAACAGTACTAATGGTGATTGTACTGTTGAGCCCCAACTTGATACTCCTGAGCCAAATAATCATATTGCTGGCTCATCAAACTCTAATGCAGCGGATTTCTAAGAAGATGAGGTAGATTTTGGAAATCTCCCACCAAACTATCAAGTTCTCACTACACCACACACAAGGATTCACAAAGCCCACTCCCTAGACAATGTGATTGGAGATGTGCAATCTGGAGTGAAGACAAGGAAGCAACTCTTGTTGGGAATTAAATATTCTGAAGTTTAAGTATAAGGAAAATCTCTTAATTGATTAAGTCTGGTATCAGTAGAGTTAAGTCTGGTGAGTTCCAAAGTAAAGTCTGCTGGTTATCTGCTGGTTAAGTCTGGTCGTTGAAGTTAAGTCTGGTGGTTAAGTCAAGTGTTAATTCTGGTGACTATCAGAGTTAAGTCTACTTGATGAAGAGATTAAGTCTGGTTGACTGAAAGTCAATAATACACGGTAGATAATATCTTACCCCATGTGCTCAGTCCTTATCTTATTCTCTCAGAACAAGTTGTAATCCTAGATACATGTTGTATCTTAGTCACTGACACACATAAGATAAGCTAGCAAGTTGTTTGACAAGACTTAACATTATTGTAAAGATCTTTCTTATGTTATAAAAGAAAGATCTTAGACTAGAGATATAAGTGTGTTAGAAATATAGTGCAAAATATATATCTCTTAAGAACATAGAACAAAAACAATATCACAAGATATAGAAACACAAGATTCAAGGTTGTAACCCTAGTGATAACTCAAGATCACTCGTATTATTAACTTAATAATATTGAATCGTTTGGTGATAAGCTTTCATTGTTCATTGTCATATAACAAACACAACTGTTCCATTTCCATAACCATAATAACCTTCTAAGTGTGATTAAGTAGATTCCGCATACTTAATCATATTCACTCAATATATCATATACACAAAGTCATAAAGGTTTAACCACCTTAACAGTGTATCGAATCCTAACAAGTGGTATCAGAGAGAGGCTGATATTATTGATTTAGAAGAAGAAGCTTCAGAAATGGATGTTCAAGATACTGCTACAAATGTTGCTGCAAAGTTGCCCATGATCAAACAGAATGAGTTTGAGTTATGGAGGTTGAGAATTGAGCAATATTTCATGGTCCAAGATTATGCTTTTTGGGATATCATTCTGTATGGTGATTCATTTACATTAGGGTATACAGATATTATTCTTGAAGGCAAAACTGAAAGAAGAAGGAATATTGGACCATCTAACAATGATGAAAAGATACAGAAGAGGAATGATCAAAAGGCAAGAAACTTATTGCTTATGACCATTCCTGGTAAACAAATGCTATCTTTTAGCAAGTATCCAGATGCAAAAACTCTTTTTGAAGAGATTTGTGCATGGTTTGGTGGTAATGAAACTACCAAGAAAACACAGAAGACATTGCTAAAACAACAATTTGAAAACTTTAGTTCAAATAGCAATGAATCACTTGATAAGCTGTTCTCAAGATAACATAAGCTTGTCAGTCAGTTAGCTGTGTTTGGTGTTGAGATAGCCAAGGAAGATCTCAACATGAAGTTTCTGAGAAGCCTATCTGATGAGTTCCATACTCATGTGGTTGTCTGGATGAACTAACCAGACATTGAAATCATGAAACTCAATGATTTGTTCAATAACTTCAAAATTGTTGAACAAAGTCTAAAGAAGTATGGAATCTATAGTACTAGTTCTGGGAATGTGGCACTCTTGTCATCTCCTAGTATTAGTAAATCAGAAGAGGTAGATGAAGATGAAGGTGTTTCTACTGCTATCTATGGTGGTCCTTCTACTAGTTCACAAAAGAATGTTGCAGGACTTGGAGATCTGGCATTCTATGTATTCATGTCTAGTCAATCTAGTGGCTCTCCTCTAACTCATGAAGATCTTGATCAGTTGGATGATAATGATTTGGAAGAGATGGACATCAAATGGCAGGTTGCTTTACTTAGCATGAGGGCTAAGAAGTTCTAGCAGAGAACTGGTAAGCAGATTAGCATTGATGGTAATGAAAATGTTGGGTTTGTTAAGAAGAAAGTAGAGTGTTACAACTGTCACAGGTTAGGACACTTTGCTGAAGAATGTAGAAACCCAAGTAAGCAGGACAATAGAAGGACATGGTATAGGCAAGATAAGAAGAAGGAAATCACAGTTGAAGAACCAAGGGCTATGCTAGCCATAGATGGTATCAACTATGATTGGAGCTTCATGGCTGATGAAGTGGAAGCACCAACAAATGCTGCACTGGTGGCCACTGAGACTGCTCTAATGGCCTTTTCTGATTCATAGGTAAATTCCATAATTAAATGTACTGAATCATTCTCTGCTCTTAAAGCTTATGAAGATCTTAAAAAGATATTTGATGATCAACTAGAACAATTATATGATGCATTAGCCAACTTAGGTAATCATAAAAGAGGTATATCTGTTGTTGAAAAACAACTTGTACATTATCAAGAAAATGAGTCTAAGTTTGCTGATGACATGAATGCTCTTCAAAGATAAATAGATTTTCAAGCTGAAATAATTTGTTCAGAAAGAGCAGCTCTGGCTAAAGCCCTAAATAACAATGAAAATGTTAAGATAACAGTAGATGCTTTAGCTTATGCCTCAGAGGGAATTAATAAGATTTGGGAAGCTCAAGTAATCAATAAAGCTAAGTCTGGTTTACGATACAAATCTGTTCCTCCACCATATAGAGGTGTTCCTTCACCTCCAGGTATTGACCTAGCACATACAGGTTTTGCTGAGTTTCAAGAACCAATTATGGAATATGGTTCTAAGTCTACTGAGGGTCCTAAGATAGAAAAAGTAAGTGACAGTTTAAATAAAACTTCACTTCCTAAGGACAAGGTGTCCTTTGTTAAGAAAAGAGATGCTATAGTTGTTGAGGATAGTACAACTGATAGTGATGAAGATGAACAGGTTATGTCTAAACTTGAAAAAGTTAAGAAAGCAGGAACAAAGGTTCCTAAAGTGGTCAAAAAGGATACTGATAGGCCTAAATCAAACATTAAACATGTTAGGCAACCAGTTAGGTATTGTGAACAATACAGATCCACTAGCAAGCCCAGAGGTAACCAACGAAATTGGAATAACCTCAAGTCTAACCAATTAGGTGATGACTTTGCTTTTTCCAACAAAGCTTGTTATACATGTGGTAGTTTTGACCATCTTGCAGCTTTCTGCAACAAATGGGTATCTGGGTATGAAAACAATAGAGTGAACTACAAAAGGCAAACACCTAAATCTCATTTTCACTCTAGTTCTAATGTTAACAGAACTAAACCCACAACAGTCTCTGTTAAGTCTGGCTTCAATAAAGTTAATTCTGCTAGACCATATATGACTGTTTACCCAAAATCAACAGCTAAGGGTGCAAAAACATCTTACAAACATGCACCAAAGTCTGTTCAAAGGCCCATTCAATCAAAAGCAGTAGTCCAAAAACAAGTTTGGAAACAAAAGGGGACAACTACAAAGCCAGCAGTTAATTCTGGTAGGCAAGTAGTTAAGTCTGCTGCTTGGGCAAAGAGGGAAAATGCTGTTAAGGCCTCAGCATGTTGGGTTTGGAATTCAACTAAATCCAATGTTGCATCAACTGTTCTAAAAAGATTAAATTACATTGATGCAAGAGGCAGATCCAAGTCAGTAATGGCTTGGGTCCCCAAAAGAAACTAATACTTCTCATTTATGTGCAGGAACATTCAATTGATCAACAAGAGGATCAAGGATACTCAGATAGTGGATGTTCAAGGCACATGACAGGCAACAAGTCCTATCTTTCTGATTTTCAAACATTAGATGGTGGCTATGTTACCTTTGGAGGAGGTGTTGGTGGCTAAATTTCCGGTAAAGGTACAATTAAAACTGGAAATTTAGATTTTGAAGATGTGTATTATGTACAAGAGCTAAATTATAATCTTTTTAGTGTCTCACAAATGTGTGACAAAAAGAACAAAGTTCTTTTCTGTGAGACTGAATGTCTTGTACTTTCTCCTGATTTTAAGATGCCTGATGAAAATCAAGTACTTCTTAAAATTCCTAGAAAGGGCAATATGTATAGTGTTAACATGAAGAACATTGTTCCTAAAAAGGATTTAACTTGTCTTGTTGCAAAGGCCACATTGGATGAGTCAATGAAATGGCATAAAAGGCTTGGTCATATTAATTTCAAAACCATAAATCAGATTGTTAAGAATGGTTTGGTAAGAGGTTTACCTCACAAAAGATTTGAAAATGATCAAACATGCATTGCTTGTCTTAAAGGCAAACAACACAAAGCCACTTGTAAGCCCAAGATTTTTAACTCTATTAATCAATCATTGTTTATGCTGCATATGGACTTATTTGGACCTGTTTCAGTAAGTAGTATAATGCATAAGAGATATTGTCTTGTTATAATTGATGACTATACCAGATTTACATGGGTTTTCTTTTTAGGTTCTAAGGATGAAACTTCTAGCATTCTTAAGACATTCATTACACAGATAGAAAACCAAATAGACAAGAAAGTGAAAGTCATTAGATGTGATAATGGGACAGAGTTTAAGAATAGAGTTATGGATGATTTCTGCAAACAAAAGGGTATTAGGAGAGAATTTAGTGTTGCTAGAACACCACAACAGAATGGTGTTGTTGAGAGAAAGAATAGAACACTAATTGAAGCTGCTAGAACTATGTTAGCTGATTCTAAGCTACCTATAACTTTTTGGGCTGAAGCAGTCAACACTGCTTGCTATGTTGAAAATAGAGTTTTAGTTGTACAACCTCACAATAAGACATCATATGAACTTTTTAGAGGTAGAACTCCTGCAATAGGATTTCTTAGACCTTTTGGATGTCATGTGACAATTCTCAATACCTTGACCACTTAGCAAAATTCGATGGTAAAGCAGATGAAGGATTCTTTGTTGGATATTCTCTTAATAGCAAAGCATTTAGAGTATACAACTCAAGAACCAGGATTGTAGAAGAAAATCTACATGTGGAGTTTTTGGAAGATAAATCCAATGTAGAAGGTCAAGGACCAAAATGGCTTTTTGATCTTGAAACTCTAACCAAATCAATGAATTATGTGACTGTTGTTGCAGAAACTAATGATTTTTCAGGTTCACAAGCAACAGATGAGGCAAGGTTAGAAAAGGAGACAAACCAAGATCATGTTTGGATGCCAATATGGTCAAGTACAAGTGTGGAATCAACTTCAACAATTGGTGAATCTTCTTCTGGTAAAGCTAAAGAAGATGTTGAAGATGAAAGCAAAGAAGATGGAACAAAGGAACAAGAAAATAGTTCTGCTGTTGATAATGTTGCTGAAACAGACTTAACTGAAGGAGCAGACTTAACAAAGGAAGCAAAATTAACAAACAATGAGGTGGATTTGAGAAATCTCCCACCAAACTATCATGTTCCACTTACACCACAAACCAGAATTCACAAAGTCCACTCCCTAGAAAATGTGATAGGAGATGTACAATCAGGGGTGAAGACAAGACAACAACTGATGTCTTCAGACCAACAAGGGCTTCTTGATGCCCTTTATGCTTCAAAACAGCATGAGTTTTCAAACTCTTGCTTGTTTGTATGTTTTCTCTTACAATCTGAACCAAAAAACATTCTGAAAGCCTTAGATGATTCTAGCTGGGTAGAAGCTATGCAAGAGGAGCTTCTTCAGTTCAAGATTCAGAAGGTTTGGGTGCTAGTTGATTTACCTAAGGATGCAAAGGTAATTGGCATTAGATGGGTTTTCAAGAATAAAAGGGATGAAAGGGGAATAGTGATTAGGATTAAGGCTCGATTAGTAGCCCAAGGGTACACACAACAAGATGGTATAGACTATGATGAAGTTTTTTCTCTAGTAGCAAGACTTGAGGCAATTAGGTTTTTCTTAGCTTATGCTTCATTTTTAGGCTTCACAGTTTACCAAATGGATGTCAAGAGTGCATTTCTATATGGCACAATTGAAGAAGAGGTGTATGTCTCACAACCTCCAGGGTTCATTGATCCTGACCATCCAGACAAAGGGTACAGAGTTGTAAAAGCTCTTTATGGCCTTCATCAGGCACCTAGAGCTTGGTATGAAACACTGGCTTCCTATTTAAAAGAGAATGGATTTCAAAGAGGAAAGATTGATCAGACACTTTTCATCAAACAGCACAAGAAGGATCTTCTATTAGTGCAGGTGTATGCGGATGACATTATCTTTGGATCTACAAGGAAGGAGATGTGTTTGGATTTTGAGAAGCTTATGCATGATAAGTTTCAGATGAGTTCCATGGGGGAACTTACATTCTTTTTGGGTTTGCAAGTTAAACAGTCATATGAAGGCATATTTATTAGTCAAGATAAATATATTGTTGAGATACTTAGAAAGTTCAACTTTGATGATTCTAAAATGGCAAGCACACCAATGGATTCTGAGAAACAACTTCCAAAAGATTTAGATGGAGAAAATGTGGATGTACACACATACTCATCTATGATAGGATCTTTGATGTATCTCACATCATCAAGACCTGACATCATGTTCTCCGTTTGTGCTTGTGCAAGATTTCAAGTAACTCCAAAGGTTTCTCATTTAACAGCGGTCAAGAGGATTTTTAGATATCTCAAGGGTCAACCTAGGTTGGGTCTATGGTATTCAAGGAAATCACCTTTTGATTTGGTAGCATTTTCGGATAGCGATTATGCTGGTGCTATCTTTGACAGAAAGTCAACAACTGGAGGATGTCAATTCCTTGGGTGTAGACTTATCTCATGGCAGTGTAAGAAGCAAACAACTGTGGCTACTTCAACAACTGAAGCTGAATATGTAGCTGCTGCAAGTTGCTATGCTCAAGTCTTGTGGCTTCAAAACCAACTTCTTGACTATGGGTACAATTTTATGAATACTGTTATTCATATTGATAATAGTAGTACAATTTGCATTATTAAAAATCCGGTACAACATTCTAAAACAAAACACATTGAAATTAGACATCATTTTATTAGAGATTGCAATGAGAAAAAGTTAATTCAAGTAATGAAAATTGCTTCAGAACATAATTTTGCAGATCTGCTAACAAAAGCTTTTGATGTTGGAAGGTTTCAGTACTTGGTAGCAAGTATTGGAATGCTTAATTCTTAAATTTTTCAATCTATGTGTTTTTATATACCAGTGTGGTTAATTCTGGTGATTACTCAGTTAATTCTGGTGGTTACTCAATTAAGTCTGGTAGTTAAATTTTTGTTTGTACTGTTGTCTTTGTAAATTTGTACTAGCTATTACTTTAAAATTGTGTTATTTCATACAGTTAGTCATATGTTTATTCTAATATAAGACAAGTACTTTGTACATTGTTCTTTTGGTTTTAGACTAACAATTTCAGGTATGAACATTTGAGCACAAAAGAAGTTTTCAAGTGAAATGGAAGCAGCAGAATGTTATATCAGTTGCTTACATAACAGATTTATGATGGACTGAGTTTGGGAATTCTTAACAAAGGTTTATACCTAAGTTCATTAATTCTTTAAAACTACTTTCTTGAAACCTGGTTATCATATTTCACATTGAATTGATGACTTAGTTGATCAGACAGTAACTGATTCAACTCACTTTCTATCATTTTATACTTTTAAGTATAATGAGCAAGTCTAAGGACATCTGATAGAAAGAACAGCTAGTAAAAGTGAATCTAACACTTGTGTTAGAGGCAACAATTGCTATGAGCTGGAAACCCTGTCAAGAAAGCCTTTTGAATAGGTTTATCTTTACACAGGCAGTTATTTATAACTGAAAACATTGGTTCTCACACAACCAGAGGTTGCTTTAAACCGAAATCTTGATTAAGTGTCTGTTATACACTTAATCCCTTCAAAATGGTTGAAAGCAGTATGATTTTTCATAATAAAATCATATGCATACTACTAAAAGTCAAAAAAATTCTTAAAAGGATTTTTGAAATAAAAATGACTCAGACAACCATCAACTGATGGATTATGAGTTATTGCCCCATGAATCACCTCTCATATGAGTTAACACACCTAGAAGTGATGAGGGCAGCAAATTAAACTCTTAAGGAATTGATGGCTACATGTACAATATTGTCTGATAACAAGTTCTAATTGATAGCTCAGATGATGGGGAGAGATACATTGTGAGAGATCTTCCAAACAGGGGAGGAAATGTTATTTGCATCTCAGGGGAGGAAATAAAGTTGGAAGATTAACCAATGAAAGGGAGGAAAAGACAAGAGCATACAAGATGATGAGGAAGTTGAAAATGACAAGAATAGAGCTGATTCTGGAGTATTCTATATATTCAGAAGGGATGAAGCATTCCAAAGGAGAAAGTTCTATCTAGGTCAAACGAAGAAAGCTTTCAGTTTCAATTTCAGTTCACTACGTTTGTTCATCACTTGCAAAGGCATGCTGATAGATGATTTCACCATTGCCTCTTATAATTCCTCCATCCAAGGAAATTGCACCATCTTTTAGGTCAATGTTTGAAGCCTAAAGATGTGTGTATTGATATTGTTGAAGTCAAAGATCAGAAAGCAGATGAGTTACTGAGATAGATATTAATCTTTCAGAATAGAAGAAAGTTCAGTCCAAGGGTCTGACTATGAAGTGTTTGAAAGATCTTCACAATCCATAATTTAATTCAGAAACATGTTGAAATGGATTCACATGTTTAGGGGAGGATTGTTGGGAATTAAATATTCTGAAGTTTAAGTATCGGGAAAATCTCTCAAGTGATTAAGTCTGGTATCAGTAGAGTTAAGTCTGGTGAGTTCCAAAGTTAAGTCTGCTGGTTATCTACTGGTTAAGTCTGGTCATTGAAGTTAAGTCTGGTGGTTAAGTCAAGTGTTAATTTTGGTGACTATCAGAGTTAAGTCTGCTTGATGAAGATATTAAGTCTGGTTGACTGAAAGTCAATAATACACGGTAGATAATATCTTACCCCATGTGCTCAGTCTTTATCTTATTCTCTCAGAACAAGTTGTAATCCTAGATACATGTTGTATCTTAGTCACTGACACACATAAGATAAGCTAGCAAGTTGTTTGACAAGACTTAACATTATTGTAAAGATCTTTCTTATGTTATAAAAGAAAGATCTTAGACTAGAGATATAAGTGTGTTAGAAATATAGTGAAAAATATATATCTCTTAAGAACATAGAACAAAAACAATATCACAAGATATAGAAACACAAGATTCAAGGTTGTAACCCTAGTGATAACTCAAGATCACTCGTATTATTATCTTAATAATATTGAATCGTTTGGTGATAAGCTTTCATTGTTCATTGTCATATAACAAACACAACTGTTCCATTTCCATAACCATAATAACCTTCTAAGTGTGATTAAGTAGATTCCGCATACTTAATCATATTCACTCAATATATCATATATACAAAGTCATAAAGGTTTAACCACCTTAACAGTGTATCGAATCCCAACAACTCTTGACTTCAGATCAACAAGGGTTTATTAGTGCAGTTTATGGTGCAAAGCAGCATGAAGATTCCAATGAATGTTTATTTGTGTGTTTCCTCTCACAGTTTGAGGCCAAAAATGTTCTCAAAGCCTTAGAAGATTCAAGCTGGGTAGAAGCAATGCAGGAAGAGCTTCTCTAATTCAAGATTCAAAAGGATTGGGTGCTGGTGGATTTACCCAAGGGTATGAGGGTAATTGGCACAAAATGGGTTTTCAGAAACAAAAGGGATGAAAGGGGCATTGTGGTTAGAAACAAGGCTAGACTTGTAGCCCAAGGGTACACACAGGAAGAGGGTATAGACTATGAAGAAGTCTTTGCACCAGTAGCAAGGATTGAAGCAATTAGACTATTTTTGGCCTATGCTTCATTCATGGGCTTCACAGTTTATCAAATGGATGTCAAGAGTGCCTTCTTATATGGTACTATTGAAGAGGAGGTTTATGTTTTACAACCTCCAGGTTTCATTGATCCAGAGCATCCTGATAAGGTGTACAAGGTTGTGAAGGCTCTCTATGGTCTACATCAAGCACCAAGGGTCAAGATTGATCAGACTTTATTCATCAAGAAGAACAAGAAGGATATCTTGCTGGTTCAGGTGTATGTAGATGATATTATCTTTGGATCTACAAGGAAGGAAATGTGTGTAGAGTTTGAGAAACTTATGCATGATAAGTTTCAGATGAGTTCCATGGGGGAACTTACTTTCTTTTTGGGTCTGCAAGTAAAGCAATCAAGTGAAGGCATATTTATCAGCCAGGATAAATATGTAGCAGAGATTCTAAGGAAGTTTCAGTTTGTTGATGCTAAAGTGGTGAGCACTCCAATTGATCCAGACAAACCATTACTCAAGGATGCTAATGGAGAAAGTGTTTATGTTCACACATACAGATCTATGATAGGGTCCTTGATGTATCTTACATCATCAAGACCTGATAACATGTTTGTTGTATGTGCTTGTGCAAGATTTTAAGTGACTTCCAAGGCTTCTCACTTAACTGTATTCAAAAGGATCTTTAGATATCTTAAGGGTCAACCTAGGTTGGGTCTATGGTATCCTAGGGAATCACCTTTTGACTTGGTGACATACTTAGATAGTGACTATGGTGGTGCAAGCTTAGACAGAAAATCAACAACTGGAGGATGTCAATTCCTTGGATGCAGATTTATCTCATGGCAGTGTAAGAAGCAAACAATTGTGGCAACTTCAACAACTGAAGCTGAATATGTAGCTGCTGCAAGTTGTTGTGGTCAAGTGCTTTGGATTCAAAATCAGCTTCTTGACTATGGGTACAATTTCATGAACACGGTCATATATATAGACAATAGCAGTACAATTGGTATAATTAAAAATCCAGTGCAACACTCTAAAACAAAACACATAGAAATTAGGCTTCACATTATTAGGGACTACAATGAGAAAAAGTTGATTCAAGTGGTTAAAATTGATTCTGATCAAAACTTTGCAGTTCTTCTCACAAAATCCTTTGATGTAGGAAGGTTTCAATACTTGGTAGCAAGTATTGGGATGCTTAATCCTTAAAGTTTTTCAAACTGTGTGTTTTTGTACTTAAATTGGATTTGTACTGCTAGGTTGTCAATTGGTACTGGTATTGTAAAGTTTGTACTGTTAGTACAAAGTTTGGACTGTTTGGTTTACTGTTAGTCAAATGTTAAGTTAAGAAGATAGGTTTTCAATTTATGAAAATATCTCATTTATACCCTTAAGTTTATAATTTGGCAATATATACCCTTGACTTATAAAGTTTGGATTTTTTGGTTAATACTGTTAGTCAAATGTTTATACTGTTATGAGACAAGTGCTTTGCACTTTGTTTTCTTGGTTTTGGACTAACAAATGCATGTATGGAGATTAAGCACAAAGGGATTACAGGTGCAATTGTGTGAGCAAAAGTTGGTGGTTCAAGTTGCTGACATAATAGGTTAATGATGGACAAAGTTTGGGAATTCATTAACAAAGGCTTACACCTAACTTAATCAATTCTTTAAAACTTCTTTCTTGAGACCTGATTATGATGTTTCATATTGAATTGATGGCTCAGTTGGTCAGATAGTAACTGATTCAACTCACTTTCTATCATTTTATACTTTAATTAGTGTACTGAGTTTGTCTAAGCATATCTGATAGAAAGAACAGCGAGCAAACGTGAATCTAACACTTGTGTTTGAGGCAACAACTGCCACGAGCTGGAAACCCTGTCAAGAAAGCCCTTTGAATGGGTTTATCTGTACACAGGCAGTTATTTTATAACTGAAAACATTGGTTCTCACACAACCAGAGGTTGCTTTAAACCGAAATCTTGATTAAGTGTCTATCTTTACACTTAATCCCTTCAAAAGGGTTGTTAGCAGTATGGTTTTTCATTAAAATCACGTTCATACTGCTGAGTCAAAAATTTTCTCAAAAAGTTTGTACTGCCAGGCTTAAAGTTAGTACTGGTAGGCTAAGTTTGTACTGCTAAATAGACGTTAGTACTGGTGCGAATTAACCGCTTTTTGAAACTAGCTGTTGAGAGTTAGTTAAGATATTTACTCATGATTTCCTTGTTTTACGGGTTTCCTTTTTGGATATTTTTACCTTTAATATATTTTATTAACCTTATCTTCGATTAAAAGTTATCTTTTAATCCAAGTTGGTCCAATTGAAACCCTAACCAAGCAAATCATCATACTTTATCTCAATTCACTTTCATCTCCTACTTTCTACCCTAAAATTTCACTATTCCCACCAGTCAAATCAATTTTTACTGAAACAAACATGGCTACTTTATCCTTTGTTGAAAGACACAATCAAGTTGCTTATTTGGTAAAAGCAGAGGATGACTAAACTTTTCATCAGATAGTGGATTTTCTAAACAACTCTTACATAAGGTATTCTTTACTTTTAAATCCCACTATCTATGTCACTCACATCAAACAGTTTTGGCACACTGCTAGTGTCAAAACCTTTGAAAATGGTGACAAAGAGATTAAAGCTAAAGTGGATGGCTATTATATCACTATTACTTAATCCTTACTCAGGAGGCATCTCCATCTGAGTGATGAAAATGGTATTAGTGCTATGCCAAACACGTAAATTTTGGAAAACCTTTCCAGGATGGGGTATAATATTGACTCACATGCTTTAACTTTTCAAAAGAGTAGGTATGCCACTCAATGGAGATTTTTTATTCACACCATCCTTCACTGTCTTAGCCCCAAGAAAACCTCATGGGAACAGTTCAGTAGTAATATTGCTACTGCTCTCATTTGTTTGGCTACTGACAGAATTTTCAACTTTTCAAAACTAATTTTTGAAGGTATGGTGAAGAATGTTGATAATAAATCAATTTTTTTTATGTATCCAAGATTTATCCAATCAATTTTGAACAAAAATGCATTGCCTCCACACAAAACAATTTATCCAACCCCCAAGCTTACTCAGAAACTTTTTAGCAATATGAAAATTGCTTCAAGGGGTTATGGTGGGGAGGAAGTACCACTTTTTGATACAATGCTACAACATCAGGGTGAAGGAGCAACAAGCCCAGTTGCCTCCCATCACACACCCACAACATCTGAAAGTTCATCATCACAACCATCTTCATCAACCAATAGGACTGATTCTAGACAGGACTCTGATGTTCCTCGGCATAGAGTTCCTACTCCAACCAATGATGCAGATGAGGCTGAGAATGTCAGAATGGAAAGGGCTACTTCTACTGACTCTGGTTAGTAGCTGAGCAGGACAGAAGCAACATCAATAAGACCCAATCCATGGCAACACCAGCAGTAACTAGTACTTCTGGTGGAATCCCTAACCACATGGAAACTCAAGGTGGCTCAGAAACCCATGTTAGGATAGATTATGAGTCTATGCCCCATGATTCACCTCTCCCCGGAGGTAACACACCTGGAGGTGATGAGGGCAACAAGAAACTCAAAGAATTGACGGATCTATGTACCCAATTATCTGCTAAGGTGAAATCTTTGGAAGATGAACTCAGGAGCCACAAGAAGAATTTTGCAGTTGTCTACACAAAGATGGTTATGAAATTGAAGAAGTTAGAGACCACTGTTAAGAAACTCAAAGGCAAAAGATCAGCAAGATTGGTGATTTCAACAAGTTCTTCTAGTTCATCGAAGGGTCAAAAATCAGATGATGGTGAGGGATCTTCCAAACAGGAGAGGAAGATTACTCAAATTGACCAAGATCCTGATGTTCAGTTGGTTCATGAGGAATATGAGACTCAGGGGAGGCATATGGAGCAGTTTGATCAAGGTACTGGTGGTTTTGATGAAGGTACTGCTGGGACAGAGCAAGGTACTGCTAGTGTTGAAGGTACTGCTAGTCTTCAGAGTTTGATAGATGCTGGTTATCTAAGTACTGCCAGTGCAACTTATTCAAGAAAACCAAAGATATCAAAGGCAGACAAGTGAAAAGGGATAATGACTGAGCAAGAACCATCAAGGAAGTTGTCTAAGAAGGAGTTAGCACTTGATGAACAATTGGCTTAGGAAATGGCTCAGAAATTTCATGAGGAAGAGTTAGACAGAGTTGCTGAGGAAGAGAGATTGAATAAAAAAGCAAGATTGGTTGCACATATGATGGAAAGAAAGCTTCAAACAGAAAAGGAAGAGAGAGCTGCTCAGATCCTTGCTGATAAAAGGTTAGCTGAACAGGTTCAAGAAGATGAAAGAGCCATGTATACACCAGAAGAGCAACAATCTGCAATTGATGATCTTTTGGAGGAAATGAGAAAGAAGTTGAGTAAGAAGAAAGCTTATCAGATGAAACCTCCTTCAAGAAGTGAGAAACTGAAGTATATGAAAGCTTATTTGAAGAGTCAGGACAATTGGCAAGAAAAATACTTCAAATATAGGTCTTATGAAGAAATTGAAGAGATCTACATCAATACACATAAAAGACTTCAGAGGCATTTGAAAGGTGATACATGGGAAATAAGAGGAGAAAAGAGAATATCAGAACAATTAGAGTCAGGGGATTCCAAAAGACTAAGAATTGAAGGAGAAAAACAGGATGAATCAGTTTAAGAAGAGCCTGCAGAGGAAGAAGCAGAGAAAGAAGAAGAAACATTGGCTGATGAGCAGATACAAGGTATGATGGTAGTAGTTCCAGAGGTTTTGAATGTCAATCCCCTTTAAGCTAAACATCCTATCATAGATTGGGAGGTATACTCAGATGGTAGAATCAAAGGGTGGAGAATTATCAGGGTTGGAGGAAAGTCTGAGATTCATAAATTCTTTGAAAGACCATATAAAAGCCTTTGACAGAGAAGATTTAGACAAACTATGGAGTTTAGTACAAGAAAGGTATAGATTGTCTGATCCTGCAGATGACAAGGATAAGGAGTTATGGGTTGAGCTTAGAAGGTTATATGAGCCAGATGCTACTGATTCAGTATGGAGATTTCAAGCACATGATCTATCTACTACTTAGAGATTATTTGATAATTGTGGAGTTCATCAGATTGCTACTACAGCAGGAGTACAAATTTATATGTTAGTAGAAAAGACTTATCCACTTAGAGCAGGTACCTTGCTAGTTATGTTAGCTGCTAAACTCAAGGTAGAAGAAGAATCCAAAATGGCAAGGGAACTTGTGAGAAGAATCTATCAGCAGGCAGAAGAAACTAGATTCATAAGGTAGTGTTTGGAAGATCCTCACAATCCTCATTTAATTCAGAAGAAACTTGATGATTTGGGATAAATCACAAGTTTAGGGGAGGATTGTTGGGAATTAAATGTTCTGGAGATTAGTACTACTACGGGAAATACACTAACAGTACTAACTGCTAGTGTATAATTGAAGACTGCTCAAGATATAACTAACAGTACTAACTGCTAGGTTAGTACTGCTAGTACAACTAAAGATACTGCTGCATGGATAACAGTCATGTAGGACTTTGTAGAGGATAAGTATGGAAAGGATCTTGTGTATAACATATTCAGTTAGAATTATACGGTTAATACTTATCTTGTAAAGGACTCCTTAGTCTATAAAATGGGATCCTAGGTTATACGGTTAGATATATATCAGTTATAGCTTTTGTTAAGGATTCAAGGTTGTAAACCCTAGTGATAGCTAAGATCACTCGTATTATTCTCAATAATATTGAATCATTTTTGGTTAACATTCTATGTTCATTGTTCCAATACAAAGCATTACTGTTCCATTACTCAAACCAATATTCTTCTAAGTGTGGTTAAGTAGATTCCGCATACTTAATCACATTCGCTCAAAGTATCTTATACACGTTATACAGGAGTAACATCCTAAGTTTATTATAATCCTCACACAATATGCCTGCAACATATCTGATGATGATGTTGATTTAGATGATACTGATAATGAGGTATTATGTAAAATTTTGATTATGTTGTGTTTTGTATTGTGTTGATGCTAATAATGTTCTAAAAACGTTATTTATATCTTTCGATTACTTCACGTTTTGAGGATGACAAAATGTGAACTAACGTTACGTTAAAATTAACGCTAACAAGTTTTTAATCGGAAGATCCCGTTTCTATGCAAATCACTCTTGAACTAAGTTACAACTTGGACTAGTGATCAAAGAAGTGAATTCATGTTTTGAATATTCACATTTTAAATGGGACAAAACATTTTTTCAAAGATACACATGACAAATTATTTTTGAAATATTAAGAAATGTTTTAATGGAAAAATAAGTTTAAAAATCACAACAGCTATTTTTCCCCCCAAAATCAGCTCCAACCTTCCCCAAATAAGTTTTCACCAGAAAAGACAAAATTTGGAGCGTCCTAGTCTACCACGGCTCCACGGTACCGTTAAATTTAACGGAGCCGTGGGTCATTTAGTGGAGCCGTCCGTACCATTTTGAATTGTAACGTTCAGATTTTCTTTGCCTATAAATACCCACCTCTTTCACAGTTTTAGGCACCCTTCACACACAGAAAAATCCCTTAGTAAAACCCTCTCACACCTTTCACTTCTTAGGGTCAATTAGATTAGTTTTTCTTTGTTTCAAGAGTGATCCAATCATCCTTCAAGTGATCCTCTTCATACCTCTTCACTAGCAAGAGAAGAACACAAGTATCCAAGTTGATACAGGGTGTTGTCATCCTCTTCATTGGCAAGAGAAGAACTCAAGTAATCAAGAAGATACTAGAGTTATAGTTGATAGGTTTTTGTAACACTTGTTACAATCTTGTTGTGTCTTAGCATACATCAAGTTTATTTTCTTTTTGTGAGTGAGAGTGAAGATCAAGTGTGATCTATAGAGATAGTGAACATCTCTTGAAGCCATTGGGCTTGTGTGATTGATCAAGAAGATCAAGGGTCATTAGGTTAGTGTTAGTTGAGTAGAGTGAAGTGAGTGTTGATCATTGTGATCGTGTTGAGATCTTGGTGATCTCTTGAAGCCATTGGGCTTGTGTGTTTGGTCACGTGGACCTTGGTAGATTGGTGCTAGCTAAGATTAGCACTCGACATCTAGCTTAGTATCGGAAATAGGATAAGCGACGTGTACGGTTTTCTCCGCCTTAAGGGAGGTTGTTGACATAGTGCTTGAAACTCTCGAGTGTGGTACTTGAGGAGTGGAGTAGGGCGAAGAAAAGCTTCGTAGCCGAACCACTATAAATCCTCTGTCTCGGTTTGATCATTCCAACTCTACTCTTTACTTTTATTTGTTATTATTACGTAGCTTAGTTTGTAGTTCATATTGGTGTCGTTTGATTACACATAGAGTTCGAATCAAAGTTTCCAATAGCATACTTTTAAAACAAGATTTTTAAAAGAAGTTTTTAAACCGGTAAACTATTCAACCCCCCTTCTAGTTTCCCACAATTGGTATCAGGAGCCACGTCAGTCAAGTTTTTAAAGTATATTGTATTTTAAAGCTTGAACCGATCAATGGATTCTGACAAATATCTAGAAGGGCAATCTATGCAAAGACCACCACTTTTCGAAACCGATTGTTTTATTTATTGGAAAACAAGATTCGAAACGTATGTGAAATCAAAAGACATTGATCTTTGGCATGTTATTACCGAGGGTGACTTTCAACCTATTCAAAAGAATCCGGAAACTAAAAAGGATGAAATAGTTTCTTATGATAAACAAAGTGATGAACTTAAAAGGAAATTAGCCAAAAATAATGAGGCTAAAATGATGATTTATAATGCTTTGCCTAAAAAGGAATTTGAAAGAATTTTTATGTGTAATACGGCAAAAGACATTTGGAAAACTTTGTTAGTCACTCACCAAGGTAATAACCAAGTTAAGGAGAACAAGATAGATCTTCTTGTTCAACAATATGAACAATTCTCCATTTCGGAGGATGAGTCAATAGATAATGCTTTTGCTAGATTTAATACTATTATCACTAGTCTTAAAGCTCTTGATGAAGGTTATTCTAGTAAGAACTATGTTAGGAAGTTTCTTAGAGCTCTACATCCTAAATGGAGAGCAAAGGTCACCGCCATAGAAGAGTCAAAGGACTTGGCGGCATTGTCACTCGATGAACTTATAGGAAACTTGAAAGTTCACGAGATGATAATTAAGAAAGACTCCGAATTAGTTAAAGGCAAAGGCGAGAGAGTTAGATCTCTAGCATTGAAAGCCAAGAAGGAGTCTAGTGATGAGGAATGTTCGAGTTCCGATAGTGAAGATGAGGAATATGCACTAGCGGTTAGGGATTTTAAAAAGTTCTTTAGGAGAAGAGGTAGGTTCGTTAGGCAACCTCGTGATGAGAAGAAGACATCACAAAAGAACCATGTTGAAAAGAAAGGGACAAGTGATAGGAAATGCTTTAGATGCGGAGATCCTAATCATCTCATAGGAGAGTGTCCCAAGCCACCGATATTCAACAACCAACGAGCTCTCATAGGAGGCGCCTGGAGTGATAGCGGTGATGATGAAGAAAAGAAGCCCAAGGACGAAACGTGTCTAATGGCTCATGCTTCAAATGAGGTACGTTACAACTATCCTGACTTCATAGATGATAATTCGTCAATAGATGATAACAAACTAAATGACGAACATAATAATCTATGCAAAATTGTCTCAAAAATGTTAAGTAGAAACAAATTACTAAAATCAAAATTGCATGAACTAGAAGTGAAAATGTTAGAACTAAAGAGTCAAGTCAAAGGACTTGAAAGATATAAAGTATTAGACATAGGATGTGAGTCATGCATGAATCTTAAAGTAGAAAATGAAAAACTCAAGGAAAACATAATTAGAATTACTAGCCTTGAAAAGAAAACAGAAAATGCTTTGACAGATAAAACTAATCAAGCAGAATCTGTTAAAATCTCAAACTCTGTCAAAAGTCCAGACGGCACCACTAAAGGTACCGACGGCTCCATTAAAGTTAATGGAACCGTGGTACCGTCCGACTCTGGAGACAGAACTGAGTCAAATTTCAAAAACAAATCAAGTCCTAAACCAACTCACATCGTTGTTAATGGTACAAAAGTCTCTATTGCTAGTATAGAGGAAGTTAAACGATTCTACAAACCTATGTCAAAACCCAAACCTAGATTTGTAAAATCCGATGCTAAGCCTAAGACTCCTCCACCTAGAAAAACATACACTCCAAAACCTCGGTCAAGAACTCCTCTACCGAGACGTAACTTTAAAAGACAAAGCTTTCCAAGTGACTATCCCGTAACTTGGAATGATCGTCAACTACAAAGTTACTTGCCATGGGAAATTTGCCCACCATTTCAACATCCTAACCACATGCAAATGATGCATGGGATGTTCAATGCTAACCACTTTGGACCCATGAGATATTGGGGACCAAATGTTTGAATGTTTATCTTATGCAATAGATATTCTTGGGAATCGACTTGGAGCCTGACGAATGGGTAAAGGATAGTGGATGCACCAACCACATGACGGGCAACCGAAGTCTATTCTCATCATACAAGGCATACAACGGAGGTAATGTCACTTTCGGTAGCAAACTTAAGGGCAACATTATTGGCAAAGGTACGATCACTCATAACTCCCTCACTATTAGAAATGTTGAGCATGTAGATAACTTAGGATTTAATTTGCTTAGCATTAGTCAAATGGTAGATAATAAGTGTAGAGTTATATTCTCTGAAGAGGGTAGTGAAATCATTAAGGATGGTAAAACCATAGGCAAAGGAGTTAGGAGAAATGGCCTATTTGTCATGAAAATAGGAAATAAGCCTCAGGATAGGATATGCTTAGCAACCATAGATGATAACTCCACTCTATGGCATAGGAGATTAGGTCATGCCAATATGCGTTTAATACAATCATTGGCATCTAAGGAACTAGTTAGAGATCTACCTAAGATTAAGTTTGATCAACACTTTTGTGACACTTGTAAAGTAGGAAAACAAGCCCATTCTAGTCACAAAGCTAAGAATATAGTCTCAACCTCTAGATGCCTAGAACTCCTACATATGGACTTATTCGGTCCATCCGCCGTACGGAGCTACGGAGGAAACTACTACACCTTAGTAATAGTTGATGACTACTCTAGGTACACTTGGACTAGATTTCTTAAGAATAAGACTCAAGCCTTTGAGGAATTCGAGGTTTTTAGTAAGAAAGTCCAAAATCAACTAGGATGTACAATAGTTTCCATTAAGATGGATCATGGTCGGGAATTTGATAATGAAGTGCAATTCAGTGTATATTGTGATGCTAATGGTATTACTCACAATTTCTCAGCTCCACGCACTCCACAATCAAATGGGGTAGTAGAGCGGAAAAATCGTACTCTACAAGAAATGAGTAGAACGATGTTGAATGAACAATCAATTCCGCAAAAGTTTTGGTGTAATGCGGTGGACACCTCAACTTACATACTTAATAGGATTTTAATTAGGCCTATCTTAGGAAAAACCCCATATGAAATCATGAAAGGTAGAAAACCTACTCTTGATTACTTTAGAGTGTTCGGAAGCAAGTGCTTCAAACTAAACACTAAAGATTACCTCACAAAGTTTGACCCAAAGTCTTACGAAGGTGTCTTCCTAGGATACTCCCAAAATAGTAAAGCTTACATTGTCCTAAATAAGGAAACAATGAAAGTCGAAGAGTCACTCAACGTGACATTCGATGAAAGCCCTCCTCCAACTAAGACATCACCCTTGGTGGATGATGACTTAGATGAGGAACAAGCCATTGAGGTTAATGGCAAGAAAACCATAGATGATGACATTGAGGATGAAATAGTTGAAGTTGACGAAATTGTCAATGTTAAGGAATCCAAGAACCATCCTATTGAAAATGTCATAGGAAACCTAAACCAAAGAACCCTTAGGTCACAAGCACAAAACAAAAGTAATTTCTTTTTTTTTATATCTACTATAGAACCTAAGAATGTTGGTGAAGCGATTAAGGATGAAAGTTGGACACTTGCCATGCAAGAAGAACTTAATCAATTCACCTCCAACCAAGTTTGGGAGTTAGTACCTCCTCCTAGGAATCAAACCATCATAGGAACTAAGTGGGTGTTTAGGAATAAACTCGACGAAAATGGCGTCGTGACTAGGAATAAGGCAAGGTTGGTAGCACAAGGCTATAACCAACAAGAAGGAATAGATTATGATGAAACCTATGCACCTGTAGCTAGATTAGAATCCATTAGAATACTCCTTGCCTATGCGTGTGCCTTAGACTTTAAATTGTACCAAATAGACGTGAAAAGTGCATTCCTTAATGGTTATATCAAAGAGGAGGTATATGTTGCTCAACCTCCGGGATTCGTTGATTTCGAATATCCGAATCATGTTTATAAACTCAAGAAAGCACTCTATGGTCTTAAGCAAGCTCCCAAAGCTTGGTATGATAGACTGAAAGCATTCTTGATTGAACATGAATATACCATGGGAGTGGTAGACAACACGCTTTTCACAAAGAAACGAGATTCACATCTCATCATTGTTCAAATATATGTTGATGACATTATATTTGGCTCAACTTGTCCAGAACTGTGCAATGACTTCTCTAAAATCATGCATGACGAGTTTGAGATGAGCATGATGGGCGAATTAAATTTCTTCCTTGGTCTACAAATTAAGCAAATGGAAGATGGTATCTTCTTTAATCAATCTAAGTATAGTAAGGAAATGCTTAAGAAGTTTAGTTTAGAAGAGTCTAAGCCCATGAAAACTCCCATGTCCACGGAAATAAAACTCACGAAGGATGAAGAAGGTGAGTCCGTGGATAACACTAAGTATAGAGGTATGATAGGTAGTTTACTATACCTCATGGCAAGTAGGCCCGACATCATGTTTAGTGTCTGCCTTTGTGGTCGCTTCCAAGAGGATCCCAAAACCTCTCACCTTGAAGCGGTTAAGCGTATCTTCCGATACATTAAAGGCACTATACACTTGGGATTATTTTATCCCAAGGGGACCGGTATAGAAACTGTTGTCTATGCCGACTCTGATCATGCGGGAGATTACGTGGATCGAAAAAGCACGAGTGGCGTTTGTACCTTCATGGGTTGTTGTCTAACTTCTTGGTTCTCCAAGAAACAAACGGCTCTTGCTATCTCCACTGCCGAAGCCGAGTACGTAAGCGCCGGAAAGGCATGTCAGCAAGCACTATGGATGAAACAAGCCCTTAACGATTATAGCATATACTTAGATGATGTTCCCATTATGTGCGACAATAAAGGTGCTATAGACTTGAGCAAAAACCCTGTCCAACACTCCCGTACTAAACACATTGAAATTCGCCACCACTTCCTTCGCGATAATGTTCAGAAAGGAAACATTTCCATTGAGAAAGTTCCTTCTCAAGACAACATCGCTGACATACTAACCAAACCTCTAAAACGAGAATCCTTTAACTACCTCCGTCTAGGTCTAGGAATGATGGAACATATTCCATAAATCTCATGACTCTTGAAGTCATCCCGTGTATCTCGTCTAGTCAAGTTTAGGAACCCCTAGTCATAAGAATTTGTTAGGTACAAATTCTTTCCTTGTGTCATAAGATCTCACTAAAACAGCGAGACTTAGTCGTCAAAAATCAAAATGGGACAGAAAACAGTCCCAGCAGATCACGGCTCCACTAAATGTGGCACGGCACCGTTAAATTTAACGGTACCGTGGAACCGTGCATCTGGAACATTTCGTATTTCAGTCCCCTTTTCCCACATTACTCATTCAAAACCCTCACAACCTCAGCAAGTGCTTGCTGACATGTTCTATTTGACATTTGGATGATACCTTATCTTGTTCTTTATGCTTGCATGCTTATGATTCTTTAAGTATAATGCATGATCATCTTTATGTGCTAGAGGTAGCATTGTATGGATATATTAGGAAAATAAGTACCTAGTGAGTTGAGGCACTCTCATTTCCAGGAATTAGTTCCCCTAGAAAATTCCCCTAGCTGCCCAAAACTAGCCTGCAAGGAAAAGTTCGTGCCAACAGTGTCACGGCACCACTAAGTAGGGACGGCACCGTTAAATTTAACGGTACCGTAGGGTATTTAACGGAACCGTGACCCTGTATAACAGATTTTTCTTAATGCTCCTATTTCCCTATCACCCTAACCTCAAACCTGCAAACCTTGCACCCTCACATTCACCCTAGGATTCCCCTCCTACACCATATGATCAACTTTAATTCAAATTTCACCCAACTTGCCTATATAAGGACTCACCCTTGCAAGCTTATCTTGCACTTCACCTTCAACCTCACATCACACAAACACCATGTCCTCCACACATGGTTCAACCTCTCAAATCTCCAAGAAACCTAGGATAACCGTAAAACCACCCTCAAAACCACTCTTTGTGGATCTCACAAGAGATGATGAAGCTATGACACCACCTTCCCAAGCCACTCCATACTCACCATCACCACCTTATGCACCATCTAAAACATCATCTACCTACACAACATCTTCATCATCCTATTACACCACATCATCAATGGAATACACACCATCTCCCTTCACCCCATTGGACAATGCCATGCCAATTTCACCTCCAACAACCCTACCACAATCACCATCTCCTATCATGACACAACCCAACCAACCACATCCCTTGGAGTTACATAATGCTAATTGCCTATGTTGTCTCCACAACCGTAATCTCATCTACTTCTTAAGAGACGAGATTCATTTCATGTTCTACTTTATAGAACATCTCTTGACACCTCCACCACCTCAAATGGGGCCCCAATCTCCACCACCTCCTAACCAAAACAACTAAACACTTGCTTGTTTAGTCCTCCACAATAAACTCTTAGGACCCCTCTTGGAAATGAAGCTTGTCTCTAGTCATTAGGAATTTAGGCTTCTTGTTATCTTTCTTAGTGCTTTCTATGTAGTCATACATTACTATGACACTTATTTGTTTTATGAATGAATGCTTCTATGTGGAGGTTTTTCTTTTTAAGGGATTGGTTATTTGTCACAAATGTGCTACTTGTTAGATATTGTATATTTGTCGTCTAACTTTGTTTTGTAGCACGATCCATTGCTCGATTCCTTTGTGTTCTCCAAATGAGGGGGAGTACACATCAAGGGGGAGCCTTAACCACCTTTTTGATTTGACAAAAAGGGGGAGAAATGGGAGTAAACTCATTAAAAACTTGTTAAAATTAATTTTAACCTAAAATGAGTTTATATTTTGTCATCATCAAAAAGGGGGAGATTGTTGATGCAAATAATGTTCTAAAAACGTTATTTATATCTTTCGATTACTTCACGTTTTGAGGATGACAAAATGTGAACTCACGTTACGTTAAAATTAACGCTAACAAGTTTTTAATCGGAAGATCCCGTTTCTACGCAAATCACTCTTGAACTAAGTTACAACTTGGACTAGTGATCAAAGAAGTGAATTCATGTTTTGAATATTCACATTTTAAATGGGACAAAACATTTTTTCAAAAATACACATGACAAATTATTTTTGAAACATTAAGAAATGTTTTAATGGAAAAATAAGTTTGAAAATCACAACAGCTATTTTTCCCCCCAAAATCAGCTCCAACCTTCCCCAAATAAGTTTTCACCAGAAAAGACAAAATTTGGAGCGTCCTAGTCTACCACGGCTCCACGGTACCGTTAAATTTAACGGAGCCGTGGGTCATTTAGTGGAGCCGTCCGTACCATTTTGAATTGTAACGTTCAGATTTTCTTTGCCTATAAATACCCACCTCTTTCACAGTTTTAGGCACCCTTCACACACAGAAAAATCCCTTAGTAAAACCCTCTCACACCTTTCACTTCTTAGGGTCAATTAGATTAGTTTTTCTTTGTTTCAAGAGTGATCCAATCATCCTTCAAGTGATCCTCTTCATACCTCTTCACTAGCAAGAGAAGAACAAAAGTATCCAAGTTGATACAAGGTGTTGTCATCCCTCTTCATTGGCAAGAGAAGAACTCAAGTAATCAAGAAGATACTAGAGTTATAGTTGATAGGTTTTTGTAACACTTGTTACAATCTTGTTGTGTCTTAGCATACATCAAGTTTATTTTCTTTTTGTGAGTGAGAGTGAAGATCAAGTGTGATCTATAGAGATAGTGAACATCTCTTGAAGTCATTGGGCTTGTGTGATTGATCAAGAAGATCAAGGGTCATTAGGTTAGTGTTAGTTGAGTAGAGTGAAGTGAGTGTTGATCATTGTGATCTTGTTGAGATCTTGGTGATTTCTTGAAGCCATTGGGCTTGTGTGTTTGGTCACGTGGACCTTGGTAGATTGGTGCTAGCTAAGATTAGCACTCGACATCTAGCTTAGTTTCGGAAATAGGATAAGCGACGTGTACGGTTTTCTCCGCCTTAAGGGAGGTTGTTGACATAGTGCTTGAAACTCTCGAGTGTGGTACTCGGGGAGTGGAGTAGGGCGAAGAAGAGCTTCGTAGCCGAACCACTATAAATCCTCTGTCTCGATTTGATCTTTCCAACTCTACTCTTTACTTTTATTTGTTATTATTACGTAGCTTAGTTTGTAGTTCATATTGGTGTCGTTTGATTACACATAGAGTTCGAATCAAAGTTTCCAATAGCATACTTTTAAAACAAGATTTTTAAAAGAAGTTTTTAAACCGGTAAACTATTCAACCCCCCTTCTAGTTTCCCACATATTGTAGTAAACATAAAATATTTATGAGTTTTTAATTTTTTATGCATTGTTTGGTTGTTTTTTTGACACACAACAGTCGGAGATCATCAAAGGCGAAATCTGAAATGGGTAAAAAACATATGCAAGTTTGATTATTCTAAAAATGAATATGATAATGATGTATTTTTATTAAATTTTGCTAATATTTTATTGTTGTAAGCATATATGTATATATATATATATATATATATATATATATATATATATATATATATTAAGGTATTTTAATTATTGAAAATAATATATTAATTTGTTATGCACAGGTGGTTTGTTTCACTCGCAACAGTCGAGGATTATCAAAAGCCAAATTTGGAAGGGGTAAAAACATATGCAAGTTTGATTATTTTAAAGATGAATTGATGATAAACAAGATGCTTCCAATGACTTAGATGTTGCAATAGGATCTCAGCTTTTAAACAGCCCCATCAAAAATAATCAAGATTTCTTCAATACATCTAATGGTGAATACCATGAGACAAGTACCGAGGTATAATATTTTGTTATATCATTATTACAATTTTACAAATGCATTAAAATGTCAAATAATTCTAAATTATTCTAAATTTAGGAAAAAAAATATTATGTTGAATTGCTGGGTTCTTCTAAAGATGATGTATCAACACAATTGAAGTTGGGAATAGATCATGCAAAGGGAAAACAATGCAATCATGAAGACAGTTTTGATATTCGTATAGTAGAAGAAGAAGATTTTTCGTCTGAAGAGTACAACTACAATTTTGAATCTACTAATACCGAACTGGTAGTATATAATTTTATTCAATTTATTATAAGTAAACGCGTTTTTATTAATTGTTAATTTTAATTTTTAATACAGGCAAAACTGTATTATGTTGAATCACCGCTTTCTTCTAAAGATAATGGATCCAAACAATTAGGTATAAAGCAGAAAGATGGGTATGAAGAACAAAACACTTGTGAAGACAGTCTTGATATCTACATGTGTCAAGATTTCAAATACAACCATAACCGTATCGTACAAGACGATTCTGATGAAACCAATGACAATAGTTCTGTTGACATGTCATTAAATGATGAGGAAATTAGTGATAATCATGATTGTTAAACACTATTTTAGAATTTGTTTAGAAAACTAATTTAATGTTCTGTTATTTTATGATTGTTAAAACATTATTGATTTTGGTTGTTTTTTATGACATTTATCTTTATAAGATTTTTTTATCTTTTTAACTTTATCGTAAAACCTTTGATGAACATGGTATTTTAAGCAAACCTCCACCATGCAACAACAACATAGCGCAACATAACTGTTAGGTCACCATAATAGATCACAAGTATAAATATGATAGAAATAAAAGAGAGATAGATGTGGTCGATTACTTCAAGATATAAAGTGATAAAGATTTGGTAGCATATATGAAATAACCAACACCTCACTATGTGAGGTTACATAAGTATTTATAGGAGAGGAAGCTAGGGCAACATCCCTAGTTCCTTCCATGTACACGAATTCAATAAGGCCTAGGCCCATGGGCTTGCTACATAGGCCTTAGGCTAATTACTAACTCACAAGGCTAATAAAATTAACAACCTATTACAATAAATAATGATTGACACTTTAATAATGATTACAAGTGATCCAAACAATTTTCCCCTAAGGGTTGGTCATTCAATTGTTGTAGGTTGCTTGACGTCTTCATTTCTTCTTTGGCTTGACGTCTCTTGTATCTTCGTTCTTTGTTCTTGTTCTTGTTGTTGTGATCTTATAGTGGTTTCGCCTTGCTTTCATCAACGTCTTTGTCACTGGTGTCTTTACATCTTTTCTGACATGATCATACTTCTTTTGACTATGAATCTTCATATTTTTGTAGTTCTCCTTTCTATGCTTTGATCTTTGTCTCTTAACTTTGTAGATTCTTTGACTTTGACGTAAAATCATTCTGAACTTTGGTTTACTTTGATCTTTGGAGATAACTTTTTTGACATTTGTTGATCTTTATCTTTCATTATGATATTGGTATGAGCATGCGGAGTTGTATGGATGTTGATGAATATAGTGATGGTATCGATCTCCCTCCAAGGTACTTCGCCATTTCCTGCATGGTAAATGTTAGTAATAATCTCCAATCGATCATGGTGAACCTTTCTTAGAGAATTGTTCACTACGATTGTTTTACTGGCGAATGTCTTGATTCCATTCACCTTGTTCGGGCACATCAGCCGTGCGAATCCTGTTGAGGGACAATTATCAATATTATGGATATAATCCAAGTAAATACCCACGTCGTCAGGACTTGATTCGTGAAAGGAATCTCCTTAACGGGATTTCTAGTACTTACAGGCTCAGACTTCGAGAGAATTGACAGCATAGTGTGAAAACTCTCTCTAATCCTTAAAAAGGCTGTTCTTGAATTGGATACCCTCAAAAAGGCTTACAACAGGTATACCAAAGTATACCCACAATTCAGGTGAGCCGCTGGAGTATACCGAAGTATCACTCCACGACTGTAGACCGTTTGGAACATAAAGTATCTATCATCAAATGTAAGGCAAGATCCAAAGATCTCATAAAAGACTCTTATACAACTTGTGTCCTTTTTGGTGAACACAAGTGTATGTTATGGAAAGTGTATCCTCAGAGATCTTTTGATGAATCTCATGGCTCTAGACTCGATTAGTGCATTTTGATTTTAGTCGTCGGAGGCATGGAGCAGAGTGCCTCCTTTTCAATACCAACACATCTCGGAGTGAGAGGTCAATTGATTATGCAAGGTTCTCCGTGAGAAATGAAACAAGTAACTTTTAAGAGATACTTTAGTGGCTAGAAGGTTAAGTGCAGTGCGTCACTGGGTCCATGACATCTTGTCTTCAATACCAGTGTCACCTTAGTAACAACCAGTAACATATGCATTGACCCGGTTTCTGCCCTAAGTTGATCATTATGAGGGCTATTTCTTTTCACCCTTTTTCTTAACTTTTCTTTTTAATTCTTCAACCCCTTCTTTCTGTTTTCATTTCTTTACTCCTTTTTTCAATCATGCCTAAGGACTTCTAGTACTAAACTATTGGTGTTGTCCCTGGGTAGATCCCTCCGGCTTTGGCGGATCATAGGACGTATTTCCTAACCTTAGTCACCTTATAACTCCATGACTATCCTATGTTGCCATAAACCATTCATTTTAAAATCTCTCAAAGTGTTTATGAATATAAAATACATTTTGTTAACACTTTTAGAGTTTTGGATTTTTCAGAAATACTCCCCCTTCACTTGTGATCATAAGTTTTTAAGATAAATTTGCACATGTTGGGTAGAGTTCGTACTTTTGAATTGATCGACTTTCAGTGAACAAGACCGATTCGAGACACGCTTACATCACTAGTTAGACTAGCTTGAAATTATTACCCGGCCTGGTCATGTTCAAAGAAAATTTCTCGAAATGGTACACTCTACATAGACAAGTCCTACTCCAGACACGCTTACATCACTGGTTAGACCAGCTTAAAATTATTACCCGTCCATGACAAGTCTTTTCGATTACTGACATTTGAGTTTCATCAATTCATGGGTTAAATCTGAGTCGAGATCATTTGAAATTCCACACATATGTTACCATATTTTAATCACTTTTGTTTTTCTACCCCTCAAAAATAGCATATTGATGTTGTTTTTGGAAAAAGTTTGATTAAAATATGCTTTTTGGGGTTTACGGGAAGAATCTAACAAGAACTTATCCGTTTGAATAAAGATAGTTTCAAGTACTCCCCCTCAATAAATGAATAACTTTTTTAGGTTTTGATTACAAGAGGGAATACTTGTTCTTTTGAGCAGAGTTATGAAAAACTTATGAAAAATTAGATTTATTCTACTCAAAAGTAAGAAGCCTTCGCTCCTTATATCAGGATTGAGGCACTGAAGCGTACCTCAGGGTCCTTTCTTTACAAAGTACAGGTTGTACACTGTTATGTGTGCACAAACCATTATAGTGACAAATCAATCATAAAGAATTCTCAAATAACTCACACATGTAGCAATTACTCAGGCCGTCAGAATGTTATGATTCGAAAGCTCGGTCTTCCTGCAACATAGCTCTCAAGACGTCTGATCTGGTCGCATTTTGATGAAGTTACGGACCTCCCTTGACTCTTTGGAATTCCACCTTTGACTCTTTCCGAGCGTCTGATTTTTCAACCTATCGGACAAGCCATCTCGTACCGTCTTCAGCGTATCATCACAAAACTTATGAATTTTGTCGTATCGCATGAAGTTGACACATCCAAATGCACTTCTGTAGGTGAACCCGAAGGCAGGGTCTTTCTTCAGCTGGTACTGTGATGCTTCATTAATTCTCTCTTGAATTATTATACGCCTTATGAGTTGTGGTCTTGTCAGGTTGAGTTGTCGTTGGTAGCTTTCAACACCTAACTAGAGATCTTCAACTCTCTCTTGAATTATTATATGCCTTATGAAGATAAGAAGAGAAGTAATGAATGAATATTGCAGTTCATTTAAAAAATGTTACATTCTCCCTTGAACTTTTTCTAGATACATGTTTTCAATGTCATTCAAATTCAAGTCGGGAAAGTCAGCTTCACAGAACTTATACTCATTTTCATTTTGTCGTTTGACAACAATCTTCTACATATAAGAATAATCGAACTTTGTTGCTGATTCAAGACTCATCCTAGCTACAATTCATTTCGTACTTCTGACATCATGTCTTGACTTTTCTCTGCTGCAATAGTAGAGTTGTCAACGTTCAGGCCAATGGTGAATACCGAGCAGTGCATCTCTGTTGTATGGGACTACCTCGTCAATGAATAACTGAGCTTGAGTTTTTTCTATTTCTGTGTGCTTGTACCTTGCAGCATGGAATCGGTAAGTCAAGGAGGATGCATATTTTCGTTCAGTCTTGTGCCCATGTTGTAGATATTCCAAGTCGGTGTTGAAGAAGAATCTGAAGGGAATTCTGGGTTGCTCTGGTCTTCCAACCATCGGTAAGGGCTTGGTCCAATCTGTGAAGTAAGGTCAATGCTTCCCCGAGGTGTGGTCGACATTGTGTTCAGGGTTGAGCCAGTCGATATTGTTGGACATTGCTCGTACAATGTTTTCCATGTGATATTCCAGTTCAGATGCGCTCCCGGATCGTTCTTTGAGAATATTGAATGCATCGTTCTTGATCCGTCTTGTTGGGTCTAAAAGGCTGCTGATTCGAGAAACATAACTCTGCTGGATAGTTATGTGACTCTGCTGTTTTGATAACTCTGCTGTTTGAGATAATAGGCATAGTGTAACTCTGCTGCTAGCTTACGAAGACTCTGCTGCTAGAAGAATTACTCTGCTGCTTATTAGATATGTATAGTATGTTAAGGATAAGTATAGAAAAGATACGTATGAATATTTTTCTTGTATAGGAAGTCTTGTAAACTGTAAAACCCTAAAATTCAAAATGTGTTAAAAGACCAAAATGCCCCTGCAAGTTTAAAATTTAATTAAAAGCGTATAAAATATCGAATCAATCCCAAATTTCAGGCAATGCACAAGATATGATCCAAATAATTTTGAGAACTTTATTTAACATTTATTTGAGTGGTAAAATTACTAAAATACCCCTACACCAAACCGTGTGAATTTAAAGTGTATTTATGTATTTTAAATTTGGAAATTATGGAAACATTAAGGCTAAATTAATCCCATTTAATTTTCAGCAATTAGGGACGAGATTTATGGTCAATCCCTCCCCTTAGACTCGGCTAGCATTAATTTAAATCAATCACAATCTTTTCCCTTAAACCCTAATTTGCCGATTAGAATAAACACACACAAATAAATCCCTTTTGGCTCCAATCGAAACTCTAAAATTCCTAGACCATTTTTCTGTGTTAAATCACCATCCAAGCAGCCCTAGAAAAATCTTTGTGAAGCCTTTCATTGCTCGATCCATTCTTGGTGAATTATTTCTTTGTCGCTAGAACAAAATAAGGTAATGATCGAATTAATTCTTGCGACCTCCTATAAATTCGTTTCTTATTTTTCTTGTGATCCTCACATCATATGTGACCTGTGAAAATTGGTTTCATGATTTTTAGATCGTTTTTGAAGTCGTGGTGATTTTTGACCCGTTTTGGCTAATCGCGTGGAAAAGAATTCGTGCAAGCCATTCCTCACGTTCTAACTTTGGTTTGCCATTTTTCCTGAGTCTCTTATGATCCTAGAACACCAAATAAAATGAATATAACATGCCATGCAAGATCTACGAATTATTTGTTAATTAAATCTATAAAACGAGTGTAATTTATAAAATATGTCATACGAATTATTGAGGCTTTGAATTTATTTTATTCATGTGTAATATAATCATATATGATCTGGAAAAATAATGGAAAAATTATCATGGTTTGAATCTTGAGTTTTGGAAATCTTTTAGCTAATCGGATTTTGAGAAAAATGTATAAAGGGAAAAATAAAATACATGCGATTTGATTCTTAGGGTTAGGGTTTGTTATTATGTTCATGAATAGTGTTTAATCATGAGATAATGATTAGAAATGAGTTGGGAGTCGATTAGGGTTTTAATTGGTTAAAGATTGTAATTGCCGATTTGAAGATAAATATGAAAGGGTGTGTTTTGTCAATTATAAAACTCATGGGTTATTTTTGTCATACTCTATAAATCATGTATAATCTGTAAAAATTATTAAATGGAGGGTCTATATGTAAAATTCATGAGATAAGGAATTTAGTTGTTATTATTAATTCGAATTGTAAAATATTTAAATAGAGGGACCAAACATGTAAATTCTGAAAGTTGAGGTCGAATTGAGTAATAAATGATATTCAGGGGCTAATGTGTAAATTTGGTTATTTATTGGACTAATATGTAATTATTATTAATTAATGATTTAAAATGTAAACTTTAAGGACTAAATATGTAACTTTAATAAATGGAGGGACCTAATGTGTAAATATTGAATAATTGAAGGTCTGGTCGTATAACTCACTAAAATAAGTACTCATTGTGTAAATTTGATAAACCAAGGGTTTAATGTGTAATTATGCATGTTTGAAGGTTTAAAATGTAATTTTGGAAGTTCAGGGGTATAAAATGTAAATTATGAAAACCTGAGGACCAAAGGTGTAAATATGATAAGGATACTTTATTTTCCAGCAAATATTAACCTAATTAAGCTATGTACTAAATATTTCTAATTATGGGAACTTTCTAAAAGTGGAAACTTACTAAATATGGAAATCGGCTAAAAATGGAAAGTTACTTTAAAAGGAAGGGTTTGTAATTCTTGTCTACCCTCTAGGTGTGAAGAAAGAGTGATCCTGATCATTTGCACCTTACTCCGTTTGGTTGTGCTTTGCTTTGCTTTGGAAATAAGGTACAGATATTCTGACCTTCTTTGTAAGGTTTCCTATGATTCTTTTCTGATTCGTTAAATCTTTGATTTGATACTCTGTTACGATCCTTTGCTATGACACCTTTGCTTTGACCTTTGATCTCGGATTTTGGACCTATGATATGAAGACCTTTTTGATATGAGATGGAAATGTTTTAAGTAAAGTATTTTGAAAGAGTTTTTTTCAAGCATGATATATTGACTTTAAGAAAACTATTTTTGAAGTTCGTTTTATGAAAACTATTTGAAAGACCATTTATGAAAATTATTTTGAAGGATTGTTTTAAATGAACCGTAAGAGAAAACCTTTTGAAAAGTACTTTTGATATTGAACCTTTTGAAGATTTGACCATCTGATACTTTGACCCTTTTGGATATTGACCTGGGATATTTGATCTTCTGATATGAACCTTCTGATATTGAACCTTCTAATATGACACACTGATTATGATATGAACCTTTGACCTTTGACCTTTGACTCCCAGTTTGATACCCGAGCCAAAATTTGTTCCCTAGCCATGAAGGTAACATGGCCGTGTCTGTGATGCACCACTGGCATGACTCTTGTGTGGTCAGAGTGATTAACCACACCGTCCCTGTTCTGTTCTGATATGTGCACACTATATGATTATGGCCGATATTTCTGTTTTGGGGGCGTATGGATGCATCCTAGATTTGTTCTGTTATGATATGTGATATATGATCTGATATGTGGTGACTGATGATGGGTGCAATCCACGTCTTTCATGTTCTGGGAGCTCGCGACTCCATATATTCTGTTGGATACATGAGGCCACCCCTCATATTATCTGGTTACTGAAGAGGTATCCCCTCTAGATTATTGTGAATGTGATATGTGATGTGATATGTGGGCTCGTGGTGGATGACTGTCCTAAACCTTTACTCTCTCTCTCTGTACCTTTACTTATCTACTTCGTTATTCTATATCTGTTCCTTCTTTTTACTTTTATTGCTTTTGCTTTCGTTTCCGTTTATTATATATCTGTTCACTGGGCTTTGTAAGCTCAGCCGCACGTTTTCTTTTCGTGTGCGGCAGGTTTTTAGTTGGAAGCTGGGTTGTCATTAGAAAGAGCCTTTGACTTAGAAGACCTTGCTAGCTAAATTGGATTAGAGATG
This sequence comes from Artemisia tridentata subsp. tridentata, assembly GCA_021014915.2. Lineage (NCBI taxonomy): Eukaryota > Viridiplantae > Streptophyta > Magnoliopsida > Asterales > Asteraceae > Artemisia > Artemisia tridentata. The sequence continues at coordinate 308,804,082 of CP139506.1, forward strand.
ATATGAAAAGTTTTATTCAGACTTAGTAATTATTGTTTATCTCGCTTGTAACCTCATAATTTCAGATTTTGATTGTAACCCTTGGAATCCTATTGTATTATTTATGTCATATGCTTGTGTTTGTTCTGATAAGAATCCGTATATGTGACACCTTTGCCCTTGTCGGGTTGGGGTGTTACAATTATGGTATCAGAGACCCAGGCTGCGACTTGTAATACATTTACCCTTGACCTGTGATGTTTGGACCATTAGGTTTCCGTCCGCGCACTCTCTTCCGTTGCTTCTATTATCCTACTTGATCAGGTCGACACCTTTCGTATTCTATTTTGTCATCAATATACTCCTTCTGATCGTTCTGCTAATCGTGTAGATGGTTTCCACACGCGCTCGAGAGTACCCCGCACGGAAGAAGCAAAGATGGACCATCGTTTATCCTACCGGCAACAGGAAGATTGGGAAGATATGGAGAACGGCAAAGAGGAAGTTAATTCCTGCTAGCATATGGCCGTGCTACATCGAGGAGGAGCTGACCATAGTGAACAAAGATGGAGCAGAAGTGCTAGAGTACTCCACCCAGGTGATCTACAAAGATGGAGCGGTCATCCGGTACGCAGGCAAGTGCCCCAATTTCATTGAGGAGAATGGAGTGGTGCGAATCCAGCCCCGCAACGTGGACGACCTCGAGGATGACAAGAAGGACCCTGCCGATGCGACTCCTGCCTCAGCCTAAAGAGATCGCCTGCATGATTTGTTTCCTTCTGTTTGTTTTGATACGCATGTTACCTTTCCGTTTATGACGCATTGACTTCCCCTTGATTTTCGTACGAATATTTTGGATTTTGATCTAATAATTCCATTCCAAGTTGAATTCTGAGATTTTGGCTTGATTTGTTTTGAGTATTTTATGATCACGATTCGGTGAAAGACACCAAGTATGTACTTCATTTTGCTCTACCTTAAGAAAATTTACTCCATCCGTTTATCTCCGTCATCTTACGTTATGATCCATTCTGCTAAACTATTCCAAACCTGCTACAAGTAACGCTTATCTAATCCGGCATGTTCTGTCTCGTTTCTGTCATGTTCTCTCTTCTATGTCCCTGCAAATTTCGAGGACGAAATTTTTCTTTTAGAGGGGAAGAGTTGTAAAACCCTAAAATTCAAAAATGTGTTAAAAGACCAAAATGCCCCTGCAAGTTTAAAATTTAATTAAAAGCGTATAAAATATCGAATCAATCCCAAATTTCAGGCAATGCACAAGATATGATCCAAATAATTTTGAGAACTTTATTTAACATTTATTTGAGTGGTAAAATTACTAAAATACCCCTACACCAAACCGTGTGAATTTAAAGTGTATTTATGTATTTTAAATTTGGAAATTATGGAAACATTAAGACTAAATCAATCCCATTTAATTTCCAGCAATTAAGGTCGAAATTTATGGTCAATCCCTCCCCTTTGACTCGGCTAGCATTATTTTAAATCAATCACAATCTTTTCCCTTAAACCCTAATTTGCCGATTAGAATAAACACACACAAATAAATCCCTTTTGCCTCCAATCGAAACTCTAAAATTCCTAGACCATTTTTCTGTGTTAAATCACCATCCAAGCAGCCCTAGAAAAATCTTTGTGAAGCCTTTCATTGCTCGATCCATTCTTGGTGAATTATTTCTTTGTCGCTAGAACAAAATAAGGTAATGATCGAATTAATTCTTGCGACCTCCTATAAATTCGTTTCTTATTTTTCTTGTGATCCTCACATCATATGTGACCTGTGAAAATTGGTTTCATGATTTTTAGATCGTTTTTGAAGTCGTGGTGATTTTTGACCCGTTTTGGCTAATCGCGTGGAAAAGAATTCGTGCAAGCCATTCCTCACGTTCTAACTTTGGTTTGCCATTTTTCCTGAGTCTCTTATGATCCTAGAACACCAAATAAAATGAATATAACATGCCATGCAAGATCTACGAATTATTTGTTAATTAAATCTATAAAACGAGTGTAATTTATAAAATATGTCATACGAATTATTGAGGCTTTGAATTTATTTTATTCATGTGTAATATAATCATATATGATCTGGAAAAATAATGGAAAAATTATCATGGTTTGAATCTTGAGTTTTGGAAATTTTTTAGCTAATCGGATTTTGAGAAAAATGTATAAAGGGAAAAATAAAATACATGCGATTTGATTCTTAGGGTTAGGGTTTGTTATTATGTTCATGAATAGTGTTTAATCATGAGATAATGATTAGAAATGAGTTGGGAGTCGATTAGGGTTTTAATTGGTTAAAGATTGTAATTGCCGATTTGAAGATAAATATGAAAGGGTGTGTTTTGTCAATTATAAAACTCATGGGTTATTTTTGTCATACTCTATAAATCATGTATAATCTGTAAAAATTATTAAATGGAGGGTCTATATGTAAAATTCATGAGATAAGGAATTTAGTTGTTATTATTAATTCGAATTGTAAAATATTTAAATAGAGGGACCAAACATGTAAATTCTGGAAGTTGAGGTCGAATTGAGTAATAAATGATATTCAGGGGCTAATGTGTAAATTTGGTTATTTATTGGACTAATATGTAATTATTATTAATTAATGATTTAAAATGTAAACTTTAAGGACTAAATATGTAACTTTAATAAATGGAGGGACCTAATGTGTAAATATTGAATAATTGAAGGTCTGGTCGTATAACTCACTAAAATAAGTACTCATTGTGTAAATTTGATAAACCAAGGGTTTAATGTGTAATTATGCATGTTTGAAGGTTTAAAATGTAATTTTGGAAGTTCAGGGGTATAAAATGTAAATTATGAAAACCTGAGGACCAAAGGTGTAAATATGATAAGGATACTTTATTTTCCAGCAAATATTAACCTAATTAAGCTATGTACTAAATATTTCTAATTATGGGAACTTTCTAAAAGTGGAAACTTACTAAATATGGAAATCGGCTAAAAATGGAAAGTTACTTTAAAAGGAAGGGTTTGTAATTCTTGTCTACCCCTCTAGGTGTGAAGAAAGAGGTGATCCTGATCATTTGCACCTTACTCCGTTTGGTTGTGCTTTGCTTTGCTTTGGAAATAAGGTACAGATATTCTGACCTTCTTTGTAAGGTTTCCTATGATTCTTTTCTGATTCGTTAAATCTTTGATTTGATACTCTGTTACGATCCTTTGCTATGACACCTTTGCTTTGACCTTTGATCTCGGATTTTGGACCTATGATATGAAGACCTTTTTGATATGAGATGGAAATGTTTTAAGTAAAGTATTTTGAAAGAGTTTTTTTTCAAGCATTATATATTGACTTTAAGAAAACTATTTTTGAAGTTCGTTTTATGAAAACTATTTGAAAGACCATTTATGAAAATTATTTTGAAGGATTGTTTTAAATGAACCTTAAGAGAAAACCTTTTGAAAAGTACTTTTGATATTGAACCTTTTGAAGATTTGACCATCTGATACTTTGACCCTTTTGGATATTGACCTGGGATATTTGATCTTCTGATATGAACCTTCTGATATTGAACCTTCTAATATGACACACTGATTATGATATGAACCTTTGACCTTTGACCTTTGACTCCCAGTTTGATACCCGAGCCAAAATTTGTTCCCTAGCCATGAAGGTAACATGGCCGTGTCTGTGATGCACCACTGGCATGACTCTTGTGTGGTCAGAGTGATTAACCACACCGTCCCTGTTCTGTTCTGATATGTGCACACTATATGATTATGGCCGATATTTCTGTTTTGGGGGCGTATGGATGCATCCTAGATTTGTTCTGTTATGATATGTGATATATGATCTGATATGTGGTGACTGATGATGGGTGCAATCCACGTCTTTCATGTTCTGGGAGCTCGCGACTCCATATATTCTGTTGGATACATGAGGCCACCCCTCATATTATCTGGTTACTGAAGAGGTATCCCCTCTAGATTATTGTGAATGTGATATGTGATGTGATATGTGGGCTCGTGGTGGATGACTGTCCTAAACCTTTACTCTCTCTCTCTGTACCTTTACTTATCTACTTCGTTATTCTATATCTGTTCCTTCTTTTTACTTTTATTGCTTTTGCTTTCGTTTCCGTTTATTATATATCTGTTCACTGGGCTTTGTAAGCTCAGCCGCACGTTTTCTTTTCGTGTGCGGCAGGTTTTTAGTTGGAAGCTGGGTTGTCATTAGAAAGAGCCTTTGACTTAGAAGACCTTGCTAGCTAAATTGGATTAGAGATGATATGAAAAGTTTTATTCAGACTTAGTAATTATTGTTTATCTCGCTTGTAACCTCATAATTTCAGATTTTGATTGTAACCCTTGGAATCCTATTGTATTATTTATGTCATATGCTTGTGTTTGTTCTGATAAGAATCCGTATATGTGACACCTTTGCCCTTGTCGGGTTGGGGTGTTACAGTAAACCGACTAGGACTCCTTACGCTATAAAAGGAGGTTCTAGGGTTAGGGTTAGATATCGATTATTTTAGCATACGTATTGTTTACACTTCAAGGTTTCTTGTAACCCTATTGCTATTCAGAGCAATCGTATTAATATATTCAAGTGTTGTTTGATAATTCGTTTGTGTTTATTCTTCTTAAGATCAAGTATTAATTTCCGCATAATATTTGATATACAATTCAAGATCAGTTTCTATACCGATTACCTTAGATTTATCTAAAGTAATTAATAAGATCGTGAAGCTCAACTGGGATCAACAAGTGGTATCAGAGCTTGTGATCTAGAAACTGGTACCAAGAAGAATTTCTGAATACAAGATTTCCTAATCATCACAGTAAGCAATGGACTCCGACTCTACACACATGGTTACTGCATCAAGGGTTCCCATGCTCAAGACTGGAGAGTATGAGATCTGGAAGATGAGGATTCAACAGTACATAAGAATGGTTGATTACTCACTTTGGGAAGTTATTATTCATGGCGACACTGTGCAAACCAAGACTGCTACTGGATCAGTCTTGACTCTCAAGACAAGTGAGGAGAAAGCACAGAGAAGATTGGAGGTTAAGGCTCACAGTATTCTCATGATGGGAATACCTAATGATTATCAATTGAGCTTTAATCATATTGAGTCCGCTAAGGAGTTATGGGAAGCAATCGAACTTCGATTTGGTGGGAATGAAGCTACAAAGAAATCAAGAAAGAATCTACTGAAGCATCAGTTTGAAACTTTCACTGCTTTAAGTTCTGAGGACATTGAGGGAACTTATGATCGACTTCATAAGCTATCAAGTCAGATGGCTCTTTTGAAGATTGAGCCATCTCAAGAGGATGTCAATCTAAAGTTTCTGAGAAGTCTATCTTCTGAATGGAACACTCATACAGTGGTTTGGAGACATAAGGAAGATTTTGATACTATGACATTGGATGATCTGTATAACAACTTGAAGGTGTATGAATCTGAAGTTAAAGGATTGTCAAGTTCATCCTCTACCACAAATAATCTTGCTTTTGTTTCCTCAAGCAACAAGACTACTGGTAGACATCAAGAACAACACTCTGCTGCTGGTGCTTTTGCTCCTGCTGTTGGTTCACATGTCTCTGCTGCTGACTCTGCTAACACCAACACTATCAGTGATGCTGCAATTTGTGCTTACTTGGCTGAACTTACTACAAGTACTTCAGTCATGCCTCAAGATCTGGATGAACTTGATCCTGATGATGTTGAAGAGATTGATATGCAATGGCAGTTTGCAATGTTAACAATGAGGGCAAGAAGGTTTCTTAAGCGAACTGGAAAAGAGATGAAGTTTAGAAGGAACAAGAGTGTGGGATTTGACAAGTCAAAGGCTGAATGTTTTAACTGCAGAAAGAAGGGACACTTTGCAAGAGAATGCAAAGCACCAAAAAGAAGCAATGAGAATTTCAAGAAGTCTGCTGATGACGAGCCAAATTCTACTACTGCTATGGTATCATGTGATGGGTTAGGTGATTATGATTGGAGTGATCTTGCTGAGGATGGTCCAAATTGTGCATTGATAGCTGAAGAGGAATCTGAAGTACAGCATTTTGCTCTCATGGCCTATTCTTCTTCTGGATCAGACTCTGAGGTATCCAATGATTCAACTTGTTCATTTAAATCATGTTCTGATACAATTGAGATTCTTAAGTCTAGCAATGGAAACCTTAAGATGGAAAATGAAACACTTAAGCTAGATAATCTTAATTATGCATATGGTTTAAAGAACTTAGAAGAGAAGCTAGAATTTTATAAAAAGGCTGAAATTGAATACCTTGATCAGATCACTATTCTGAAAAATGAAATTATCAAGAGAGATGATGAGATTAAGGTTCTTATGGAAAAAGTAGAAGAGGCTGAACAGGCTAGAGTTTCAGCTATTAGTGAGACTGAAAAACACATAGTTAGGGTTGAAAAACAACAATATGCCACTGATATTCTCAGTAAACCAATAGGTAGACACTTTGCAGAACCAGGAAGTGGTTTAGGATATAATGCTGTTGCTCACCCTACGAAACTTAGTGCCAATGCCCCTCCTACTAGGACACTAACTTTCATATCTGAGTCTGAGGCTAAAACTGTAGGTGAAACAAGTAAACCTGTAGTTGAAACTAGTGAAAAAGCAATAGAGTCACCTAAGGTTGAGTTAAAGAAGTATGAACAACCACCCCTAATTGAAGATTGGGAGTCTGACAGTGATGATGATGAAGTAGAATCTGATTCAACCTCTAAGAACAAAAAGGAAGAAATTCCTACTGTTGTTGAATCAAAAGTACCTAGGGCTAAAAAGGTTGAGTTTGTTAAGCCTAGGTTTGGTAAAGGTATCTCTAGGAAGATGGCTGAGTATGAAAACACACCTAGAGTATATCCTAAAAGAACAAATAACTTGCCTAGGGGAAATCAGAGAAATTGGAACAACCTAGTTTCACATAAATTAGTTACTGATTTTCAATTACATAAGAAGGCATGTTATTGTTGTGGTAGTTTTGAACATCTACAAGATGAGTGCTATAAGAAACCAGCTTGGAACCAGTACACAAGGGTGAACCATAGAAACTCTACTAGAAAGACTCACCCTCACCCCAAAAGAAACATGGTTCCTAGGGAAGTTTTGATGAGAGATGGTGCTTCTAGAGTTATCTCTCCTATTGCACCAACAGTGCCCATAAAGAAGGATATAGTTGATTCTGCTGTTAAGGCAAACTCTGCTGTTAAAGCAGACTCTGCTGTTTTGCCTAAAGTTGTTACTGATACTGTTGTGGGCAATCACTTTTATGCTGTTAAAGCCTCAGCTTGCTGGGTCTGGAAACCTAAAGTTAAAGTTTTAGATCATGTTCTCAGACACAGCAGTGCACCAATTCAGTTGAAGAAATTTGACTACTTTGATGCACAAGGTAGATCCAAGTCAGTAATGGCTTGGGTCCCAAAGAGAAACTAATTCTCTTACTTTTTGTGCAGGGCAATCTACAAAAGGAGCTAAAGGATAAATGCATTTTTGATAGTGGATGCTCTTCACACATGACTGGAGACCAAAGCAATTTGGAGAATTTTGAAGCTTTGGATGGTGGATATGTTGCCTTTGGGAATGATCCTAAAGGAGGAAAGATTGTTGGAAAAGGCATGATCAGAACTGGAAAATTGGATTTTGAAAAAGTGTATTTGGTGAATGGCTTAAAGTTCAATCTTTTTAGTGTCTCACAAATGTGTGACAGAAAGAATTTTGTTCTTTTTACAGACACTTAATGTCTTGTCTTATCTCCCGACTATAAGATACCTGATGATAAATTGGTACTTCTTAAAGTCCCTAGAAATGACAACATATACAGTGTGGACATAAAGAACATTATTCCCAAAAGAGATTTAACTTGTCTATTTGCCAAAGCCACTATTGATGAATCCAAACTATGGCACAGAAGGCTTGGACATCTGAACTACAAGGCTATCAACAAGTTGGTGAAAGGGAACTTGGTCAGAGGATTACCTTCAAAGGTTTTTGAGAATCCTGAAGTATGTGTTGCTTGCCAAATGGGAAAGCAACATAGAGCATCTTGTAAGTCCAAATTGGTGAATTCTATAACTGAACCTTTGTTTATGTTACACATGGACCTATTTGGACCCACTTATGTGAATAGTTTGAACAAAAAGATGTATGGCTTAGTGGTCACTGATGATTTCAGTAGGTTTACTTGGGTATTCTTTTTAGCAACTAAGAATGAGACAGCTGTCATTCTTAAGGCTTTTATTACAAGGATAGAAAACCTATTTAATCACAAGGTTAAAATCATCAGATGTGACAATGGAACTGAATTTAAGAATCAAGTGATGAATCAGTTCTGTGAGGAAAAAGGGATAACTAGACAATTTAGTGTGGCTAGAACTCCTCAGCAAAATGGTGTGGCTGAGAGGAGGAATAGAACATTGATTGAAGCTGCTAGGACAATGTTGTCAGAGTCTAAGTTACCCACTATCTTTTGGGCTGAAGCAGTCAACACTGCTTGTTATGTGCAAAATAGAACTAAGATAGTTAAACCTCACAATAAGACCCCTTATGAGTTATTGCATGGTAGGAAACCACTGATAGATTTCTTTAGATCATTTGGGTGTCCTGTCACTATTTTAAACACCATTGACCACTTAGGCAAGTTTAGTGAGAAAGCAGACATAGGTTACTTTGTTGGATACTCTACTGAAAGTAAGGCTTTTAGGGTTTTCAATCAAAGAACTGGGCATGTGGTGGAAAATTTGCATGTTAGAATTAGAGAAACCACACCTAATGTTGATGGAAAAGGTCCTGAGTGGATGTTTGATATTGATTCTTTAACCAAGAGTATGAATTATCAACCAGTCATTGCAGGTACTTCTAACATGTCTGCAGGTACACAAACTAACCCCAATGCAGGTACACAAGCAAAGAAGGATGGATCTGCAGAGGAGTTTGTTTTGATTGAAAGGAGCACATTTGATCAGTACTTCTCTCCAACTGATAAAGAGAAAGTGAGTTCAGATGGTGATGCTGTTACTAAGGAAGTTCCAAAGGTTGCTGTAGAAGGTGTTGATGAACCTTCTCATGATGACAAGAATGATGATAAGGAAAGGAATAAAGAGTCAGAAGTTGATGGGCAACAAGGGAATAAACATAGCAGCAGTTCTCTCAACTCTGCTGCCAGGCCAAAATACTTTGCTGATAAGCCAAAACACTCTGCTGTTAGGCCCAAACGCTCTGCTGTTAGGTTTGGTAACTCTGCTGCTATGTCAATGGACTCTACTGATAGAAATGGTGATTCTGATGATGATTCTGCTGATGAGATGCCTGAATTACAAGAAGTATATGTGGATACTGATGATGAAGTTGTTGATGTTTTTGGTGCTAAAGGTGATTTATCAAATTTGGAGACTGATATACCTGTTAGTCCCACTCCTACAACCAGAATCCACAAGAATCATCCAAAGGAGCAGATAATTGGTGATGTTCACTCTGCTGTTCAGACTAGAAGTAAATCAAAAGGATTGAGTGATTTGCTTGATCAAGGATTGTTTGCTCAAACACTTAAGAAGAGAAATAGCCACAAGGATTTACAGAATTGCATGTTTGCCTGTTTCTTATCTCAAGAAGAACCCAAGACCATTCACAAGGCTTTGAAGGATGAAAGTTGGGTTGAAGCTATGCAAAAGGAGTTGCTGCAGTTCAAGCTTCAGGAGGTCTGGACATTAGTTGATTTGCCTAATGGAAAAAGGGCAATTGGTACAAAATGGGTTTTTAGATGTAAAAGAGATGAAAGAGGTATTGTTATCAGAAACAAGGCTAGATTGGTGGCTCAGGGATACACTCAGGAAGAAGGGATAGACTATGATGAGGTGTTTGCCCCAGATGCAAGACTGGAGGCTATCAGACTTTTCTTGGCACATGCCTCATACAAGAATTTTCCTGTGTATCAAATGGATGTGAAAAGTGCTTTCTTGTATGGAAAGATACCTGAAGAGGTTTATGTGATGCAACCACCTAGGTTTGAAGATCCTAAGTATCCTGATAGGGTCTACAAGGTGAAGAAAGCACTGTATGGATTACATCAAGCTCTTAGAGCTTGGTATGACACCTTATCACAGTATTTGTTACAAAATGGTTTTTGCAGAGGAACCATTGATAAAACATTGTTCATTAAGAAAGACAAAAAGGATATCCTACTTGTTCAGGTTTATGTAGATGATATCATTTTTGGGTCTACAAATAAGGTGTTATGTGAAGGATTTGAGAAGCTTATGCACAGCAGGTTTGAGATGAGTTCTATGGGAGAACTGACTTTCTTTTTAGGGCTTCAGGTAAAGCAGAAGTCAGATGGGATTTTTATTAGCCAAGACAAGTATGTGGCTGATATGTTAAAGAAGTTTGGTTTCAAAGATGTGAAGGCAGCTAAGACACCAATGGATAAAAACAAACCTTTGCTCAAGGATGAAGATGGGGTAGAGGTTGATGTACATCTCTATAGGTCAATGATTGGTTCATTGATGTATCTGACTACTTCAAGGCCAGATATCATGTTTTCTGTGTGTGCTTGTGCTAGATTTCAAGTGTCCCCAAAAGTTTCACACTTGGAAGTAGTCAAAAGAATTTTTAGGTACCTAAAGGGCCAACCTAAATTGGGTCTTTGGTATCCTAATAATTCACCATTTGACTTGATAGCATACTCAGATAGTGACTATGCTGGAGCTACTTTGGATAGAATGTCAACCACTGGAGACTGTCAGTACCTTGGACATAGGCTGATCTCTTGGCAATGTAAGAAACAAACAGTGGTGGCTAATTCGACAACTGAAGCAGAGTATGTTGCTGCTTCTAGCTGCTGTGGACAAGTGCTTTGGATTCAGAACCAATTGCTGGATTATGGGTACAATTTCATGAACACAAAAATTTTTATTGACAACAACAGCACAATGTGTATTATCAAAAATCCTGTTTTTCATTCTAAAACAAAACACATAGAGATAAGACATCATTTTATTAGAGATTGTTATGAGAAAAAGCTTATTCAAGTGGTTAAAATACATACTGACAACAATGTTGCTGATTTACTTACCAAAAGTTTTGATATAAGTAGATTTCAATTTTTAGTTGCTAGTATTGGCATGATAAATCTTTAATCTTTAACCATCTTATCTCTGTATGTTTTTGTAAAGTTTTGTAAGGATTTGTGCTGTTTGTTAAGTCAAAATTTGCTGTTTGATAAGTTGGTTTGCTGTTTAGTTGTCTGCTGCTATGCTACTCTGCTGCTATTATGGAATATTCTTGCTTGTGTTTGTTGTTTGCTACTAACCTTTTGCAGATACATATACATACACAATCAAGTAAAGCATGAAAAGAGGAAGTTCATTGATCATAAAGGCATAAGTACATCATACTGTTTCCATACAAAAGACAGATCAAAAGACAACAAAATACAAAGATTCACAACCTAAATCCTAGCAAAGTCAGGCATGACCTTGCTACGAGGTCCCCTTGTGCCCATGGCTTCAAACACCCTTGGACAGGGGAGTGCAAGTACTACTGGTCGTGGTGGTGGACTCTGCTGTTGGCTTGACGAGGGAGCTGCTTTCTTCTGCTGCTTCTTCTTCTTTGGAACAGGGGGTTTCTACTCAACCGTCCTTGGCTTTGGATGAGGCAGGTGGACACTCTTCGCAAAGGCAGCAGCGGCATTCTCCATTTGTTTCTGCAGCTCAGCGGTCAAAGGATGCTGTGGAGGATCAACTTTTGTTCTTTTATCATCATCAGAATCCTCAAAGGAGGATGGTGTTGATGGAAGTGGGTCGGAATATTCATCTTCCTCAATCGCTTTGCCTTTTGGTTTTGCTGTCGATGAACTTGGAAGATAACCTTGAGGAAAGTAGCTTGCCCATCCCTCTGAATCGTCTGATGATGAATCTGAGGAAATGTCGATTATTGGAGCTTTTGATGAACTCATGATTTGTTGATGTTGAGTTAGGGTTTGTGAATTGGTGATTTATTAAAGAGTTTAAGGGATTTTTGGACCTCAATGAGGGGTTGGTATGGTATTTAAGGAGGTGATTTTGAAGATATTGGGAATGTTGACTTTTGGTCAACACTATCTCAATTCTGCTGATGAGTTTGAAAGTTGAAGGGTCAAACTGAAACTTTTGGCGCGTTCTTAAACCTAATTAGATCAAAATGGTCTCATAAACTAATTTTATCTCATTATCCTTTAGTTGCTCAAAACAACATTTGATTCCCACCCAAGAACATTAATTCATATCATTTCACCCAAAACCCCCAATTCAAATGGCGCAAAGAACGTTTCCGGATGAACATAATCAGATAGCTTTTCTTAGTAAGGTTACTGCAGCTGATGGATTTCATGAGGTTATGGATTTTCTGAGTTCGTCTAAGTTAAGGTATGCGCTAACAGCTGATCCTACCATTTACAAATCTCATATGAAGCAATTTTGGTCAACTGTTAAGTTGGATGTACTAGATGGTGAGGAACGATTGATAGGTAGTGTAGATGGGGAGAATATTGTAGTTAGTGAAACAACAATTAAGAGAAGTTTGCGCTTATCAGGCATATCAACACCCCCTACCCTTACCCTAGAAACTGTTATGACTGAGCTTGAGACTATTGGATATGAGAGACCTGAGGTTGGTGGTACATTTTTGAAAGGTCGTCTCTGTCCACATTGGAAGTTTTTGCTACATACACTTCAACACTGCCTATTTCCCAAAGTAGGTGGATGGAGTGAGTTTAGTGCTTCTCAGGCTATGGCTTTAGTGTGTTTAGCTACAGGGCAACCCTTTGATTTTTCTGCTATGATATTTGAGGGGATGAAGAAGTTTGTTAAGAAGAAGTTTTACTTGTACCCAAGGTTTCTACAACTTATTATAAACAGACAACTAAGGGAACCATTAAGGCATGTAAATGTTGAGCCCTGTAGTAGAATGGCAATCAAGATGTTTGCATTTTTAAAGAAGAATGGGAAAGGTTTTTCTGGCACTATAACTCCCCTAACTGATCACATCTTGAATGTAGTGGCTGCAGAGAATGAGGATGAAGAGGCTGGAACACCCAAAGCTTCCCATCACACATCCTCATCTACAAGCTTAAATGAGTCATCTTCCACTGAACCACAAAATACCCAAACACCTAGGACTTCACAAGAGGACATTGTGCAACCTCAGGCCAATGTCAGTATGGTAGCAGATGAGGCTGATACAGGTGTTGGAGGTATCATGATGGAAGAGGCTGGCACTACTATTTCCAACTTAGTAGTTGAACAGGACAGTGTCAACATAATTAAGACCTCAACCATGGCAATATCATTTGTAGAAGGTTCTCAGGAACCTGACACAACTGGTGGTAACCCCAGCCAAATGGCTTCTATGGGGGGCTCAGATGTTCGACCTCGGGTTGAGACTGAGTTTGTGTCCCAAGATTCACCTCTCGGAGAAGGTAATACATCTCGAAGTGATGAGGACAGAGATGAAACTATTGAATTGATGGACACTGATGTACATATTGACATTGCAAATGATACACCTCTCGGACCAGGTTACACAGGTCGAAGTGTTGATGCTAGTATTGAACATGACACTGAGGATTTGACGGTTAAAACACCAGTACATAATGCCAATTCCAATGATCAACCTCTCGGGTCAGGTTACACAGACCGAAGTTGTGAGGATATCATGAAACAATTGAAAGAATTGACGGATAATTGTACAAAATTGTCAAAGGAGGTCCTTGGTCTTCGAAAGGAGTTAAAGTTAGTCAAAGCTACTCAAGGTGCTGAAATAAGAAGGCTTAAGCTAAGGGTTCAACATCTTGAGGGGAGGCTAAAGAAGAGTTCCAAACCAAGTTTGGAAGAGGATGCTTCCAAACAGGGGAGGAATGATCAGGAGGCTCAAGTGAATGATCAGGATCAGGAAGGTGTAATGGGTTCAGGGGAGGTTGTTAAAGATTTTGTTGAAAATGTTGGTGATGAGAGTGACAAGGTTGACTCTGCTGGTGCAAAAGACAAGGTTGACTTTGCTGGTGCAGAACACTCTGCTGATGGGTTAAAGGTTTCTGCTGATGATACTGAGAAGAGTGCAGTAGTAAAGGACTCTGCTGATTCAGATGATGAACAGATGACTTTAGCTCAATTACTGCTGAACATGAACAAAGGAACTAAAACACCCACACCATCACAACAACAAGCTGCTGAATCTACTGAAGAGCTTGAAAGGAAGAAAAAGTTGGCTGATGAACAAGCTCAGATTGCTCAGGATGAAGAATATGCAAAAAGTGTTGTAGCTGATGAAGAAAGAAATCAGTTTGATCTTATGGAAAGCTCTACATTTAAAGAAGTTAATCAAGAAGAATTAGATGAACAATTTCAATATTTCATTGATTCTGATATGATTGTAAGAGGTGAAGCTAGGTTGATATCAAATGATGAGCAGTTGGATGGAACTGAAAAGACAAAAGAGCTTGTTGAGTTTATACTCAGAAAGAATGGATTGGCTAAGTGGGAAGAGTTGATTATGAGGATTAAAGAAGCACAGAAGCATGGTTACAAACCTAAGTGATCTTCAAGGAAAGCATTGGTTAATGACATGAAGTACTATTTGAAGAATGCTAGAAACTATCAGATGAAGGATTTCAAAGGAAAGTCAGATGCCTTAATTGAAAAGGAATTTTATGAAACTTATGCTAAGCTTAATCCAAGAAAAGTTTCTGAAAAGAAAAGAAATCCAGAGGTTATGGGATCTGACAATATGAAAGCATCTGGAAGTGTTTCAAAGAAACAAGATGACAAGGAAACCATGGAGTTTGAGAAAGAAGAAGTTAAGAAGGTTATTGGTTATAAGAGGACAGGTAAGAGAATAAAGCAGATGGCTAGAAAGAAGAGAAAGACTGAGTCATTGGCAAAGAGTGATTCTGAAAAAGAAGAAAGTAATGAGTATCATTTTGAGGAAGTGACTGCTGAGAATATGAAAAGAACAATGGATATCACAGTTCATATACCACAAGAGGAACCAGAGATAGTTAATGCAGTTCCTTTAGATACAAAATATTCAATCATCTCCTATGCACATACAGTCACGGATGGAAGTGAAGCTTACTGGGAGTTTAAGAGGTCTAATAATCTGTATTATGGATTTGTTAGATTTTCTCAGATGCTACGTTTTATGGATAGAGATGATGTGATGCAGATGTGGAGGTTATATAAAGAAAAGTATGGTGATACTAGACCAGAGGTGATGTATGAAAGAATTCACTATTACTTTTTAAAGAACATGTTTGAACCTGATGAACGAGATATTGAATGGAGAGATTTGTTAAACTCCAGAGTTGATAGGTGGTATTTGTATCAATCTTGTGGAGTACATGAATTGGTTTGTAAGGGTGTTAAGGTCTACATGCTTGTGGAGAAGGATTACCCTTTGAATAACAATACAGCAGTGATTTCTCAGATGTTGAAGCCTGGAATGTTGACATTGCAGAATAGTTTCTTTTCAGATAATCAAGCTTATAAACTGATAAAAAAATATGAGAAGATTCTTGAATCAAAGACATCAAAACAGTAAAGTGTGTGTTTGAAAGCATCCTCCTGGTGGTTATCTGGGTTTAAAAGAAACTTGATGATTTTTGAAGAAAAATATCAAGTTTAGGGGAGGATTGTTGGGTATAAAATGCTGCTGATTCGAGAAACATAACTCTGCTGGATAGTTATGTGACTCTGCTGTTTTGATAACTCTGCTGTTTGAGATAATAGGCATAGTGTAACTCTGCTGCTAGCTCACGAAGACTCTGCTGCTAGAAGAATTACTCTGCTGCTTATTAGATATGTATAGTATGTTAAGGATAAGTATAGAAAAGATACGTATGAATATTTTTCTTGTATAGGAAGTCTTGTAAACCGACTAGGGCTCCTTACGCTATAAAAGGAGGTTCTAGGGTTAGGGTTAGATATCGATTATTTTAGCATACGTATTGTTTACACTTCAAGGTTTCTTGTAACCCTATTGCTATTCAGAGCAATCGTATTAATATATTGAAGTGTTGTTTGATAATTCGTTTGTGTTTATTCTTCTTAAGATCAAGTATTAATTTCCGCATAATATTTGATATACAATTCAAGATCAGTTTCTATACCGATTACCTTAGATTTATCTAAAGTAATTAATAAGATCGTGAAGCTCAACTGGGATCAACACGTCTCAATTACTTCTTTGTCATCTTCTTGATACCAAACTCTTTCTTGATGGTTTGGGTGAATTCAACTATGCATACAGGTAAAGGTTCTTAATCTTCTGGCAAAGGAGGCTTAGCATTAACCATTTCATCGAACTACCCAAACTCAGTTGTGTTGTCGTTATCTAACCACGAGACAACTTTATGTTGTTTTTCTTTACGTTGTTTAGTGCTTTTAGGGGTTGATGATGGACCAGGTCTTGATTCAGGTTGTTCCTGAAAGTCATCACCAGTGTAGATGAAATGATCATCTTCTTTTGGTGCTGACTCGGATGCCTTTGGTTCGTTTTGAGTAGCTGTTGTTGTTGAAGGTTTGGCCGGTTCCTGATGTGAAGACGAAGCACCCCCAATTGACTTTTGTTTCTTTGACTGTGAGTTAGGATCGGGGTCGTCATCTTCTCTCGGCCTCTTGTGAGTAGTAGCTTCATCTTTGCATGTAGTCTTAGAGAGATTTACAGAGACAACATTGTAGATTGCTGTTTCTTCAGAAGTTAAGGTTGTGATACCAGACAATCGATCAAATATCTAAAGCTGAAGTTCTTCAAATGATATGTCCTTTGGCGAAGTAGGGACTGTGTGAAGTGTGAGAGGAGTTGCAGAGATCACCTCATTAACGATTTGTCTGATAATTGGCTTGAGTTGCCCTCTCAACGGCTTCAGATACGCTTTCAAGTCCTTGGAAACAATCTCTGATAAGTTATCCTCCAGGAATCTCTCTGTGTAGTTCATTATGACTGCATCTAGATCTTCAGATAAGTACTCGTCAACCTTTTGCTTTGTTGATTGAAAATAATTTACTTGATCTGCTAAGCCAGTGACCATGTTGGTTAATGTTTCAATTTGGTCTTGAAGCTTCTTTTCTTTCTTCCTTCTAGCTTCCTTCACGGCTTTCTTGATCTTAGTAGATGCTTGTGAGATCATCGTGTTAATTGGCTTCCTGATTGACTTGTCAGTAGATATTGTTTGTGTTGGTGGCGGTGATGAACGAGTTGATGACTCAGGAATGTTGACATTGGAGTCCAAAGCTTTAGGTGAAGTTGGAGGTGAAACTGGAGGAGAAGCTAGAGGTGTATCTTTAGGAATTGGAAGAGATGCTGGAGGTGAAGTTGGAGGTGTCTGTATGTAGTCGTCAGCTTCCTTTTCTTCAGCAGTTTTTCTAGCTAACTCTTCTTCCTCTAGTTGTTTTAACCTCATCTCTTATTCTTCTTTATCTTTCTTTTCCATCTCTACTTCAAGTGCTGCATGCTTAAGATCTTCATCAGTGATTATTAAATTTTCATCCATGTTTTCATCTTCCTCATCCCCATGCTCAAAATCTTCCTTCTCAACGTATTCTGTATCCATGACCAAGTCTTCTCCTTGTTGTTCGTATTCTGTCATGGTGATGTTGCCTTCCTCATCCTTCTTTTCTTCGTTACCGGGTTGATTAACCGGATCCGAAGTTGGTGTAACAATGGCATTCCCTTCTCCACCGGGTTGATTAATCGGAAAGAGTTAGGTGTTACTGCTCAAACCTTTTGGGTCGGAGAACCGGACTAGGAGGTGGTTGAGGAAAGTTTCTACTTATTTTAGTCATCTTGACGAGTTCGTCAAGTTCTGTCTCCTTTTCGGTACGAGATTCGAAGGCAACGTTCTTGAGTTTTATTTTATCCACCAATTTTGACTCAGTATCAGTATCTTGGTCTTCATCATCACCCAAGTCTCTATCAATCTACTTAAACATGATTCCCCTTCTTCTTTCTTCGTCAGTCTTTAAAGAATCCAAGCTCAACTTCTTGGCCAACTCGGTTACTACATCATCAGTTGTTGCATCTTCTCTGTGCAATACTACTTCCTCATCTTACTCGGTTTCAGATTTTGATTTATTGAAAGGTTCGTGTAATGGTTCAGGAGAAGGTTCTGGCTTTAACAAGGTTACTGGCACTCTTCTCTTTCTGAGCTTGGTAATTGTTGGCTTATTTTTCTTTGTAGTGCTTCCTGTGCTACCAGTTTTGCCGTCTTTCTTACTTCGTGTCTTCACTTGAAATGGTTGTGTGTCATCCTCTGTGAATCCAACATTACCATTGAGATAAGCCGCATCGTATTTTCGATAATTTGCGGTTTGAGTAATTTGTTTGATAAGAAGGAAGTCGGGAAGCCTTTTGTCTTGTTTCCGTGTGCTAGTTGAGAGAGTTCTCACCAAATCAACCTTGAGATCGTCAAGAACCCTGTGAACTTTTTCATCTACATCTTGAAGACAACTTATAAACTCCGGTTAATCTCCACATAAGTGGGAAATAAGTAACTTGGTGAAATGAACAAAAGGAGTCTTGGTCATGTTTCGATTGGTTTGAAGCTGATAAACCATGTCTTCCATTATTGGCTGAGCGAAATTAATCTTACTCATGTTAACCATGCCCCAGAAAATTTGAAGGTGTTGTAGACGGGGATGCTCATGACCACTTTGTCTTCTAGCAACATAACGGACGATGATCAGATAGAGAGTTCTCCAAGGTTGTGGCAGGTACTTTACATCAACCTTAGAGAGTTTGGTTAATGGTACATCATCCTGAACCTCATACCCAAGGTCAATGAGATAGTCTAAGATTTCAGCTTCTGTGGGTATCGGAGCATAAGCATGTTTAGGTCTTGGCAAAAGAAGTACAGTACGTAGTAACTCTACATCTATTAGGTACTCTTGTCTGTCCAATGTTACTGTGAAAGAATTGTCGTCCGGATTAACCTTTGCTGTATGCCAGAACTGGTGAATGTAGAATGTAGGAACCGAAGCTGATTTGGTAACCATGTCCTTGCAAGGGTGAATAAGCAGAATGTTTTTGACAATTCAGCAAGATTCTTCAGCGATCTTGAGATTTTTGAAGTGAACCCGTGCATTGTTCTTCCCAATGACTACTTTGTAGTCTACAGGGACAATGTCCTTGAATGTGAGTCTGGGAAGTGGTTGTGTTGGAGCGTTCACGTTTTGTTCAGCCATTGTATTCTGAAAAGAACAATCATTAAACAAACATCCGAAAGATGATTAAGTTTTAGCACATTACGTTAGTTTGATTTACTGATTTAATTCCTTTGAAGAATACTTAGGTTATCTTGGATTTAGATTTGATTAGAATTAAACTTGTTCATGTTTATTTATTTGCAGTTTAAATGTTCAAAAATTTATGGTCTAAGTCTTTAGAGTCCATGAAATGATTATTAGAAAGGCTTGTTTAGAAACTGTGTAGTGTTCAAAACTTTTATACTTGTTCGAAAGTTTTCATGGTTGTCAGAAAGTTTTACACTTGTTTGAAAATTAAGGGTTGCTCAAAAGTTTCATGTTTGTTTGAAAAATTTTAAGTTGCTCAAAAGTTTCATATTTGTTCGAAAAATTTTGAGTTGCTCGAAATTTTCATGCTTGTTCGAAGAATTTTGAGTTGCTCGAAAGTTTCATGCTTGTTCGAAAATTTTTGAGCTTGCTCGAAAGTTTCACCCTTGTTTGAAAATTTTGAGCTTGCTCAAAAGTTTCACACTTGTTCAAAACTTTTGAGTTTGCTCAAAATATTTCAAACTTGTTCGAAACTTTAGAGTTTGCTCGAAAGTTTTCAAGCTTACTTGAAAATTTCTTATACAATAAATTTTCGAACAAGAGTAGACATACTTGCTCGTAAGATGGTATAATCAAACTCCTTAGCATGTGAATTCAAGCAATGACCATGTGTTACAAACCATTCAAACTATTCTAAACATGATATCTATTAACAACAAATGCTACCAAGCTCATCAGTGAGCTTGCTCGAAAGTATCAAGAACACAATAATTTCTAATATGTTTGAGAAATTTTTTTGACCACGATTAAATCACACCAAGACCTTCCTAATAACCAATACAACCAAACAAAACAATTACAAAGAACTCCTAACACAAACACACCCTTATTCGAAATTCATAAGAACCATTTTCAATCGAATCCCACACAAATCATTTGTTTGTTAAAATTCATTAAGGTAGAGTGTTGTATGGGTGATTCCGACCAAAACCCACCAATTTAATTAAACTAAAACACTTACAATAAAAAACCCCCTAATCGACCTTAAACCCTAATTTCACCAAATTCCTCAATCATGATTCTAAGCACAATTAACTGTTAGAAACATGTTAAGAGCTTAATTACGATCAAATCCCACCACAAAAATCAATTACAAACACAGCCAAATAGTTCCCCCAAAATCGACATAAACCCTTGGTTTTTAAATTGAAAAACAGGAAGATCTAGCCGTTGGATTGATAAAAGATTAAAAATAGTCTCTTATAATCTTATCAAAAACATGAAAACACTTACAAATTAGCAGATTATCGAATGGATTGAAATATTTATTATGGATCGTTGATCGAGGAGGTTGGGTAGTAATAAATGATTTTACAGGTGCAGTAAATGTTGTGTTTAATTTGGTTTTGTTATTATTTTATATTTCAAGGTTCGTCACATTTAGTCCCTTAACGCTAAAATTTTGCACAGTTAGTCCCTTAGTTCACAAAAGTTTAGCCCAGTTAACTTTGGCAAGAAAAACTTTTCATAATCCCCCTCGACTTAAGATATTAGAAAGCATTTAAAGATAAAGGAGGGTATTACGAGGATATTTTTTACCAACACATTATACAAACAACATCATTTCAGAAATATTCAAGTACATATTTTAAAATACGAATTTCATACTCCCCCTCAACACTTGTTCGGGAAAAATACTGAATTTGTTTAATTGAACAAGATTTTGATTCGTAATTTTGTGTACTTGCATTTTTTTTTTAACAAACAAAATACTTAAAAACCTAAAATAAAAGAAAATTGTTTAATCTTTTTGTTGTTTTTGAAAGTTTTGTATTTTTGTATTTGGTTTTTGATAAAATATTTACAAAATGTTTTGATGTTTTACTTTTTCAAGTTTGTTTGAGAAAGTTTTCCAGATCTTCTGGAGTCAAACACCGCATACCAATTTGGTGAACTAATTCCACAAATCTTATATGAGGCAAGGCTTTGGTGAATAAGTTTTCCAACTGGTATTCCGTACCCACAAAATATAAATCAATTGTACCCTTTTCAACATGCTCCTTGATAAAATGATATCTGAGAGCGATGTGCATTGATTTTGAATGTTGAACCATGTTACAGGAGATGGCAATTGCACTCTTGGAGTCACAATACATCGGGATCTTATCAAATACGTATCCATAGTCCATCAGTTGTGATCTCATCCAAATGACTTGAGCATAACATGCTGACATGGCAACGTATTCTGCTTTTGTTGATGACAATGAAGTGCAATCCTGCTTCTTTGACTGCCAAGATACGAGCTTATCTCCGAGAAACTGAACACCACCAGAAGTACTTTTACGTGTATCTAAACAACCTGCATGATCAGCATCTGAAAAGGCTATTAGTTCAAAACCAGAATCCTTTGGATACCAGATCCCCAAGTGAATGGTTCCCTTTATGTATCGAAGGATTCTTTTAGCCTCAGAGAGGTTTCTTTCAGTTGGGTTTGACTGATAGCGGGAGTAAAGATATACAACAAATATTATGTCTAGTCTATTGGCTGTTAGGTACATGAGAGACCCAATAATACTTCGGTATTTGGTAGGGTCAAACTGGTGTCCCATGTAAATCAGCATCCAGCTTTGGTGAAGAGGCAGATATGGGAGTTTTATAAGTATCACAACTGGTCATGCCATGTTTCTTTAGAATTTCAAGAGCATATTTGGACTAGTTTAGAAAAATACCACGGGGGGATTGATGAACTTGGAGTCCTAAGAAGAACTTTAGTTCACCCATCATGGACATTTCAAAGTTTTGTTTCATTAATTTTGCAAAAGTGACTGAATATTTTTTCTTTGTTGATCCAAAAATGATGTCATCGACATAAATTTGAACAATCAAAATGTTCTCCCCGTGTCTTTAAATAAACAAATTTGGATCAACTGATCCTTTGGTAAAGTGATTAGCAATTAAGAATGAAGACAGTTTATCGTACCATGCCCTCGGGGCTTGTTTAAGGCCGTAAAGGGCTTTCTTGAGTCTGTACACATGATTTGGATGATCTGGATCGATGAATCCCTCTAGTTGAGTGACATACACTTCTTCACGGAGTTGACCATTCAGAAATGCAGCATACGCCTGAAAGGTTCGTACAACTTCAAGTCTAGCCATTGGTGCAAAAGGATTCTTCATAATTAATTCCTTCTTCTTGGTTGTAGCCTTTGGCAACCAGACACGATTTGTTACGAATCACTGTTCCATCAGCATCAAGTTTGTTCTTCCAAATCCATTTAAGTCCGACGACATAGACTCCATCTGGTCTTTCAACCAATTCCCAGACTTCAAGACGTTTGAATTGATCAAGTTCTTCTTGCATTGATTCAATCCAATTGTCATAAGTCATTGCTTCTTTAATGTTCTTTGGTTCAGCTTGACTGACGGTAAGAGCATAAACACAATGTTCAGCATCTGTGCGAAGTCGTTGTCTTGTCATGAATGGATTTGAAGGATTACCAATCACATTTAATAAGGGGTGATTTCTTGTCCATTTATGTATTGAAGGGCGATGTTGATAAAAGGTATGCATATTAGACGGATCCAAGTTGCGGGTTGACGACTCTGCAATATCAGGAACAGTTGGAGTCAGAGCAAATGGATTGAAGAAGGCATTTCCGTCATAATCTGCAGGTGTGGGTACTTATTGTTCTTGTTGATCTTCAGCTACATCATTGGTGTTGGAAGCAGTTTGTTCTTCTGTTGTTGGAGAGTCGAATGGAGGTGCATCAGTAGCAACAGTAGTTGTTGTTTCTGCAGGTGTATCAGGTATTGGAATTTGATCAGGTTCTGCAGCGGAAACATTTGATACATCAGGAGCACGCCTTTCAGTTGTCTCATTGAATAGAGAAGCAAACAAGGTTTCAAATTGTTGACGAGTGAATACGGGTGATGGTGTAGCTGATGATTCTAGGAAGTTTAAACGGTTGGTTGCGGGTCCTAAGCTGTTTTGCTCAGAAGCCATTTCTGTAAGCTCATCGAAATTAACATGAATGGTTTCCACGATTTCTCTCGTACGACGGTTCCAAATGCGAAAGCCTTTGGAATTTTCACAGTATCCGATAAACACACCAATGTCTGCTTTTGCTTTGAGTTTTCCAAGATCGTCACGACCATTATATGGGTAACACAGAGCACCAAATACATGAAAATATTTTATGTTCGATTTACGGTTATGGACAAGCTCATAAGGTGTTTTGTGGTGGCGTTTCTTGATCATACAACGGTTTTGGGTATAATATGCAGTCGAGATAGCTTCTGCCCATAAATAATCCGGTAATTGAGCATTAATCAGGATAGTTCTTGCAGCTTCCACCAACGTCCTGTTGCGACTTTTAACAACCCCATTCTATTTTGGACATCGTGCAATGGATGTCTGATGTTTAATTCCCACTTTTTCAAAATAAGATCGAAGAGTCTGATTCTTAAATTCAGTTCCGTTGTCTTAACTTGTCTGACTGTATTACGAAGTTGAACTTGAATTTTCGTGAGAAAGGTGATGATCATAGAAGGGGCTTGATCTTTACTTCTGAGAAAATAAACCTAACTCCATCTTGAGTAGTCATCGACGATTACAAGAATGTAGCGTTTGTCGTTGATCGTTTGCACTCGCATTGGGCCACACAAATCCATTTGAAGAAGTTGAAGTACGTGATCAGTAATTTGTTCTGTTTTAGGAGGAAAATGTGCACGAGTGCTCTTTCCTTGTTCACATGCGGGACATAAGTGATCTTTGGGATACTGAAATCTCGGAAGACCGTCTACTAGTTTGTGTCGTGCAAGTTTAGTCATGGTTTTGAAGTTCAAATGAGAAAGTTGTTTGTGCCATAACCATGATTTTGTCGAAGTTGTTTTTGAAAGTAGACATATTGGAGAGGAAGCAATCATGTCGGACATGGAGATGGTGTAGATGTTAGTTCCACGGTTGCCCTTCATCAGATCATTTCCTTGTAAATCAAGTATAAAGCATGTTTTCTCCCTAAATGCTACTTCCAAATCTCCATCACAGAATTTACCGACTGAGCAAAGGTTGTGACCAAGGCCTTCGACGTAATAAACACGACTGATGTCAATGTTGCCATTTACATAATCTCCATAGCCCATTGTAGCAGCAAAATGATCATTCCCGAATCTGACAGTGCCGATGAACTTTGAAAAAAAGTTCACTAACAATTTGAGATTGTATGTCATGTGTCGGGTGCAACCGCTATCAACAATCCACAAAACAATTTGGATCACCTGCATCACACGAAGAAGACGAAGATGGAATGATGGTAAGGGTGGAATCCGAAGAAGTTGTGGGTTCCGTTGGGTTAGAAACACACACATTAATAATTTTAGGTATCAATTTAAAACTAGGTGTCCTTTGTAACCAACGTTGCCATATCCAATTACTTCGTGCTTTTGTCTTAGTGAAGTCGCTAGGTGATTGCACTATCTTAGGATTTGTATTCGCAACTATGGGAGTATCTAAGGCATTTTGAGAAACTACAGTTGGCGGTTTTCCTAGCACAGACTTAGAAGCAGTAGTGGGCCTAGAGGTTTTGCCAGCTGTAACTTTCTTATTACGAGATAAAAGTGAGTTTGCAACACATTTCGTATGATCACCAGATAACATGCTTTTACGACAGAAAATAGAAGAAGCATTCACGTTTAAAACATTTAACGACTGAGCATTCGTTACATCGATATTAGAATTACAAGTTTTTATGTTCTAATCTAAATCAGAAGCAACATGCTTTTTATTCAAATTCCTAAGTTGATCTTCTACTTCTGGGACTTCTAGATTTCCGCTCCTACATTGCAAGATCCTATTCTTCCATTTGTTGCTCTTACGCTTTGATCTGCTAACGCTAGTAGTGGTAACTATTAATGTAGATGTGGAAGGATTCAAATTATTAGTCGGATCTGTGTCATTAACGGTCAGCCTAGATGTTGTGTCCATTTTGTACATTCCTGGTGCAATCACATTTGTGTTAACAAACTTTCCTTTTTCCTGTAATTGAAGTTTGTCTTTTAATTCAATGATGATGTGTTGCTGATTCTGCAGTTTAGAATCAAGTTCTCTATTTAATCATACAGTGGCTTCACGGTCTTTCCTACAGTCAGCGTTTTCTTTCAAAAGTTGAGACCGAGTCTTTTCCAAAGAGTCTTAAATTGTTTTGTACTCATTCTTTAAATTCTCAATTTCTTGTTCGTATTTGAGTAGTTGACACTTTAAGATTGCGTTCTCATCATCAAGATTTTCAACTTTAGATGACAAATTGTTTTCAAAACCCAGATTTTCTTTTTGGTTTTTCAATGCTAATTCAAAATCAATACTTTGAGCCTCACACCATTGAAGTTTCTGTTTGAGTTGAAAAATCTCTTTTGAAAGTTTACTTTGAACATCATCATTTTGTTTAATGATTCTCTCATTTTCATCTTTTAAAATCTCAATCTCGTGTCTCAACTTTTCATTTTCAGAATTATGATCAGCAATAAGCATTGAATTATAAGACACATAAATAGAATTCATGAACACCGAGATAATATCAGCACTGGGAACATTTTCCAAGAGTCGATCTGCTTCATTTTGAAGAATTTTGTTTCGACGTTTTTTTTTTGAAGTCGAATTTTCTATTGCTTTGAAAATGTTCATCATGGATGAAACTTCATTTTGTAGTTCCCGTTCCCAGTGTGTTGCAATTTTCGGTTGCACAAAGACGCAAATGTTGGACATGAGGTAAAAATTGTGTTTGAAAATTTTGTTTTTGTTCTTTTGCGTAAGCAGATTCAAAAGTAAAAATTTTTATCTCTGAATTAAGTTCAATTGCTTGTTTCAAAAGTTTGATATTTTCCATAAATGTATAAAAATATTGAAGTACAAGACATCGTTTAGGTAATGGTTTAATTTCACCAGAAGATGTTAAAGGGCCATTTATTTGTGCCACTTGTTTGACGGGACCAACGTCAAAAGTTGATTCATGAATCTCTCAAACATACCAAGGTTGTTATGTTTTTTCTTTTTGAGGAACGAAAGTTTCATGAATAGTGTAAAACCCTAAAATTTAAAACGTGTAAAAAGACCAAAATGCCCTTACAATCTTAAACTTTGAATAATAAGCTTTTTGAAATGCCAAATAAATTCCAAACTTCGGGAGATGATCAAGATATGAAGTAAAATTATTTCTAATACTACATTTGACATTTTGGGAAGTACTAAAATTATTTGTAACACATAATATGTACCGACATTTTTTAGAATATCATTATTTATGTTTTAAAAACCTTATAATTAATTTAAATGCTTTTAAATAACAACAAAAATTTAGGAAACTATGTGATTGATTTGGGGCCATTAATTTCGTGATTTCGAGCCCATGCCTCCCCAATGACACGGTTTTTCCTTTATTAGTGGTAACAAACTCAATTAAACCTAAATAATAAAACCGAGTAAATCATAAAACACCCAAAAATTCATCACGCCCACATACGAATTTCTGGAGCTCTTGGAGTATTTTTCCCGTGTTATTCATCATCTAAAGGAGTGGGGAAAAATAGTTTTGGAGTTGTGGAGGTGCTCGTTTGATCGCTAGATATTTTTGGTTCGAAAAACTCATCCGCCAAGGCTAAATTCGTTGTGACTCATTCGTACGTTCATAATTCGATCTGGTATTTTTCTTAGGTCCCTTTCATCACTTATAACTCATAAAAATTGTTAAACTCGATTCATGCAAGGATTTTTACATCGTACCAATTATAATGGGTAAAAACGGTTTAATTAGGTAAAATATATAATACAATTTTTCTGGGTTCTTATTATAATTTTCCTGAGTTCTTTGGTCATCAAACAAGTCTAGAAAAATGGTTGTTCGAATTTTCATGGATTGATTCGATCGTATGATAATTTTTGGAGTCGAAACCCTAAAAACACAAAAACTCGGTATAAAATATACGCGACTTTTCTGAACCTTTTGAATAATTTTCGTGGCTTCTTTTATACTTCATATAACATGAGAAAAATTATCCTTTGAATTATTTGATTCGAAATCGTGATTAGTAGAATATTGTTTATATCGGGTCTAAAAAGAAATAAAGAAAAATATGAAAAACCTAAGAACAATTCGAATTAGAGTTTTCATGGTTAGATCTGGACTTTTAATGATGTTTAATGATATTGGAATGATTTCTTAATGTTTTGGATAATTAGGGTTTATATTGATATAAAAATGTATTTACCGATTGGTTTTATAAAATTAAAGGGGGCGTTTTGTAATTTTTAAAAGTCGTGGACCATTTTTGTAATACTCTATATATCAAGGGTAATTTGAATAAAATATAACGTGAGGGTGCTATTTGTAAAATATGGAAGTTTTGGAAATAAAATGTAAATTGTTAATTATGTTTGTGTCGAATTGAAAAGTTAATAAAATGAGGGACTAAAAATGTAATTTCTAGAAAATGAAAGGTTCTTGATGTAAATAATATTATGAAGGGTGAAATGTGTAGTTTTGAGTATTTATGGGCTTAATATGTAATTATGGTTAAATAGATAATTCGAATTACACTTTTGAGAAGTACAAGGACTAAAATTGTAAATACCGAAACTTTAGGGGCTGTTTGTAATATATTAAAATTAAAGGTTATTTTCTGTAATTTGAAGAAATAAAAGGGCTTGATTTGTAATGTAAGTATGATGAGGATTAAATTGTAAATTATATAAGTATAAGGTTTAATTTGTAATTAATAAATTAAAGGGGTGTAAATCGTAAAGTATGAAACTTGAAGGCTAAATATCTTATTCTGGAAAACCTAAGTGTTTGACTGGTATAATGATAATATTTCTAATGTGAACCTTGAACTTTGATGAATTTACACTTATAACCCTAAACTATGAAAACTTGTCATATTTGATCCTAAATTTGTATAACTTGTTAAAACGAATATTAATTTCCATAATGAGCTAATTAATGACTTAACTTAATTCATATCATTTGAATATTGCTAAATATGGAAACCTGCTATAAATGGAAAGTTACTAAAAATGGAAAGCCGACAAAAATGAGAACTCTGATTTGAATAAGTTATTAATGATAAGCCGAACATGGATTCGTGTAGATTTGCCGAAGGAGGAGTGAGTTCTTATCCTTATGTTTCGTTGGTGGTTAAGGTACAGATATTCTGCTCTTTGAATGAGGAGCCTTCGTTCTCCTATTTTGATTCGTATTAGGGTTTCCTTAGCCATTGCTATGCTTCCCTACATTTTGATATGTGAACCATTAATATGACCCTTTGGCATTTGAACCATTGATATGGGCTTTGGACATTTGAACCTTTGACATATGAACCTTTTGATATGAACCCTGTGATTTGGACTTTGATATTTGGACTATGACTACATAGATCTTTGCTTTGATTTGGACTTTAACATTTGACCCCAGTTTGATACCCGAGCCAAGTTCGTTTCCTAGCCATGAAGGTAACATGGTCGTGTCTGTGATGCACCACTGGCATGACTAGCGTGTAGCCCTAGTGATTTGGTTACACCGTCCCCATTTTGATTATGATATGCATGCACACTATATGATTTATTATGGCCAATATGATTTGTTCGGGGGGCGAATGGATGCATCCTAGGTTCGAGTCCGTGTTCGTGGACAGTTCGTTTTGATATGATATGGTGACTGAGGATGGGTGCAATCCACTTCTTTCACAAAGTTCGGGAGCTGATCACTCCAATTGGTACATGAGGACACCCCTCATATTATCGGCTTATTTGAGAGGCATCCCCTCTACATGATTATGATATGATTATGATATGATATGTGATTTGTTTGGGCTCGTGGTGGATTACTGTCCTAAACCTTACTCTTTATTTCCTTTTCCTATATCTCATTCATTATGATATGTCTGTTCATTTCCATTTGATTTTGTTTCCGTTTATTATATATCTGTTCACTGGGCTTTTTAAGCTCAGCCGCATTTCTTTTCCTGCGGCAGGTTTTAGTAGGAAGCCAGGAGCTTGGGTTTGCTTTGGGATGAGAGATTAGCTTATGAAGGCGATACCTTAGTTTTAGTATTCATTTATGTATGACTACGTAGATTTGGTATATTTTCCTTTGTAACATTGTAAACCATTTGTATTATGTAAGTCGTATGTTATGCTTGCCTTTGATATGTCACCATTTGCGTAACACTTCTACCCTTGCCGGGTTGGGGTGTTACAATTATGGTATCAGAGCCAGGTTTACGACTTGTAGTACATCTACCCTTGGCCTGTGTAAGTTAGGACCACTAAGTTTCCCTGTAGGCGCTCGTAGGATAACCTTTGCAAAGTTGCTTGAGTATTTTTCCATAGGAGCATAAGTTACAACCGGTGAGGAATGGGTAGACTAGGACATCCCTGTGAGTAGTATTTGCTTCCACATCACTCTGAATCTTGCCTTTGCCTTTACTCATGCCTTATAAGAACGTTTGTCGCAGAAGACGAGGAAGTCTTACCTTCCGTCATTTGAATGATGAACGTTGTATGTTAACCAATTTCCTTTAGAAGGATTTGATGTTGATATTTGTCCAGTACGGAATTGTTATCTAAGCATGCTGATGCTAATAACTGATATTCCATACATCTCAACTCTGACAGGTAAACGATGTTCGTATTACTATCGGTGCACACCCTTCCATTCCTATGTTATAAGCTAAACAAGATTCCAATCCTTTGAACGGTTCACGATTCTAAATTTGATATATTTGGCCTTGATATATTCTAATACTCTCCCATCCCACACTTTGATGAACCATGTACCTAAATTTGATATGTGAACTATCCGTATGATTTGACAACCACATTCGCTCTGAGAATCTGTTTTCCCTTTGGATGTATTTGACTTTGAGGTCTCTTGACTATGGATTGGTGGTTTTTGTAAAGCTATCATGGACTACAATATTTGAAATGCGACCTTTAACAATCTGCTTCACCATATTTTAATATGATATTCTCAATCATTTGAATCTGTTAAGATTATCGTTGCTATGAAGCACATACTCCGATCTCTTTGATTTCCAATTTTCTCCTAACGCCTGTTAGTATCCACTCTTGGAAAGCTCTGGCATTTGAAAGTTTGTTGTACGAATTTCTGGTGTTTCTGATGAACCTTTTGAGATCCGTTTGGGAAGTAAATTTTGCATTGAACTAATATGAATTTGGCGAAACCACGATACTGAAGAAGTTAAGAGATTGTAGGAACTGATGGAATATGAGTTTGTTCACTTCAGTGATCTCTTGAATGCTCCTGTTGGTTTATGAAGAAAGAGAGAAGTGTGCGGCGGCACACCGACCATCGTGAATCTAACCGTAATCATTACTCCATTTCCGCGTATCAATATTTGATTTGTTCTATTTTTTTGAAACTCCGTAGCAGACGACCTCATTTGAGTTTGAAAGACGGAAGAAGCAACCACAAGAGCATCTGAGAACGAAGTTGATTAGTTGAGATTAAGTTCCGCGAAGCATTACAATTTGATTTGTGAAGAGAAAGATTTGTGATATGAAGTTTTTCCCTAAGAAGATTTCCTGAAGTTGCTTTAGTACCCATGTGACCACTATGAGTTTTGAATGATGTCAATTGTATTGGCTAGAAGATTCATGTTTTCGCAAGTATTCGGACAATTGTCATAGTATGACAGTATGTTTGTGCTCAGAGACGAACGAGGAACACGTTGACCATTTTTAGTATGAAGTGAACCGACCCTTTGTTCTAGAAGAATAGATTTACTTGACGATCAGAGATTGTAGCAGACAACACCACCAGGTATCCGATGACTAAAGAGCTTCCACTAAAAGGATCAAGACTGAAGACCCTTGTCTGAGTTAGAAACCTTGTAGAAGATGTGCAGAAGAGGTTCGTGACAGGCGTGACCAAGAGAGAAGCATGTGATGAGAAGACAGACTGAGATGAGACTCGATTATACCTCAAGCAGCACGTGGAGATTTCAGTTGGGCATCAAGACGAACAGACCGTAGAAGATGAGCTTTCAGCACATAAACCAGGAAGTTCACAGCAGTTTGAGTTGGTGAAATTTGAATCATGCTAGAAGACCTGTAGAAGACACGCAATCTTGTTTCTCTAGTCATTTTAGTTGTACTAAGATGAATTGAGAGCTGAAGCAGACTCGCAAATGGAGGAATGCACGGTGATCACGTTAGAGATTCACGCTACCACACCGAAGTGTCCAGAAGAAGTGTCGAAGACTTGAGGAACCAGACTCAAGTTTATGATTTCCTTTTCACCCTATGATCGTATGATTAGACAAGAGAGCGACTACTTGGAATTTGAAAAGATTCGAGATCATGAAATTGAATGGATGAAATTTTGTAGTAAACGTTTGGATTTGGAAGATTTGATTTTGTAAAGGATGAAGATATTGAAGACGTATTTCATTTCCTCTTAGACCACTTAAGTTTCCGTTACCTTTCGATAGGATCTTTTGAATGAGCCTTACCCTATTAGAAATTCCGTTCTGTGTTCGTTATGCATTTGTTTGGATGATGGTTTCGTTATGAGAAGGATGATGAATTGTGGAAGACCTAACGTTTCGACGACGAATTTCATTTTGAGGTGTACACATTCCGTTACGCTATTTGTACGTTCAAATTCCTCCGATTTAGAATCCGTAGTGATGTTTGTTTTGGACCAACCTTAGGAGGTAGAAAGACTGATAGGTGGTTAAGATAAGTAGTTATGTTCGCGACTTGAGATAAAGTATGACCATCATGATGGTATACTCATATGATGCTGGTATTATGGCGAGTAGCTAACGTGATAATACTTACGTCATATGACGTACCCTTATTGTGTTCATAGGATATTTCGAGGAGTACTTTAGAAACCTTATAATGTTGATAGGAGATGTGAGAATTTTTGCATCTGTAAGATTTAGGTTCATTCCACCTATACGCTTAATCTGTTCGCCGATATACGATCTGATACGTTCGATTCTTGACACGCATTTGTTGATCCATATACTTCTGACAAGAATCATAAGATCTGCTGTGAAGTTTTCTGCCATTTGATGTCACCAACAATCTATGTTCTGTACGATCTCATGTGATTTGCTAAATCAAATTCTATGGACGGCATATCCGTCAAAATCCTATGTATTCTTTGTATCTCTTCCGAGAGAACGCGATAATCATTTGTCATGTTGGATATGATCTTTGCAATCTGAAATTCAGTATAGTATGTCTTTCTGAGAAACCCGAAGCTATCTTAGATCGACAACGAAGAGTCATGAGAAACAAGTCTTTTACATTTCCGTTCGCTGTCCGTTGTGTCTTCTGTTTCGTTTCATTTCCGATCGTTGGAATTTTCATTTCCATTCGTAAAGATTCTTTGGAAGAACCACCCAGAGCGGGAAGCTACCTGGGAAACCGAGGAATAGTTTCGAGCTAGTTATCCGCGTTTGGTATTCTGATCTGTTATGTCCCCGTTTTGTTTTCAATCCTTTCATTCTGATTCCTTGCAAATTTCGAGGACGAAATTTTTCTGTTAGACGGGAAGAGTTGTAAAACCCTAAAATTTAAAATGTGTAAAAAGACCAAAATGCCCTTACAATCTTAAACTTTGAATAATAAGCTTTTTGAAATGCCAAATAAATTCCAAACTTCGGGAGATGATCAAGATATGAAGTAAAATTATTTCTAATACTACATTTGACATTTTGGGAAGTACTAAAATTATTTGTGACACATAATATGTACCGAAATTTTTTAGAATATCATTATTTATGTTTTAAAAACCTTATAATTAATTTAAATGCTTTTAAATAACAACAAAAATTTAGGAAACTATGTGATTGATTTGGGGCCATTAATATCGTGATTTCTAGCCCATGCCTCCCCAATGACACGGTTTTTCCTTTATTAGTGGTAACAAACTCAATTAAACCTAAATAATAAAACCGAGTAAATCATAAAACACCCAAAAATTCATCACGCCCACATACGAATTTCTGGAGCTCTTGGAGTATTTTTCCCGTGTTATTCATCATCTAAAGGAGTGGGGAAAAATATTTTTGGAGTTGTGGAGATGCTCGTTTGATCGCTAGACATTTTTGGTTCGAAAAACTCATCTGCCAAGGCTAAATTCGTTGTGACTCATTCGTACGTTCATAATTCGATCTGGTATTTTTCTTAGGTCCCTTTCATCACTTATAACTCATAAAAATTGTTAAACTCGATTCATGCAAGGATTTTTACATCGTACGAATTATAATGGGTAAAAACGGTTTAATTAGGTAAAATATATAATACGATTTTTCTGGGTTCTTATTATAATTTTCCTGAGTTCTTTGGTCATCAAAAAAGTCTAGAAAAATGGTTTTTCGAATTTTCATGGCTTGATTCGATCGTATGATAATTTTTGGAGTCGAAACCCTAAAAACACAAAAACTCGGTATAAAATATACGCGACTTTTCTGAACCTTTTGAATAATTTTTGTGGCTTCTATATACTTCATATAACATGAGAAAAATGATCCTTTGAATTATTTGAGTCCAAATCGTGATTAGTAGAATATTGTTTATATCGGGTCTAAAAAGAAATAAAGAAAAATATGAAAAACCTAAGAACAATTCGAATTAGAGTTTTCATGGTTAGATCTGGACTTTTAATGATGTTTAATGATATTGGAATGATTTCTTAATGTTTTGGATAATTAGGGTTTATTTTGATATAAAAATGTATTTACCGATTGGTTTTATAAAATTAAAGGGGGCGTTTTGTAATTTTTAAAAGTCGTGGACCATTTTTGTAATACTCTATATATCAAGGGTAATTTGAATAAAATATAACGTGAGGGTGCTATTTCTAAAATATGGATGTTTTGGAAATAAAATGTAAATTGTTAATTATGTTTGTGTCGAATTGAAAAGTTAATAAAATGAGGGACTAAAATTGTAATTTCTAGAAAATGAAAGGTTCTTGATGTAAATAATATTATGAAGGGTGAAATGTGTAGTTTTTAGTATTTATGGGCTTAATATGTAATTATGGTTAAATAGATAATTCGAATTACACTTTTGAGAAGTACAAGGACTAAAATTGTAAATACCGAAACTTTAGGGGCTGTTTGTAATATATTAAAATTAAAGGTTATTTTCTGTAATTTGAAGAAATAAAAGGGCTTGATTTGTAATGTAAGTATGATGAGGATTAAATTGTAAATTATATAAGTATAAGGTTTAATTTGTAATTAATAAATTAAAGGGGTGTAAATCGTAAAGTATGAAACTTAAAGGCTAAATATGTTATTCTGGAAAACCTAAGTGTTTGAATGGTATAATGATAATATTTCTAATGTGAACCTTGAACTTTGATGAATTTACACTTATAACCCTAAACTATGAAAACTTGTCATATTTGATCCTAAATTTGTATAACTTGTTAAAACGAATATTAATTTCCATAATGAGCTAATTAATGACTTAACTTAATTCATATCATTTGAATATTGCTAAATATGGAAACCTGGTATAAATGGAAAGTTACTAAAAATGGAAAGCCGACAAAAATGAGAACTCTGATTTGAATAAGTTATTAATGATAAGCCGAACATTGATTCGTGTAGATTCGCCGAAGGAGGAGTGAGTTCTTATCCTTATGTTTCGTTGGCGGTTAAGGTACAGATATTCTGCTCTTTGAATGAGGAGCCTTCGTTCTCCTATTTTGATTCGTATTAGGGTTTCCTTAGCCATTGCTATGCTTCCCTACATTTTGATATGTGAACCTTTAATATGACCCTTTGGCATTTGAACCATTGATATGGGCTTTGGACATTTGAACCTTTGACATATGAACCTTTTGATATGAACCCTGTGATTTGGACTTTGATATTTGGACTATGACTACATGGACCTTTGCTTTGATTTGGACTTTGACATTTGACCCCAGTTTGATACCCGAGCCAAGTTCGTTTCCTAGCCATGAAGGTAACATGGTCGTGTCTGTGATGCACCACTGGCATGACTAGCGTGTAGCCCTAGTGATTTGGTTACACCGTCCCCATTTTGATTATGATATGCATGCACACTATATGATTTATTATGGCCAATATGATTTGTTCGGGGGGCGAATGGATGCATCCTAGGTTCGAGTCCGTGTTCGTGGACAGTTCGTTTTGATATGATATGGTGACTGAGGATGGGTGCAATCCACTTCTTTCACAAAGTTCGGGAGCTGATCACTCCAATTGGTACATGAGGACACCCCTCATATTATCGGCTTATTTGAGAGGCATCCCCTCTACATGATTATGATATGATTATGATATGATATGTGATTTGTTTGGGCTCGTGGTGGATTACTGTCCTAAACCTTACTCTTTATTTCCTTTTCCTATATCTCATTCATTATGATATGTCTGTTCATTTCCATTTGATTTTGTTTCCGTTTATTATATATCTGTTCACTGGGCTTTTTAAGCTCAGCCGCATTTCTTTTCCTGCGGCAGGTTTTAGTAGGAAGCCAGGAGCTTGGGTTTGCTTTGGGATGAGAGATTAGCTTATGAAGGCGATACCTTAGTTTTAGTATTCATTTATGTATGACTACGTAGATTTGGTATATTTTCCTTTGTAACATTGTAAACCATTTGTATTATGTAAGTCGTATGTTATGCTTGCCTTTGATATGTCACCATTTGCGTAACACTTCTACCCTTGCCGGGTTGGGGTGTTACAATTATGGTATCAGAGCCAGGTTTACGACTTGTAGTACATCTACCCTTGGTCTGTGTAAGTTAGGACCACTAAGTTTCCCTGTAGGCGCTCGTAGGATAACCTTTGCAAAGTTGCTTGAGTATTTTTCCATAGGAGCATAAGTTACAACCGGTGAGGAATGGGTAGACTAGGACATCCCTGTGAGTAGTATTTGCTTCCGCATCACTCTGAATCTTGCCTTTGCCTTTAGTCATGCCTTATAAGAACGTTTGTCGCAGAAGACGAGGAAGTCTTACCTTCCGTCATTTGAATGATGAACGTTGTATGTTAACCAATTTCCTTTAGAAGGATTTGATGTTGATATTTGTCCAGTACGGAATTGTTATCTAAGCATGCTGATGCTAATAACTGATATTCCATACATCTCAACTCTGACAGTTAAACGATGTTCGTATTACTATCGGTGCACACCCTACCATTCCTATGTTATAAGCTAAACAAGATTCCAATCCTTTGAACAGTTCACGATTCTAAATTTGATATATTTGGCCTTGATATATTCTAATACTCTCCCATCCCACACTTTGATGAACCATGTACCTAAATTTGATATGTGAACTATCCGTATGATTTGACAACCACATTCGCTCTGAGAATCTGTTTTCCCTTTGGATGTATTTGACTTTGAGGTCTCTTGACTATGGATTGGTGGTTTTTGTAAAGCTATCATGGACTACAATATTTGAAATGCGACCTTTAACAATCTGCTTCACCATATTTTAATATGATATTCTCAATCATTTGAATCTGTTAAGATTATCGTTGCTATGAAGCACATACTCCGATCTCTTTGATTTCCAATTTTCTCCTAACGCCTGTTAGTATCCACTCTTGGAAAGCTCCGGCATTTGAAAGTTTGTTGTACGAATTTCTGGTGTTTCTGATGAACCTTTTGAGATCCGTTTGGGAAGTAAAGTTTGCATTGAACTAATATGAATTTGGCGAAACCACGATAATGAAGAAGTTAAGAGATTGTAGGAACTGATGGAATATGAGTTTGTTCACTTCGGTGATCTCTTGAATGCTCCTGTTGGTTTATGAAGAAAGAGAGAAGTGTGCGGCGGCACACCGACCATCGTGAATGTAACCGTAATCATTACTCCATTTCCGCGTATCAATATTTGATTTGTTCTATTTTTTTGAAACTCCGTAGCAGACGACCTCATTTGAGTTTGAAAGACGGAAGAAGCAACCACAAGAGCATCTGAGAAGGAAGTTGATTAGTTGAGATTAAGTTCCGCGAAGCATTACAATTTGATTTGTGAAGAGAAAGATTTGTGATATGAAGTTTTTCCCTAAGAAGATTTCCTGAAGTTGCTTTAGTACCCATGTGACCACTATGAGTTTTGAATGATGTCAATTGTATTGGCTAGAAGATTCATGTTTTCGCAAGTATTCGGACAATTGTCATAGTATGACAGTATGTTTGTGCTCAGAGACGAACGAGGAACACGTTGACCATTTTTAGTATGAAGTGAACCGACCCATTGTTCTAGAAGAATAGATTTACTTGACGATCAGAGATTGTAGCAGACAACACCACCAGGTATCCGATGACTAAAGAGCTTCCACTAAAAGGACCAAGACTGAAGACCCTTGTTAGAGTTAGAAACCTTGTAGAAGATGTGTAGAAGAGGTTCGTGACAGGCGTTACCAAGAGAGAAGCATGTGAGGAGAAGACAGACTGAGATGAGACTCGATTATACCTCAAGCAGCACGTGGAGATTTCAGTTGGGCATCAAGACGACCAGACCGTAGAAGATGAGCTTTCAGCACATAAACCAGGAAGTTCACAGCAGTTTGAGTTGGTGAAATTTGAATCATGCTAGAAGACCTGTAGAAGACACGCAATCTTGTTTCTCTAGTCATTTTAGTTGTACTAAGATGAATTGAGAGCTGAAGCAGACTCGCAAATGGAGGAATGCACGGTGATCACGTCAGAGATTCACGCTACCACACCGAAGTGTCCAGAAGAAGTGTCGAAGACTTGAGGAACCAGACTCAAGTTTATGATTTCCTTTTCACCCTATGATCGTATGATTAGACAAGAGAGCGACTACTTGGAATTTGAAAAGATTCGAGATCATGAAATTGAATGGATGAAATTTTGTAGTAAACGTTTGGATTTGGAAGATTTGATTTTTGTAAAGGATGAAGATATTGAAGACGTATTTCATTTCCTCTTAGACCACTTAAGTTTCCGTTACCTTTCGATAGGATCTTTTGAATGAGCCTTACCCTATTAGAAATTCCGTTCTGTGTTCGTTATGCATTTGTTTGGATGATGGTTTCGTTATGAGAAGGATGATGAATTGTGGAAGACCTAACGTTTCGACGACGAGTTTCATTTTGAGGTGTACACATTCCGTTACGCTATTTGTACGTTCAAATTCCTCCGATTTAGAATCCGTAGTGATGTTTGTTTTGGACCAACCTTAGGAGGTAGAAAGACTGATAGGTGGTTAAGATAAGTAGTTATGTTCGCGACTTGAGATAAAGTATGACCATCATGATGGTATACTCATATGATGCTGGTATTATGGCGAGTAGCTAACGTGATAATACTTACGTCATATGACGTACCCTTATTGTGTTCATAGGATATTTCGAGGAGTACTTTAGAAACCTTATAATGTTGATAGGAGATGTGAGAATTTTTGCATCTGTAAGATTTAGGTTCATTCCACCTATACGCTTAATCTGTTCGCCGATATACGATCTGATACGTTCGATTCTTGACACGCATTTGTTGATCCATATACTTCTGACAAGAATCATAAGATCTGCTGTGAAGTTTTCTGCCATTTGATGTCACCAACAATCTATGTTCTGTACGATCTCATGTGATTTGCTAAATCAAATTCTATGGACGGCATATCCGTCAAAATCCTATGTATTCTTTGTATCTCTTCCGAGAGAACGCGATAATCATTTGTCATGTTGGATATGA
This sequence comes from Artemisia tridentata subsp. tridentata, assembly GCA_021014915.2. Taxonomy (NCBI): domain Eukaryota; kingdom Viridiplantae; phylum Streptophyta; class Magnoliopsida; order Asterales; family Asteraceae; genus Artemisia; species Artemisia tridentata. Next base: position 308,843,095 of record CP139506.1, read on the forward strand.
TCTTTGCAATCTGAAATTCAGTATAGTATGTCTTTCTGAGAAACCCGAAGCTATCTTAGATCGACAACGAAGAGTCATGAGAAACAAGTCTTTTACATTTCCGTTCGCTGTCCGTTGTGTCTTCTGTTTCGTTTCATTTCCGATCGTTGGAATTTTCATTTCCATTCGTAAAGATTCTTTGGAAGAACCACCCAGAGCGGGAAGCTACCTGGGAAACCGAGGAATAGTTTCGAGCTAGTTATCCGCGTTTGGTATTCTGATCTGTTATGTCCCCGTTTTGTTTTCAATCCTTTCATTCTGATTCCTTGCAAATTTCGAGGACGAAATTTTTCTGTTAGACGGGAAGAGTTGTAAAACCCTAAAATTTAAAATGTGTAAAAAGACCAAAATGCCCTTACAATCTTAAACTTTGAATAATAAGCTTTTTGAAATGCCAAATAAATTCCAAACTTCGGGAGATGATTAAGATATGAAGTAAAATTATTTCTAATACTACATTTGACATTTTGGGAAGTACTAAAATTATTTGTGACACATAATATGTACCGAAATTTTTTAGAATATCATTATTTATGTTTTAAAAACCTTATAATTAATTTAAATGCATTTAAATAACAACAAAAATTTAGGAAACTATGTGATTGATTTGGGGCCATTAATTTCGTGATTTCCAGCCCATGCCTCCCCAATGACACGGTTTTTCCTTTATTAGTGGTAACAAACTCAATTAAACCTAAATAATAAAACCGAGTAAATCATAAAACACCCAAAAATTCATCACGCCCACATACGAATTTCTGGAGCTCTTGGAGTATTTTTCCCGTGTTATTCATCATCTAAAGGAGTGGGGAAAAATAGTTTTGGAGTTGTGGAGATGCTCGTTTGATCGCTAGACATTTTTTGTTCGAAAAACTCATCTGCCAAGGCTAAATTCGTTGTGACTCATTCGTACGTTCATAATTCGATCTGGTATTTTTCTTAGGTCCCTTTCATCACTTATAACTCATAAAAATTGTTAAACTCGATTCATGCAAGGATTTTTACATCGTACGAATTATAATGGGTAAAAACAGTTTAATTAGGTAAAATATATAATACGATTTTTCTGGGTTCTTATTATAATTTTCCTGAGTTCTTTGGTCATCAAACAAGTCTAGAAAAATGGTTTTTCGAATTTTCATGGCTTGATTCGATCGTATGATAATTTTTGGAGTCGAAACCCTAAAAACACAAAAACTCGGTATAAAATATACGCGACTTTTCTGAACCTTTTGAATAATTTTCGTGGCTTCTATATACTTCATATAACATGAGAAAAATGATCCTTTGAATTATTTGAGTCGAAATCGTGATTAGTAGAATATTGTTTATATCGGGTCTAAAAAGAAATAAAGAAAAATATGAAAAACCTAAGAACAATTCGAATTAGAGTTTTCATGGTTAGATCTGGACTTTTAATGATGTTTAATGATATTGGAATGATTTCTTAATGTTTTGGATAATTAGGGTTTATTTTGATATAAAAATGTATTTACCGATTTGTTATAAAATTAAAGGGGGCGTATTGTAATTTTTAAAAGTCGTGGACCATTTTTGTAATACTCTATATATCAAGGGTAATTTGAATAAAATATAACGTGAGGGTGCTATTTGTAAAATATGGAAGTTTTGGAAATAAAATTTAAATTGTTAATTATGTTTGTGTCGAATTGAAAAGTTAATAAAATGAGGGACTAAAAATGTAATTTCTAGAAAATGAAACGTTCTTGATGTAAATAATATTATGAAGGGTGAAATTTGTAGTTTTGAGTATTTATGGGCTTAATATGTAATTATGGTTAAATAGATAATTCGAATTACACTTTTGAGAAGTACAAGGACTAAAATTGTAAATACCAAAACTTTAGGGGCTGTTTGTAATATATTAAAATTAAAGGTTATTTTCTGTAATTTGAAGAAATAAAAGAGCTTGATTTGTAATGTAAGTATGATGAGGATTAAATTGTAAATTATATAAGTATAAGGTTTAATTTGTAATTAATAAATTAAAGGGGTGTGATGAAGCGAAAAGTGTACCGCTTTTAAGGGGTCATTTAAGCCCTAAATCGTATTTATTTGATCAAATATTGCCCTAAATCGTTCCTTTTGTCATTTTAGGTACTTTGGAGAAGAAATCTGGAAAAGGAAGCATTTTGGACATTTTTGGAGCATAAAAGTGAAGAAAACGACAAAGTCTCAAAATCGGCTAAAAGTTACCTTAGACGGCGTCAGAAATTACTCTGGACGGCGTCATGGCTTGGCAAGAAAAAGGTGGATATGAAAATTACTCATGATAAGCCAGTGAAATTTGCATGGGAATTCTGACGGCGTCACCCTTTGGTGTGATCAAGGTCGTCACGGCTTAATTTAAAGAGGGACGGCGTCACGCCTAATTCCGACGGCGTCAAGCCTTGATAAGCCAGAACGGATTTTGGAAAGCTAAAGAGGGACGGCGTCAAGAAGGCCATCCGGGAACCCTAAAAGCGGCGAGGTGACGGCGTCACACTCCATAACGTGACGCCGTCAGATCTGAAAGTCTATATATAGTTTTGCAATTTTTTGTCATTAGTGTGGAACTTATGGGGGAACTTTGTATGTGAAAACCCTAAGACGATTTTAGCAGCTTTTTCAAGGCTTTTTGCCTTGAGATCTTCCATGTTACATTGAAGATAAGTTATCAATTAATCATTCAATATGTCTATGTGTTGTTTGATTCTATCTTGTTCTTGTCTTTTGTTTAACATGTTAGGCTAGATTTATCTTGTGTTTGCTTAGATCTAATGAAACCTAGCTATTGATTATTGGTTATTAGTGTGTTATTAGTTGTATTGGATGATTGTTCATCTATGTTAGGCTTAAGAAAACTAGCTAACTTCCTATTCGGTAACTTGCTTGAACGTCTTAAGAAACATGAACCAATGCGTACTAAAGGTTTTTATGGTTGTATTTAATGCACAAGCGAATTCTAGTGATCCCATGTTAGGAGCTTCCTAGCCGGCTCGACATAGGAGTGAAGTAGGAGCTTGTAGAGTTGGGGAAGTACGTACGCCACCCCACGATTGGTATTAAGGAATACACCCGTCATCCACGCAATTAATACACACTAATCAACCGGTAAAAGATAGTTAGGGAGTAAGGAAATCTAAGTAAACACATTTCTCTCTACATAAGTTTTACCACCTTTTAATTTTCTGTTATTTTATTTTATTTGCATTCGTAGTTATTTGGGTTAGTTGACTAGCAACTAATTCCGCCCACTCTTTCAAACCCGAGATTTTACTTGCTTTCATAAAAAAATATAAAAAGAATCTTCTCTCACCCTTAGACCTATTAGAGTAGTTTTTCATACCTAACGAACACTATTCCCTGTGGAGAACGATCAATCCCCCGTACTTACCACTACACTATACTACATCGGTCAGGTACACTGCCTGGTGGGGTTGTAAGCCTCTTGAGATCCCTCGAGAGGTAAAACCTGTTGTAAGGTTGCAAAACCACGCATCAAGTTTTTGGCGCCGCTGCCGGGGAATAGTTATTGTTTAGGTTGAATTTTTATTTTATAGGTCTACTCACTAGATTCCTTTCTAGTGAGATTTTTATTTTATTTTATTTTATTTTTTTCTAGGTTTTCTTTAGTCTATCTATTTTCTTCGTTTCTTTGTTCGTAACCATTACCATCCGACATCATGGAAGGTGGTAATATCCTCGATCCCAACAACCCACCACAACAACCACCACCTCCTAGAGCCCGTACTTTAGGAGAGTACTCACGTCCTAGCCACCATGGCTATCGAAACACCATTGAGCTCACTCAAGGAGCCAATGTCACACCCTTGCGATCCGACACCATCCGGTTGGTGCAAAGCGGATGCGCATTCCATGGACTTCGTTCTGAAGATCCTAATCAACATCTCAAGGACTTTCTCAAAATCGTTGATTCTATAGACCTTGATGTTGCCACTCGAGAGACGACCCGACTACGTCTCTTTCAATTCTCTTTGCGGGACCAAGCTAGTCAATGGCTAAAGCGTCAACCCGCAGGATCCATCACCTCTTGGGATGATCTCACCACTCGTTTCCTTGCTCAGTTTTTCCCACCGGGAAGAACTACCAAGCTAAGGAATGATATCTAGATGTTCCAACAACGTCAAGGCAAAACCCTCTACGAGGCATGGACTCGATTCAAGGACTTACTCCAAAAAGTCCCTCACCATGGCATAGAACTTTGGCTCCAAGTCCAAATCTTCTATGACCATATCAATCTCTCCACAAGGCAAATCATTGACCAATCGGCCGGTGGTAAGCTACGTGATCTAAGTGCGGAACAATCATGGGCTCTCCTAGAAGATCTTGCTCTTTATGACAACGAAAGTTGGAGTGACCCCCGTGATTTGAATAAAACGGTCAAGGCAATATCTTTGCCTTCGAACAATTCAAGCACTTTCGACCGTACGATCATAGAACTTGAAGACCAAGTCAAGTTTCTCATGAAATCCTACGAGGCTCCTAAACCTTCAAGCCAAGTGAATAAAATCACTTCTTCGTGTAAATTATGTAGTGGTCCCCACAACACTCATGATTGCATGGAACTCCCCAAACAGGCTTTCAAAGAATTCGCATCCTCGCGAATCGATAAGGCGGGAGATAAGTGGCTCACTACTAATTATGGACACAAGAATTCCGAAGATAGGTATGAGGCATGGAAGAGTAAGCCAAATTTTAGTTGGGACCAAACTCGAAGCGTATCATTCAATGAGTCTACCCCACTTACCTGGTCTGAACATTATCCTCAGCAACATACGCATAAACAACAAAATCGTGAGGAATCACTGCAAAAATTCATTCTCTCTCAAGAAACACAGCTCTCCACACTTGAGAATCAATTCAGACAACAGCAAGTTGATATGAACAACAAGGTTGATAACCTGTTAAAGGTTATCAATGATCGCCTTGCTGGCAGGTCAACTTGTGAGTTGTCACAAGTTAATGAAATCAAATCTGTCACGGGGACTCACCAAACACCCCCTCCTGTAAAAATCAAGCACCCTAGTAAACTCTTCAAACACATATCACAAAACGGAAAAGAAACTGGAGATACTCATACCCCTTCGAAACCTCTCCACTTCGTGAACACCATTACAACAATACCTGTTCCTAAACCCAATCTGGACCAACAATCAACCGAGAATGTGGACAATGAAATGGAGGGTGAAGTTCCCGAAAAGAACCCCGAGGCGCCCGACGACTATCTCGACTCACCAAAGAACTCAAGTACAAGAGAGGTGAGTGATGAGGAGGGCTCGGAAGAGAAATCCGAAATGCCTCATGGGCTCCCAGTACCGCTAGACCGCCCCCTGGTGGAGGAACTTGAGAGGGGCACAGCAAAGTTGCCTATGGGATTTGGAGAGAGAATAGAGGATGGCGCTCCTAGGGTCTTTAAGATATCTTGCACCACTAGGAAAAAGTTCATTAAAGATGCCTACATAAACCCCAACTCTTCTATGAATGCAATATCCCTTTCTCTATATAACGAAGCCTTCACCGAACAGGTCAAATATGAAGGGTCTAATATCATCGGGGTAATAAGAAGGGTACCAATTATGATAGAAAAGTTCCTCTTTCATATCGAGTTAACTGTTATTAATAACATGAACTCTATCATCAGCCCATCCTTAACTGGCCTTGTTCTAGGCAAACCATTCGTAAAAGCAATGGGAGTGATACTCGATGAGGATGATAGGAGTGCATTATTTACCGATGGTGTCAGGAAAGTGATCTTTCGGGATGGCTGTGAAGAAGTGTATGAGTATCAACCATCAGCATGTGGCAACACATGGGGGCTATGCGGTAGAAGGCCTGGCCGAATTAAGCGATGTGATCCGAATAATCTCAAAATACCTTGCATGATTGGTCACAAGCATTTTTATAATGTTTACATCGACACATGTTTACCCAAAAATGTGATGTCCTTGTTTCATTATAACAACATTTGCAGATGGGGAATGATTCATAAAGGGAAGGACGACATTGGCATAGATGATGATGTACAGGTGTTTGTAGGAAACATGACATTCACTATGAGCTTCGCAATCGTCGATAATATCGAAAAGTACATCGATCCCAGGTTATCACAAGTTGTTTTTGGGGCACCTTTTTGCAATACCACAAGCTTGGTTGTGGACGAGCTCAATGGGATCATGACTTTCACCGATGGGATTAGGGAAATCTCATACCAAACGCCTTACAAGATGAGAGAATTCAAGGAGATTGATTATGGAGGGCTCGATGAGCTAAGTTCCCAACTCGTGTTATGTGACGATGATGTGAGACGGGGATGTAAGGACACTTTTGACCTGTCAAGTGGATTCTTTAAGCATGATAAGGAGCTTAGTTCTAAATACCGAAACAATCCTTTTGATCTCGAGGACCCGAAATACCTTTACTATGAAAGTGATTCTGATAGAGAATCAAAGGAGAATGGCCTAGGAACCGTGACCAATGATGGAGTCACGTAATGTACGTGACTTTGAGTCTAGCTACAAGACTCGTTAATAAAGAAAAGCGCTTCTTGGGAGGCAACCCAAGTTTTATTTGCTTTGTGTGTTTACTTATTTGTTTGTTTGTTTTTATTTATTTCCGTATGTGTGTTTAATTTTTATTATTATTGATTCATGTTAAAAACTAAGTTGTGAAAATGCTTTATTTTGTTTTTAACTTCGTCTTAACTACATATAAAGGTATTTTGCAAAAGTTAAGTGTAAGGGAAATCCAAATCGGTTTATTAGAACACAAATGAACATGAATCATAATAATAATAAATGAACATACATATTAGTATTTGTTTGAGTCAAATGCTTGTATCGAGTCATAATGATGTTTTGCAGGAATCCCAGGAAGTAAGGTATAGGTTTTTCCAAAATTTTTCCGGAAACGTAACATGAGAATTCTGTCAGATCATTTCTGACGGCGTCAGGCTTTACAACCTGACGGCGTCAGGTTTAATTTTCTGGAAATTTTTTGAAAGTTTTGTTTTCATAAAAAGTTTTTATTAAATCTATAACTTATAATCTCCAGGAATCTGCAAAATTATCATTCCACAAGCATTATATCCTTATATATAGAGTTTATCCCGCCGATGTTATGCAGGTTTTCGTGTTTGTTTTCTCAGGTTTAACAGGTTATTTTGGACAAGGAAATGTTTGTTGGATCAAGCTTATGGCGATGCATTATTCATGGAGCTTCAACATTACTTTGGAAGAAGATCTAACCATGATATTTCATTATCCACCGAGCGAATCAGGGGAGTATTTGATTTCATTCTTTTACTTTTTTACTTTTACATTTGTTATTTGAACATTGGGGACAATGTTCATCTTAAGTGTAAGGGGGGGTAAAAGTACGATTAGAGAATGCTATTGCACTTGATTTTTGTTTGTTTAATAGTAGATGTGTAATAAAACTGAGATAAATACCTGTTAGGGCAATTTTAGTGCCAAATTTAAAATTTTTTTACAACATTTAGGAGTGAAACTTTAGTTCTAATGAGCGTCTCACGGATAGGAGTTATATGACTAGCAAAAAAACCGTACCACTAAAAAATTTTCCACCCCCAAATATGTGAGGTTCGCCCCTAGAATTGGTAGGAAAAGCATTTTGCTATGATGTGTGTACCGGTAGCACTTAGATTCTAGAACTTGCGTTAGGACCATTCCAAGGCCACAAGTGAGACTACATTCGTGTAGTTAGATTTACTACATGATAAGAGGCATTAGGATTAACCCATTGTTTTACACCTGTGTTTTTGTTATAATTACTTTGGCTACATTGGTCAAGTAATTCTCCCACACCCTTTGTGTTGTACTCATTTTTAGTACACGATACCCCTAGTACACCCCTCAGAGCCTATCTTTTTGTTTCGACCTTTAAGCATTTTACTTAAAGGAAGAATTTGTTACACCCCACTAAAATGTACACCCAAATCGCCTTAGCCTACCTTGTATGCACTCATCTTTAGTGCATTATTGTGACAACATTTGTTTAAACCCAAGTTAATTATCTAATTGATTACATGGTTGCTAAGTCGAGTCATATCTTTGTACATATTGTTTTGGGACGATTGGGACTCATGGGTAAAGTACTAGTGTAATGGAGTAATGGGGAGGAACATCATTTATTACCCCCATATGTGCTAAATATTTTAAAAAGTACTCCAAGTTTTTCAATTTTCTTAATTCGAGTCATTAGAATAGTTATTTGTAAAGTTATGTAAAAGTTCAAGTGTAAGGGGAATGCAATGCCCCTATGATGTATTATTTTGGATGGTAGGGCAAAAGTGTATGCAAAAAAAAAAAAATCGAAAAAATCAAGAAAAATAGAAAAAAATGAGAAAAAGAAAAATAGAAAAAAAAACATACGAACTACCATCCCGTTTCATTTTATGTTTATTTTATCTTTTTGTTATTTTGTTTTTAGCTTAAGATTGAGTCGAGTCTTGGCTTTGCATTATTGTATAGTACATGTAATTAATCAAGATCTTTAACTCGCCACCAGTAAAATATCCTTTATCCAACAAAACCGTGTTTATCATATCCCTACACCTAACGTTATAACCCATTTAAAAGCCCTCTTTGATAGTTTATCTTAGGTGCTTACGCCTAGTGGAGGAGGTTTTCGATCCTTTCCCAAGCCTATGGTAATCTATTTGCTATGACAGGTAGTGAGAGATATTATCCGTTTTCATTTATGAGATTTATTTTTATGACACTTGAGAGATGTGAGTATCTAAACACTACTTGTGAGGTGCTAGTTTGTAATCTCCGTGCTTATTATGATTAAAGTGGAACGAATATTTGTTGTAATTACTTTTATGTTAGCATTAAATGACCCCTAACTTGTATTTTGATTAGAATAAAAGCGCATTTGCTTGAGGACAAGCAAATCTCAAGTGTAAGGGTATTTGATGAAGCGAAAAGTGTACCGCTTTTAAGGGGTCATTTAAGCCCTAAATCGTATTTATTTGATCAAATATTGCCCTAAATCGTTCCTTTTGTCATTTTAGGTACTTTGGAGAAGAAATCTGGAAAAGGAAGCATTTTGGACGTTTTTGGAGCATAAAAGTGAAGAAAACGACAAAGTCTCAAAATCGGCTAAAAGTTACCTTAGACGGCGTCAGAAATTACCCTGGACGGCGTCATGGCTTGGCAAGAAAAAGGTGGATATGAAAATTACTCATGATAAGCCAGTGAAATTTGCATGGGAATTCTAACGGCGTCACCCTTTGGTGTGATCAAGGTCGTCACGGCTTAATTTAAAGAGGGACGGCGTCACGCCTAATTCCGACGGCGTCAAGCCTTGATAAGCCAGAACGGATTTTGGAAAGCTAAAGAGGGACGGCGTCAAGAAGGCCATCCGGGAACCCTAAAAGCGGCGAGGTGACAGCGTCACACTCCATAACGTGACGCCGTCAGATCTGAAAGTCTATATATAGTTTTGCAATTTTTTGTCATTAGTGTGGAACTTATGGGGGAACTTTGTATGTGAAAACCCTAAGACGATTTTAGCAGCTTTTTCAAGGCTTTTTGCCTTGAGATCTTCCATGTTACATTGAAGATAAGTTATCAATTAATTATTCAATATGTCTATGTGTTGTTTGATTCTATCTTGTTCTTGTCTTTTGTTTAACATGTTAGGCTAGATTTATCTTGTGTTTGCTTAGATCTAATGAAACCTAGCTATTGATTATTGGTTATTAGTGTGTTATTAGTTGTATTGGATGATTGTTCATCTATGTTAGGCTTAAGAAAACTGGCTAACTTCCTATTCGGTAACTTGCTTGAACGTCTTAAGAAACATGAAACAATGCGTACTAAAGGTTTTTATGGTTGTATTTAATGCACAAGCGAATTCTAGTGATCCCATGTTAGGAGCTTCCTAGCCGGCTCAACATAGGAGTGAAGTAGGAGCTTGTAGAGTTGGGGAAGTACGTACGCCACCCCACGATTGGTATTAAGGAATACGCCCGTCATCCACGCAATTAATACACACTAATCAACCGGTAAAAGATAGTTAGGGAGTAAGGAAATCTAAGTAAACACATTTCTCTCTACATAAGTTTTACCACCTTTTAATTTTCTGTTATTTTATTTTATTTTCATTCGTAGTTATTTGGGTTAGTTGACTAGCAACTAATTCCGCCCACTCTTTCAAACCCGAGATTTTACTTGCTTTCATAAAAAAATATAAAAACATAAAAAGAATCTTCTCTCACCCTTAGACCTATTAGAGTAGTTATTCATACCTAACGAACACTATTCCCTGTGGAGAATGATCAATCCCCCGTACTTACCACTACACTATACTACATCGGTCAGGTACACTGCCTGGTGGGGTTGTAAGCCTCTTGAGATCCCTCGAGAGGTAAAACCTGTTGTAAGGTTGCAAAACCACGCATCAGGGTGTAAATCGTAAAGTATGAAACTTGAAGGCTAAATATGTAATTCTGGAAAACCTAAGTGTTTGAATGGTATAATGATAATATTTCTAATGTGAACCTTGAACTTTGATGAATTTACACTTATAACCCTAAACTATGAAAACTTGTCATATTTGATCCTAAATTTGTATAACTTGTTAAAACGAATATTAATTTCCATAATGAGCTAATTAATGACTTAAATTAATTCATATCATTTGAATATGCTAAATATGGAAACCTGCTATAAATGGAAAGTTACTAAAAATGGAAAGCCGAGAAAAATGAGAACTCTGATTTGAATAAGTTATTAATGATAAGCCGAACATTGATTCGTGTAGATTTGCCGAAGGAGGAGTGAGTTCTTATCCTTATGTTTCGTTGGCGGTTAAGGTACATATATTCTGCTCTTTGAATGAAAAGCCTTCGTTCTCCTATTTTGATTCGTATTAGGGTTTCCTTAGCCATTGCTATGCTTCCCTACATTTTGATATGTGAACCTTTAATATGACCCTTTGGCATTTGAACCATTGATATGGGCTTTGGACATTTGAACCTTTGACATATGAACCTTTTGATATGAACCCTGTGATTTAGACTTTGTTATTTGGACTATGACTACATGGACCTTTGCTTTGATTTGGACTTTGACATTTGACCCCAGTTTGATACCCGAGCCAAGTTCGTTTCCTAGCCATAAAGGTAACATGGCCATGTCTGTGATGCACCACTGGCATGACTAGCGTGTAGCCCTAGTGATTTGGTTACACCGTCCCCATTTTGATTATGATATGCATGCACACTATATGATTTATTATGGCCAATATGATTTGTTCGGGGGGCGAATGGATGCATCCTAGGTTCGAGTCCGTGTTCGTGGACAGTTCGTTTTGATATGATATGGTGACTGAGGATGGGTGCAATCCACTTCTTTCACAAAGTTTGGGAGCTGATCACTCCAATTGGTACATGAGGACACCCCTCATATTATCGGCTTATTTGAGAGGCATCCCCTCTACATGATTATGATATGATTATGATATGATATGTGATTTGTTTGGGCTCGTGGTGGATTACTGTCCTAAACCTTACTCTTTATTTCCTTTTCCTATATCTCATTCATTATGATATGTCTGTTCATTTCCATTTGATTTTATTTCCATTTATTATATATCTGTTCACTGGGCTTTTTAAGCTCAGCCGCATTTCTTTTCCTGCGGCAGGTTTTAGTAGGAAGCCAGGAGCTTGGGTTTGCTTTGGGATGAGAGATTAGCTTATGAAGGCGATACCTTAGTTTTAGTATTCATTTATGTATGACTACGTAGATTTGGTATATTTTCCTTTGTAACATTGTAAACCATTTGTATTATGTAAGTCGTATGTTATGCTTGCCTTTGATATGTCACCATTTGCGTAACACTTCTACCCTTGCCGGGTTGGGGTGTTACAAATAGACGGTAATTTTGAATAATCAAAGGGTTTAACCGTTTCTTTTTTGCTTATTTTCAATCAACTCTCGTCTTCTTGTTCCCATTCTTCTTCACAATCATATAGAACAACGTGCACAACAGATGGATCAAACAAATGATTAGCACTATACAATTTTGGAATTTCTTGGAGACCTGTGTGAAGAAATCTTGGATTATTATACCCTAAAGCAAAACTTTTTGAACCATCAGGATTTGGTTTTAAAGTCAACATTTGTATTTGTTTAACTGACTTCCCCGTTTTGTGAACAATATTTTTGAAGTCTTTCAACTTTTCTTCCAAACAGACGATTTCATCAAGGTGAGAATCAATTCATTTCCATGCCTTTTGTTTGTAAGCTAAAAAAGTTGCCTGACAAACCGACATCCCCAAATTTGTTTTTGAAAGTTCAGTTGCTAGATGTTCGACTTGTTGTTTTAGTTCAAGATTTTCTTGTTCTAATTTGGAAACCAAATTATTATTGGAAACTATTAATTCTCGCATTTGATGTTGTAAATCTTGCTGTTTGACATACGAATTTTGAAAAGCAATTTCAAAACTTTTTCTTGATTAGCTTGTGTTTCAAAATTTGTAAGTTGAGTTTTACAGCTTGTTAGTGCAATTATTACGATATTTAATCTATACAGTCTCATTTGTTTTGATTGATGACAAACCATGTAACTTCTAATACATAACGTAAAATTTACAAGTTACTCATAATCATATATTGTCTCAACATACATTCAACATCTCTCAACGCCTCAAGTCCTTGTATGCTACAACGCAGGTTCGTACATGTTTGTTATGTTACGTTACGATCAAAACCCAAATTAACCATCAAACATATTTAGTTAAATAGTTTACACAAAACCAAAACCATTTTTATAAAACACTTATAAGTAATATTAGTTACTTACATTTTATAAAAATACATGCTAGTTAAATGTAAACTTGTAATATAAAGACTTGGACTATCCATAACCCATGACCCATAACCCATAACCCATGGCCCATGGGCATTAATGTGCATTACATCATGCATGACATCACAATGGTTAAAACCCATAACCCATAACCCATGGTGTGGAAACCGTAGAAGGGGTGGGGGTGAATACGTTTCCATTTAAAAATTTAAAAACTTTTGTATCAAACACCCGATCAAGTGTGACATAATATGAAAAGTGTCAACACAAGTCTTACAAGAAATAGAGATAATATAAAGCAACAAGTAAGGCATGTCACATTAACACAAACTTAGACATATTAGTAATAACATGCCATGACACAAACACAACTAACATGATATAAGCAACAAACAACACAAATATAAATGCAATGCAAAGTATAAATGTAAAGCGGTAAATGCAAGAATAAACGTAAAGAGATAAGTAATGAAAGCGCAAACCGGACACGAAGATTTATAGTGGTTCGGTCACGAAGCTCCTCTTCGCCCTACTCCACTCCCCGAGTACCCAACTCGAGAGTTACTCCACTAATCAACAAGCTCCCTTCTCGGCGGAGAAAACCATACAACATTGCTTACAATATTTTCTGACACTAAGCTAGATGTCGAGTTCTTCTTCGTGTACAACTAAACCCGGTATGTTTTATGGCCCAACATAACAAACCTTGTGATTTAGGGCCTAAACACATAAACCGCGTCGCTTAAATTATTTTCTGACACTAAGCTAGATGTCGAGTAATAATCTAGCTAGTACCAATCTCACTCACGATCTACCCAATCCTCACAAATTACACAAGCTACAAGATCCACATGAACTACACTCAATCTACCCGATCTACTCACGATCTACCCGATCTACTCACGATCTACTCGATCCTCACGATCTACACGATGAACCCTATCTCCACACGATCTAACGGATCTACTCACTATCAACACAAGCTACACAAGATCTCTCCGATCTCTACAAGATCACAATGATCCACACAAGATGACTAAACAAGACAGTGACAACTTGATGTATGTATAGATACAACAAGTAATGCAAGTGCACTACACAATGACTCTAACACCTTGTATCTTCTTGATACTTTGTGTTTTTGTCTTGGACTAACAGAGGAATGAAGGTGATCTTTGGTTGGATGAAAGAATCACTCTTAAACAAAAGAAAAACTCTCTAAATGATCAAAGAAAGTGATCTAACTAAGAAGGGATTAGACCAGAGAAAACTGATTGGAAAAATCAAGTTGGAAGTGTAAAATGGTCCACTATTTATAGGCGAAGAAAATTTAACCATTAACGAGGGACGGTACCATAAAATATATCACGGTACCACTAAATTTAGTGGTACCGTGGTACCATGCCAGACAAAAACGCTCCTATTTTTGTTTTTAGTGGTGAAAGTTTATTTGGGGAAGTTTGAAGCTTTTTTTTGGGGGGGGGGGGGAAATAGCTGTTGTGATTTTTAAACTTATTTTTCCAATTAAAACATTTCTTTTTAATTCAAAAATATTTTGTAAAATGTATTTTTGAAAAATGTTTTGTCACATTAAAAATGTGAAGTTTAGAACAAAAAAATTTATTTCTTTGATCATCCGTCAAGTTTAAATTTGTTCATTCATACCTTGAGTGATTTACGTCGGGATGAAAATCTACGACTCTGTTGAGGCATACTTGATACGTCGAGAGATGTTGATGTAAGTATGCGTTGATGATTTGTGTTTACAAGTAACTTACACATTTTACGTTATGCATTAAATGTTACATGTTTGTCATTATTAAAACCGAAGAAACCATTTAGTTTAAATATCGTAATATTTGCACTAACAATCTCCCCCTTTTTGATGATGACAAATTTGTAAACCGTAACACACAGTAAAATGTAAAAGTTACCTGTTTACACTCCCTTCTCCCCCTTTTGTCGAATCAAAAATGTAGTTGAGCTCTCCCTTGAACTCACTCCCTACTCCCCCTTATTTCACTACATTCCTTTCTCCCCAGAAAGGCGAGCTTGCATCATCCCACTGAAGTCTTCTATCACCACTGTTTAAGACGACTCCATGCTATGTATTCAAATACTTCCGACCTCCCCCTAGCTCAATGCTCCCCTATGGTGATTGAGTCCCCTTGTTTATTTACCTTAGTATCTAGCGGATCCATGGATCAAATTCTTACAAAGGCTTTTCCTACATCAAGGGTTAGCTCCGTGCAACATAATATATAAAAGAATAGGAGCAACATTATAGGGATATAATACTTTTAGCAAGACATGCAAAGGTTAAACTAAGTTAAAGTGTAGCTACAAAAAAAAAGAGTTTGATGAGGTATGTGAGCATATCAAAGTATGCTAGAGGTTAGACACGTGATGAAAGTGTGCTAAAAGGATAAATGCAAAGAAGAAAGCCCAAGAAAGTTGAGCGACCAAAAAGAAATGAATGCATATTGCAATTCAAAGAAACTTGATTGTCATAACCCAACCGACAACCTAAGGTGTAATTGTTCAATCAATCACACTAACAAGAACGATATTCGTTCATTGACTGACACATAAAATGACTTCTTCCAAGTTGTAATTGGGAAGGGGAGTTCTAACAAACCTTTTGAATGACATAACCATCTACCTAAGATGATTGGTGTTAAGGATAGTTTGTTGATAATACATACTCTAAATGAGGTAGATATATGTCACTAATATTATGGCAAGTCATGTCATAATATAGACTGGAAGAAGAAAGAAAAATGAAAACGAGAGCGATACGCACCTAGATGCGAATGGAAATAATTCCATAAGATGGGAAAATATTGGATTTGACCTTTGAGAAAAGGTGGGCAAAGACGGTTCAGATTAATATATCATTTGCACTGACAATGAGATGCATGATATATTTTAAAGGAGAAAAGAATGTGCATGTGATCCTATAGAGGGTAAATTTCTCTAACGGGGTTGAGGTAACGAAGTTCTAGAGTTCTAGTTTTGGATGATCCTAGTTGTGAGTTAGAGATGATTTGGTGTATGAAGGATTTTGTGTGATTGTGTAGTTTATACACATTGGGTATAATGATTGTGAGGATTGAAGGTTATTGAACTAACTATCACTATCAAGAGTGAATGATAGTTGTGAGGTTTGAGTGTAATGATCGATGGGTTGAAGGTTCTTAAACTAAATATCACTGTCAAGAGTGAAGTTTAGTTGTAAAGGTTGAGTGTGATGATGAATGATATTAATGTGAGGGTTGAAGGTGTTTGTATAGAACAAATATCTAGGTGGTCACAAAGAGTAGAGGTTAGGAAGCTAGAACCGATTTTGGTTTTCTGACTTAGGAGGTGAGTGTTTTAGTAGAGAATTCTAGGGAATAAGAACCACATTTGTGTGTTCTTGAGAGTGTTTGGTGAAGGACTATATGAGTGTGTTTTCGCTCCCCCTTAATCGATAACCATCCGGACAAGATGTGTTGGAAAAAGAATAAAAAAAAATAAAGAGGAAAACAAACGTTGACGGAAGCGATGAGCTTAGTAACGTTATGACAAGTGGTGGATAGCATACAATAAACTTCACCTTTGAAGTCACGTAGCTCTTCTCAATCATTGTGAATATTCATAGAACATTCATATGATGAGGCATGTGATTACGTGGAAATGTGCTAAGGGTTAAGAAGATAGAATCTTCAAGGTTGTATAGTTTTGTACTTTTGAAACTTGGAGAATTGAAAATAGAATAAGTTGTCTCAGCAGATAACGGTCAGACGGTACCGTTAAATTTAGCGGTACCGTCCCCTATTTAAGGGTACCATGACCTGCTGAGGTAAGTTTTGATCCAGAATTTGATTTTCGACAAAAGAATTTCACATATGTTGTGATTTTTCTGGACCTTAGATTAAAGAAATTTATACCAAATAAATTCATTTATGAATGAACCCACTGGGATTCAATGAACGTTGATCGAGAACGAGAGATGACATTTAATTGCATTTCGCAAATTGAATATACTTTAAATATTTCGGATGAAATGTTTAAGTTGTCATTGGAAGCTTGAGAGGATTTGACTCTAATCTAGAGATGTTTTAGACACATATAAATCAACGATTTCAGAGGATCTAACGAATAAATCTCGCTGATTTAGTGAGACTTTTAGACATGATGAAAGAATCTATACCTAATAAATTCTTTGAGGGATAAATCCAACGGGATTTGACACGAGATTATTGACAATCCGAGATGACTTTAATATTTCCAAGGAAATACTTAAATAGTCATTAGACGTGACTCGAAGGATGACTTCAACATTTCCAATGAAATAGTCATAAGACGAAATTCGGAAGATGTTCTTGAACACACGTAAATTATGAAATTCACGGAATGTGTTCCATCATTCCTAGACCTAGATGTAGAGAGTCGAAGGATTCTCGTTTGAAAGGTTTGGTTAGTATGTCGGCGATGTTGTCTTGTGAAGGAACTTTCTCGATAGAAATGTTTCCTTTTTGAACGTTATCGCGAAGGAAGTGATGACGTATTTCGATGTGTTTCATACGAGAGTGTTGCACGGGGTTTTGAAAGGTGTAAATCAAGACCTATGGTGCTGATTCACAGCAGGGTTGAGGATCTAAAAGAATGAAGTATTTTACCGACACAACGGTGGTAGATGTGTGGGTGAGACTCGATTTGGAACATAAGGATGGCTTCAAGATGATTGAGGTTTGGTGTTCTTAGGGTGATTGATGGGATTTTTGGGATGAACATCCATTGTTGTTGTGAGATTGCTGCACGTCGGTAGGTGATCAAGATTGATGACGAAAAAGAAAGGACTCAAAGATATCAATCTTCGTATAGGCATATTGCCTGTTATTCGAAAGAAAGAGAGTATCAACGTACTCTTGGCGAGATAGGATTATACGTTTGTTTTCTACCCTAAAACCGATATATAAGTTCGATCCTCATTATCTATGTGGTGAGCTTGACAAAAAACACGATGACGAACCTATGGGGATAAAAGGAACTAACGGAAATGAATATACTTGGTCTTAAGAAGTGTATATTCACACGAGGATGAAAGGAACTACTAATCACTTATATAGTAACTCATGAGTCCTTTGTCACCCGAAGGTTGATGTTAGCTTTTAGCTTTTGGATGAACGTTTTAACATATGTGATAACGCCTAAATCTAACATGTTTTTAGTAGCGTTATTGGTAGTTTTATATATGTTTTGTGGTTATATTTATATGCTTTTGTTACTAAATCGTACCAAAGTGTGTTTGCAAAGCATTTGTAGCCAAAGACAGGAAAATGGATGGAAAAGATGCAAAAATGAGGAAAAAGGAAATATTTATGATTGCACGTGAGTCTTGTGTGAAGTTCTGCTCCGTAAGGTATTTCAATGAGTAAAAGTCCAAGTAGTCGAGTTAATAAGCTTAAGGATGAAGAGAAAGATCAAAGCATCAAGTGCTACGACCGAGAAACAAGTCATTCGGAAAAGTCCAAGAAAAAGGTCCACCAGCAGTAGCCATCCGATCGGTCGCCGCCCGCAACCGAATCGGATGGGGAGAATTGGATTTACCGAGAAGACCAACCGATCGGTAGACCATTCTATCCGATCGGTTGGAAGTCGCTGTTGACCCAAGACTTCTTTATTAAGGATTGTGACTTTATAAATCCTGTTCTAGGTCATTCTTTTCAGTATTCTAACCATTCAATACTACTTGGAGAGCAAGAGAAGCATTTATGCACTTAGACCCTTGGTTAGAGCAATTTATTGAACCATTTGTTGGGTATTTATATATACAAATCAATCTAAAGAGAGGTGAGTTTTTGCTTGATAGAAGAGAGAACCATTCATAGAAAATACTCAAGAAATTCGTCCTTAGGTCCAGGAGAAGGGAGAAAGTCGATTACACCATTTTCATTGCTTGTGGAATCATTGTCTTTCACTTGTAATCTTATTTCCAATCATTGTAAGACTTTCAATCATGGTTTCTAATGTTCAAAGTATTGAGTTTGCATTTATGTTTGCTATGAGCGGCTAGTGCCTTTGTGCACTTGCTTAGATGATGTGTATTATTTATTGATTGGCATATGATTGTGATAACATGTTTTAATCCAATTTCAAGTTGATTCTAAGAACCAATTGTGATTAAGTTTCATAGTGACATTTGGGTAATCAAGTTTAACTAGTGCTAGTAATCTTAAGGGTTGAAAGAACTATTGTTATTTCACTAGTTATAATCATTTGTCTATGAATGATTGTTGTCTTCCACTATTCTTGATTAAACAAAGGAACTTAATTGTGATTGTAATGAAAATGCTTTTGTCTATCAAAACGGATTGATTGTAAACCAATTTAAAGGTCGAGAGATTAATAGTTTACTTTCAATTGTGACCGTTTGTCTATAATCGGTTACCTTTTGTATTGACCATTTCCTAAGCTTGTTTGCTAGAACAAAAGATGTGTTTTTGTGTTTGGGGAACACCAACTCATGAACCTTGAATTGATCTTGAATTGATTGGTTAAACGTAATGCTTGTTTTTATAAACCAAGATCTTGACGAAGGTTTAATTTGTAGAAACAATAGATTAGTGTCAAAACTAATTATCACAACCAACATGTTATCCAAAGTTATCACAATCATATTAGTCAATTGTAGTACACTAGTCTAAGCAAGTGTAGTTTTTAATCATTTGAATTTTCATAATATCATTACTACTTGTTTGAGAAAGTTGCTTTTAACTTACAATTCGATTCACTACACAAATCTCTGCGAACGATCCCGACTTACCATCAAAATCTTGCTACAACGGACGAGTATACTTGCTCGTATGTGTTGTAATTAGATTCGGTAATTCACCCCTTATAAATTTAAAACTTGCACCGAACCGGGCACATCAAGTTTTTGGCGCCGCTGCCGGGGATTTTGATCGTGTTTCTGTAAGTTTTAGTCCATTTCTCATATAGTTAGTTTTCGTTAAAAAAAAAAAAAAAAATAAAAAAAAAATAAAAAAAAAAAGTTTACCGAGCTGCCCATCCGATCGGTTTTCCAAAATTTTCATTTACCGAGAGAACCATCCGATCGGCGGACACTTCCATCCGACCGGATCCTTCAAACCAAATTTACCGAGAGATCTATCCGATCGGTAGACCATTCTATCCGATCGGTTGGACGATTCTGATCTTTTCAAATTGTTTTCATTCTTTGTTCGTTTGTTTAGACATTGCCTCGATTCGCTGGGGAATTGTATGAACACTCGATCAACTGGAGTAGAACCAATTCCACCACTTTTCGATCCCGAAAGTTTGATTCGAACAAGATCTAGAAGAAGAAGAAGAACACCCTTTGTTCCATTAGCCAATCGTGTGCGAAGAGTACCAAACCCAACTTTTGATAACCTTTTTGAAGCCAAAGTCGTTTATAACCCATTCACTGATCAACCTTTTCCCATGGCTGACGATAGACCCATGTGGGAAGCAAACCGAGCCGTAGCACCCACTCCTGGAGCTGCTATTGTTGCTGTCAACTTAGGTGACAATTCCACCGTGAAAGGTCACCATCTTTCTATGATCAAAGACCGTCAATTCGATGGCCGTTCGAGGGCCGATCCTCACAAACACATTGCCGAATTCATTGAAATTTGTGGCATGTTCCGATACGGTGATACAAATGTGGATGCCATTAAACTCAAACTTTTCCCGTCATCACTTGCTGGAGATGCAAAAGTGTGGTATAACGAATTAACACCAGGAATCATCACTACTTTGGAGGAGATGAGGCAAGCTTTTGTAAGCCGATTCTTTCCACCTGCAATGTTTGGTCGACTCATGGGAGAAATTCGTGCTTCACACAAAACCCTAACGAATCACTCGTCGAAGCCTGGCTTCGTATGAAGGATTTACTTCGAAGTTGTCATGGACATGGTTTAGGACGAGGAACCATTATCCAAATCTTTTACCATGGACTTGATGAAACATCTCAAGGAATTCTTGATGCTGGAGGAATATTTCTTTATAAGACTCCTAACCAGGCATACCAATTGCTTGAAGACCGAGTTCTTCTCAAACTCGACTGGTCAAAAGATGCCAAGACAAAACCCTTAAGAAAAACCGTTGCCTTTGCCGAAAGTTCTGATTCATCTAAACTCATGGAGAAAATGGAAACCTTGGTTTCCAAAATCGATTCGCAATACAAAGATCTTAGAGGAGAGATGAAAGAAATGCGAGATGGTTGTAACAACTGTGGAGGTAACCACCCATCATCAGAATGCGATGATCAACCTATGGATCAACCAAAAGAAGGAGAAGCTAATTACATCCAAGGAGGATACCGTGGAGGAGGATATCGTGGAAATTATTACAGACGAAACTCTGCTAGTTGGCAAGATCGTCGACAAAGGGATAACAACCATGAGTCCCAACCAACAGTAGAGAACCAAACCTCACAAAATTCTGACAAGAAACCTGAAGAAACAGATTTTGAAAAAATGATGAGAGAATTCGTCACAGCTCAAAAATCAACCAACGAGTTCGTCAAGAATCAATTTTTCAATCTCAAGACCAAAGTTGAGCAAGGTCAGAAAAATCATCAAGCGTCTATCCAAGATCTTGAAAACAAATTCGGTAGACTCTCTGATCAAATTTCTTCCCGACCATCAGGTTCGTTGCCTAGTAACACCCAAACCAACCCAAAACCATCATCATCATCGAATGATAAGACTTATCGTCTACCACCAACCAGAAATGAGCATATCAATGCTGTATTCACAAGAAGTGGCCTGTCTTATGATCCACCACCCAACCCAAACAACACCACAACTATCAATTATGATAGTGAGGATGAAGATGAAGAATCCAAGAAGGAAAGTGCACCAAAAACACCACCCAAACCCAAACCCAAACAACCAGTTAAGGCTTACACTCCAAAAATTCCATATCCTCAGAGCCTTAAGAAAGAAAGAATGGAGGAGCGTTATAAGAAGTTTGTTGAAATAATCAAAGAAGTTAGACTCAATGTACCTCTCATTGATGTTTTAGCCGGAATGCCCAATTACGGGTAATTTTTGAAAGAACTTCTTAACAACAAGAACAAGTTGGAGCAAATATCCGCTACCTTTCTTAATAAAGAATGTTCAGCTATTGTTCAAAACAAAATTCCACAAAAACTCAGAGATCCCGGAAGTTTTCTGATTCCATGCATATTAGGAAACAACATCATATGCGATGCTTTAGCCGAATTAGGTGCGAGTATCAATTTGATGCCCTATTCGCTGTATACGAAACTTTCCATCAACACCTTGAAACCCACAAGGATGAGTATCCGACTAGCTAATCATACTTACCAATATCCTGTTGGTATTGCTGAGAATATGCTTGTCCAAGTAGGTAAATTCATTTTTCCCGTGGATTTTGTGATCCTAGAAATGGAGGAAGATAATAGAGTACCCCTTATTTTAGGAAGACCTTTTCTAAACACCGCTGATGCGATCATCAAACTAAAAGGAAAAGAACTCAATCTTGGAGTTGGAGAAGATAGAATCACCTTTTTAATCGATAAAGCAATGCAATATCCACATTCCAGTGATGACACTTGCTTTAACATTGATATAATCGATGAAGTCACTGAGGAAGAATTGGATGCATTACTTGAAGATTCTAATCCATTCATGACTATTTCAAAGAAGATTAGTGAAACAACTTTTGATAAAGAATTCGCTGATTTTATGGAAGTTAAGATTGATGAAGAAGAAGAAGAAGTTGAAGAAGGAGAGATAATAGAAGAAGATTTTGAGGAAATCAGTTTTAATGATCAAATGAGGATCAAAACATCACTTCAAGAACCACCGACTGATCTTGAGTTGAAACCACTTCCCGAAAATCTTGAATATGCTTACTTGGAAGACAACTCACTCCTTCCAGTAGTCATATCTTCGTTGCTCAATGATTAGGAGAAAGAATGTCTGATCTCAGTTCTTAAGAAGCATAAAGAAGCTTTTGCGTGGAAAACTTCTGACATCCCAGGAATCAGTCCTGATTTTTGCAAACACAAAATCAATTTCGAAGAAGATGCCAAACCAGTTTTAGAAAGACAACGTCGACTCAACCCCAACATGAAAGAAGTTGTTAAAAAAGAAATCATCAAACTTCTTGATGCAGGTATCATTTACCCCATCGAGGATAGTCCTTGGGTGAGTCCTGTTCACTGTGTTCCGAAAAAAGGAGGAATGACTGTTGTGACCAACGAACGAAACGAATTAGTTCCTACTAGAACTGTTACCGGATGGCGAGTATGTATTGATTACAGAAAATTAAACAAAGCCACCAGAAAAGATCATTTTCCTTTGCCTTTCATGGATCAAATGCTTGAGAGATTAGCAGGAAACAAATACTTTTGTTTTCTTGATGGTTTTTCAGGATATTTTCAAATTCCTATTGATCCGGCTGATCAAGAAAAGACCACATTCACATGTCCCTTTGGAACTTACGCTTACAGGCGTATGCCTTTTGGATTATGTAATGCTCCCGCGACTTTTCAAAGATGTATGATTGCTATATTCCAAGATATGATTGAAACGTCTATGGAAGTTTTCATGGATGACTTTTCAGTTTTCGGAAGCTCATTCGAAGCTTGCCTTTCTAACCTCGATAAAATGCTTGAAAGATGTAAAGCTGCACATCTTGTTCTCAACTGGGAGAAGTGTCATTTCATGGTAACTGAAGGAATTATGTTAGGACACAAAATTTCCAGCGCAGGAATGGAGGTTGACAAAGCAAAGATCGATGTCATTACCAAATTACCACCCCCAACTAACGTTAAAGCCGTTAGAAGTTTCCTAGGACATGCAGGTTTTTACCGTCGTTTCATTATGGATTTTTCCAAAATATCTCGTCCAATGACGAAACTTCTTGAAAAAGATTATGTTTTCGATTTTAATGCAGATTGCATGAAAGCATTCGAACCCTTGAAAACACAACTGACTAGTGCACCCATTATGGTTTCCCCTGATTGGTCACTACCATTCGAGCTTATGTGCGATGCAAGCGATTTTGCTGTTGGAGCCGTATTAGGACAACGAGAAGAGAAACATTTTCGTCCTATATATTTTGCCAGCAAAACACTCAACAATGCTCAACAGAATTACATAGTTACAGAGAAAGAATTGTTAGCCGTTGTTTTCGCTTTTGATAAATTCAGATCATACCTCGTACTTTCGAAAACAATCGTGTTCACCGATCATTCAGCGTTAAAATATCTGTTTGCGAAACAAGATGCCAAACCGCGTCTCATCCGATGGATTTTACTACTCCAAGAATTCGATATCGAAATCAAAGATAAGAAAGGAGCAGAAAATCTAGCCGCTGATCATCTATCTCGTTTAGAAAATCCAAATCTGGAAGAGTTAAAAGAAGATGAGATTGACGATTATTTTCTGGATGAAACACTCATGACTGTTGATACAAATGATGAGAACGAAATTCCATGGTTTGCCGATTATGCAAATTATCTCGTTGGAGGAATTCTAAAGAAAGGATTAACTCATGCCCAACGAAGTAAATTCTTTCGGATCTTAAACATTATTATTGGGAAGAACCCTATCTTTTCAAAATGTGTCCCGATGGGATGATTAGAAGATGTGTTTATGGTTCTGAAACGAGAAGAATTCTCGATGAATGTCATCATGGCCCAACTGGGGGACATTATGGTCCTTCTACCACCGCTAAAAAAGTCTTTGATGCTGGATTCTATTGGCCGAC
The DNA here is from genome assembly GCA_021014915.2 of Artemisia tridentata subsp. tridentata. NCBI lineage: Eukaryota > Viridiplantae > Streptophyta > Magnoliopsida > Asterales > Asteraceae > Artemisia > Artemisia tridentata. The sequence goes on from CP139506.1 coordinate 308,867,770, forward strand.
TATTTTTAAAGAAGCCCATACTCTTGTTAAGAATTGTGATGCTTGCCAAAAATCCGGTAGTCTTTCTCGAAGAGATGAAATGCCACAAAAGAGCATTCAAGTCTGTGAATTATTCGATATTTGGGGAATTGATTTCATGGGACCGTTTCCTAAATCCCACAAATACGAATACATTCTCGTTGCTATTGATTACGTTTCCAAATGGGCTGAAGCGGAAGCTCTACCCACAAATGATGCACGAGTAGTTTTTAATTTTCTCAAAAAGCTTTTCGCTCGTTATGGAATTCCTAAAGCTTTGATAAATGATCGTGGAACCCATTTCTGTAACAAACAAATGGAGAAAATTATGAAGCGATACGGTGTTCATCATCGTTTCGCTACAGCTTATCACCCACAGACCAGTGGTCAAGTCGAAAATACCAACAGAGCCTTAAAAAGGATACTCGAAAAAACAGTTAAAGACAATCCCGCCGTTTGGTCGAGAAAACTAGATGATGCTCTGTGGGCATTTCGCACGACTTACAAAACACCAATTGGTACAACACCATACAGATTGTTGTAAGGAAAAACTTGTCATTTGTCGTTCGAAATCGAACATCGCGCTTACTGGGCATTAAGAAACTGTAACCCAGACCTCAAAGTAGCTGGAGAAAAGAGATTTTTGCAATTGCATGAACTCGATGAGCTTAGACTACAAGCTTATGAGAACTCCAAACTTTACAAAGCAAGAACAAAAGCTTATCATGACAGAAAGCTAAGGATAAGAAAAGAATTCAAAGCTGGAGACAAAGTTCTGCTTTTTAACATGAAGTATAAGTTCAAAGCTCCCAAGCTGAAACCGAAATGGTTCGGACCGTATACAGTGAAACATGGATTTCCATCGGGATATGTTGAATTGCATGACAAACATGGTGGAAGTTTCATTGTTAATGGGCACCGAATTAAGTTATACTAAGACAATGAGCAGATGAATGAAGTTTCTATTCAAGAGATTCCGCCTGAATCCGAATAAGAAGCTATAACATTTATGTCACCCTTCCTGGCAGATTTCAAGAAAAACACTCCGTGGGCCGAAGATTCTGGTTATATCTATGATGTTCTACCAAGACCGTGGGAGAAAGTTAAGTTGGAATACATAGATGAAACTGGAGAAGGAATAGTGATTGGAAATGTGCTGTACGTTCCAAAATTTCCAAAGAAGAAGTCAGCAATTGGACCAACATGAAGAGAGAGAAGTTCGAGTCCGGCTGATGACTCGTTAATAAAATAAGCGCTTCTCGGGAGGCAACCCGTGTGTTTGCTATTTTTATTTTCATTTTTATTTTCTAGTGATTAAACCCCAAAGTTTTTTCTAAATTGCTTAGTTGAACTTAAGTGTGGGGGTGTATCACTGTCTTTTAAATAAAGCGAAGAAATATTTTGTATGTGTGTTTCTTTTGTTTTTTAGATTACTGCAGGTAATGATTTCGAAGCTTGGACGCTAGGATCAAGACTCCTCTTGAGCAGAAAAGACGGTTTATTTTCTTATTTCCCTATTTCATTCTTTGTCGTTTATCACATTGAGGACAATGCTTAACTTAAGTGTGGGGGGGGGGGTGAATAGGAAAATAAGAATAGATTGTAGTTTCGAGCTGAATTTTAAAATTTGTTTGCCCTTGTAATCTAGTCTTTTGTCAGTTTAAAGATCATATTCTAGAATAACTGGATTTATCCACTGGTGAAATCTGTAATTTTGAAAATTCGAGATGTGTCCCGATTAATATTGCAATCCATTCTGGGATCGATAACATTAGCTAGCACAAATTATAGCCCTTTCTACTAAAGTGTGAGGATTTGAGCCTGTTCTATATATAGCATACATCTTTTATGCTTAGATCTTTTTCTATAAGTGTGCCGGTGATTTTATTTATTCTAGAACTTGTACTTGAAAATCATTACGAGACCATTGTGAGATCACATTTCATTTGTGATATAAGTATATATGCGTGATAAGAGGCAACCTTAGGATTTATCCCAAATGGCCTTCCATTTTCATATAATGCTATATTAGCTAGCTACCTTGGCTAGTTAACCACTCATATGGACCCATTTGTTAGCATTTGTTTTTAATGCTAGATACCCCTAGTTACACCCGCCGAGCCTATCTTTTCTTTTGATACAATCCAGAAAAATTCAAAAAGATTTTACACCTTTTTAGCCTAGCCTTATCCATAGTCAAGTCTTGGTTGGTTGCTAGCTATTTGGCAAGATGGATGTTATGTGGAAATCATGAAAGTTCAAAGAAAGCGTAAGCTCCGAAAGTCGTTATCCAAATAAGGTCATCGCAACTATAAGATGACAAGTAAAAAAAAAAAAAGAAAAAAAAAAAAAAAAAAAAAAAAAGAGAGAGAGAAAAAGAAGAAGAGTCATCGCAACTATAAGGTGACAAGAATAAGCCAATGGGCTAGTAAATCAAGTATGAATAAAGGAAGTATGGAGTTTTTCTCAAAATGGCATGATAGTGGTTTATAATAGCTAGTAACATTTGGTTCGTAGACTTTGACTAATTTTGTTTTTATTTTCAACCAATTTCATAAATATATTCCATGCCTTATCCTACCCTTTTTGACTTTGTGAAATTATTGAGTGTATGGACATGTAGTGACCATCCGATTTCTTGAGGAATTGACTAACGTTGTTAGCGATCTAGAGCGTATTTTGGCGACCATCCGTTATGCAAGTAACGTCGTTAGCGAACCAAGGTACAATCTAGTGACCATCCGTTATTTGGTAATGCAAGAATTCGTTGTTAGCGAGCTATTATGTTTTGCATGAGATAGTGGCGCATTAGTCTATTATTCCCCTTTAGCCTTAAACCCGAATAAAAGCCCTCTTTGATATGTATACTTGGCGCTCACACCATTTCGGTGTAGTTTTGTTTCTTGTACAAGCCTATGGTAATATATAGATCATGACTGAGCAAATGAGTGTTATTCCTCTTATATACTCCATCCAATCATACAAATGAGTGTTTGAGTGAATTATATTTCATTTTCCTTTCGTGAGGTGTTTAGTAATGTGTATCATGCAAGAAAATCATTTGGGTATTGTCAAACATCTCGATGATTCAACCATAAAAGCTTAAAACGATGAATCTAGCTTGTACTCGTACTTGATAGATTTGCATCACATTTTCCTAATCATTTGTGTATACCATGTGGATAATTGTTTTTATTTCTAGATTTGCTTGAAGGCAAGCAAAGTTCAAGTGTGGGGGATTTGATAACGCCTAAATCTAACATGTTTTTAGTAGCGTTATTGGTAGTTTTATATATGTTTTGTGGTTATATTTATATGCTTTTGTTACTAAATCGTACCAAAGTGTGTTTGCAAAGCATTTGTAGCCAAAGACAGGAAAATTGATGGAAAAGATGCAAAAATGAGGAAAAAGGAAATATTTATGATTGCATGTGAGTCTTGTGTCAAGTTCTGCTCCGTAAGGTATTTCAATGAGTAAAAGTCCAAGTAGTCGAGTTAATAAGCTTAAGGATGAAGAGAAAGACCAAAGAATCAAGAGCTACGACCGAGAAACAAGTCATTCGGAAAAGTCCAAGAAAAAGGTCCACCAGCAGTAGCCATCCGATCGGTCGCCGCCCGCAACCGAATCGGATGGGGAGAATTGGATTTACCGAGAAGACCAACCGATCGGTAGACCATTCTATCCGATCGGTTGGAAGTCGCTGTTGACCCAAGACTTCTTTATTAAGGATTGTGACTTTATAAATCCGGTTCTAGGTCCTTCTTTTAAGTATTCTAACCATTCAATACTACTTGGAGAGCAAGAAAAGCATTTATGCACTTAGACCCTTGGTTAGAGCAATTTATTGAACCATTTGTTGGGTATTTATATATACAAATAAATCTAAAGAGAGGAGAGTTTTTGCTTGATAGAAGAGAGAACCATTCATAGAAAATACTCAAGAAATTCGTCCTTAGGTCCAGGAGAAGGGAGAAAGTCGATTACACCATTTTCATTGCTTGTGGAATCATTGTCTTTCACTTGTAATCTTATTTCCAATCATTGTAAGACTTTCAATCATGGTTTCTAATGTTCAAAGTATTGAGTTTGCATTTATGTTTGCTATGAGCGGCTAGTGCCTTTGTGCACTTGCTTAGATGATGTGTATTATTTATTGATTGGCATATGATTGTGATAACATGTTTTAATCCAGTTTCAAGTTGATTCTAAGAACCAATTGTGATTAAGTTTCATAGTGACATTTGGGTAATCAAGTTTAACTAGTGCTAGTAATCTTAAGGGTTGAAAGAACTATTGTTATTTCACTAGTTATAATCATTTGTCTATGAATGATTGTTGTCTTCCACTATTCTTGATTAAACAAAGGAACTTAATTGTGATTGTAATGAAAATGCTTTTGTCTATCAAAACGGATTGATTGTAAACCAATTTAAAGGTCGAGAGATTAATAGTTTACTTTCAATTGTGACCGTTTGTCTATAATCGGTTACCTTTTGTATTGACCATTTCCTAAGCTTGTTTGCTAGAACAAAAGATTGTTTTTGTGTTTGGGGAACACCAACTCATGAACCTTGAATTGATCTTGAATTGATTGGTTAAACGTAATGCTTGTTTTTATAAACCAAGATCTTGACGAAGGTTTAATTTGTAGAAACAATAGATTAGTGTCAAAACTAATTATCACAACCAACATGTTATCCAAAGTTATCACAATCATATTAGTCAATTGTAGTACACTAGTCTAAGCAAGTGTAGTTTTTAATCATTTGAATTTTCATAATATCATTACTACTTGTTTGAGAAAGTTGCTTTTAACTTACAATTCGATTCACTACACAAATCTCTGCGAACGATCCCGACTTACCATCAAAATCTTGCTACAACGGACGAGTATACTTGCTCGTATGTGTTGTAATTAGATTCAGTAATTCACCCCTTGTAAATTTAAAACTTGAACCGAACCGGGCACATCAATATGTTGTTAAAAGGCTTGAATATGATGTTTCGGAAATGACATTTAACAGTTGTGATTGCAAGTTAAAATTACTTGAATATTTCGGATGAAATATTTAAGTTGTCAAACCTACTCCGAGTTCTACTAGGCTTGTATCTAACATTCCCTTGACAAAATAGTGTATCACTTGGAAGAAAGCGAAATGATGACCAAGGAATTAGGACAATTTCGCGACTACTCCTAACTTATAGATTTTGACACTAGTGTATGACTATATGACGTCTAAGAGTTTATAGGAATAGGCATATCTAATTCATTTTGTGTCAAAACAACGTAGTGTGGGTGTGCAAGAAAATCATCTAAAAAACACATAAGGAATAAATGCAAATATCATGCAAAACATGATGATCATTTAGCATTTAAGAGCATGTATCATAGATATATATATCAAGAGATAAAACATCGGAATAGCTAATCAAAGACAAAAAAAACTTTCTAATAAACATGCATTCAATAATTAAGAAAATAATCATTGAGCATTAAGAAAGCATGAAGGCATTTAATCATATCTCACAAGAACATGTTATCACTTTGAAACACATATGTGGGATGCAAGTAATCTAGGTTCACTAAGGAGAATCCTAATTCCCACTTGTTCAAAATGCAATCCTAATGGGAGATAAAGTTCACCGATGTAAACTATCTTTAGTCAAATGTAGGAATGAAAAATTTTCAAGTTAGAGAATGAGTATGAGACTATCACTAGTGGTGCTCAATTCAGGCTAAACACGACCACTTTTGCGGGTTATACCACGAACCCAACTTCTCTCCTGGAAGCAATTCAACCGTTAGGTCAAATTGAATATCTAGTGCGATAGGATCTCCAGTACTCATTTTCATGTCAAAAAAATTCAAATTCCTATATTTGCCTATCGAAGTATAGCAAAGATGATATTAGCTTATTTCACTAATACATGGCCTAATATGACATAACTAACCATATTTTGAATGTTGGTTAAGAAGATGACATGTCTTACACAATATCCTGCCAAAGGCAAGCACAATGTTTCAATCTTGTGTTTGAGATTTAGAGGTTATTGAGTTTAGATGGTGCATCTCATGATCTATTGGACGACATCTGTGTTTGTTGAGTTGTTACATGTTATCTTAGCATGATTTGGTTTTATAGAGCCAAGAGATGCCTTAATGTGATACAATGTAGAATCTGCTACATTGAGAGTGTTTCAAGAATGCTCCTTTGCATATCTTGAGAAAAGAATCTAGTAAAGGTTACTTACCTCAATAGATCTTGTGAGTATTATATGATGTATGATTGAAATGAGACATATTGCATCTTTCAACAAATATGTTTTTCTAAGAGGAAACTTATCACTCTTACGAATGCTTAGTAAAACAAGTATTTTAGTGTATGACCAATTTTACTTGTTTATGCAATGACACATGTTGTATTGGGTTATTATTCAAATCTAATATCCTATATTTATTAACAAGATGCAATGTATTCTCTTGTAACACAACCATTCATGTTACAAAGGGAATGAGATGCATATGATATAAATTATCCTTTGTCAATCTTTTGATAAGAGAAATACATGTGATTTTCTCGAAGATTGATGACGTACATAATAGTTAATAACATATTATGTGTGACACTTTTACTTGACATGTGATTTTGAGTGTTGAGTCGTTCATGAGCAAAGTTTACATATGTTGTTTGTTTGCTCGTGTTTGGTTTTTCGGAAATGACACATTTACTAATTGCATTGCAAAGTAAATTACTTGTATATTTCGGATGAAACATCCAAGTTGTCAATCCTACTTAGATGTGTATTTTATGCATATTTTAAACATATTAGTTAAATGTTTTGAACACGACCATTGGATAAGAAGACTCAATATGACGTCATTATTTTCATAACAACCGAGTGTGATTGAGTATGTAGATTCAAGATAATATATTTCGTTATATTTTGATGTTATCTTGAAGCTAGACAAATAATGACTCCAATTTCATGTCCATACTCGAAAACTTGTCAATTAGATTCGATGATGATATCAATCATAATTTGAATAATGAATTGATATGTACTCGAAATCTTTCTTGACCCTCACGATCACTCCTTTTAAAAGAAAATAAAAATTTAAGGAATGTGTTCCGTTTATTCTAATACCAGTTGTATATGTGAGGTTAATGACATATTAACTTACTACTTCGAGATTGTCATTTATTTTTATGTGTGAACACTATTTATTATTAAGTATAATATTCTTAGTTTTCGATATATCATGAGTATAAAAATAATTATCACCTTCATGGGTAATTTGATACATGGATCGTACTCAATTTTGAAAACCATTTGTTTTAAAATTTTGAGCGATGTGGCTTTGGTACCAATTGTGGAAACTCTAGAGGGGGGGGGGGTGAATACGTTTCCATTTATAAACTCAAAAACTTTTGTATCAAACACCCGATCAAGTGCGACATAATATGAAAAGTGTCAACACTAGTCTTACAAGAACTAGAGATAATATAAAGAAACAAGTAAGGAATGTCACATTAACTCAAACTTAGACATATTAGTAATAACATGCCATGACACAAACACAACTAACATGATAGAAGCAACAAACCACACAAATATAAATGCAATGAAAAGTATAAATGTAAAGTGGTAAATGCAAGAATAAACGTAAAGAGATAAGTAAAGAAAGCGCAAACCGGACATGAAGATTTTATGTGGTTCGGTTACGAAGCTCCTCTTCGTCCTACTCCACTCCCCGAGTACCCAACTCGAGAGTTACACCACTAATCAACAAGCTCCCTTCTACGCGGAGAAAACCATACAACATTGATTAGAATATATTCCGACACTAAGCTAGATGTCGAGTTCTTCTTCGGGTACAACCAAACCCGTTATGTTTTATGGCCCAACATAACAAACCTTGTGTTTTAAGGCCTAAACACATAAACCGCGTCGCTTACATTATTTTCCGACACTAAGCTAGATCTCGAGTACTAATCTAGCTAGTACCAATCTCACTCACGATCTACCCGATCCTCATAAATCACACAAGCTACAAGATCCACATGATCTACACTCGATCTACCCGATCAACTCACGATCTACCCGATTCTCATGATCTACACGATCAACCCTATCTTCACACGATCTACCCAACCTACTCACTATCAACACAAGCTACACAAGATCTCCCCGATCTCTACAAGATCACAATGATCCACACAAGATGACTAAACAAGACAGTGACAACTTGATGTATGTCTAGATACAACAAGTAAACAACAAGTAATGCAAGTGCACTACACAATGACTCTAACACCTTGTATCTTCTTGATACTTTGTGTTCTTCTCTTGGACTAATAGAGGAATGAAGGTGATCTTTGGTTGGATGAAAGAATCACTCTTAAACAAAAGAAAAATTCTCTAAATGATCAAAGAAAGTGATCTAACTAAGAAGGGATTAGACCAGAGAAAACTGACTGGAAAAATCAAGTTGGAAGTGTAAAATGGTCCACTATTTATAGGCAAAGAAAATTTGACCGTTACCGAGGGACGGTACCATTAAATATATCACGGTACCACTAAATTTAGTGGTACCGTGCCAGAGAAAAACGCTCCCATTTTTGTTTTTAGTGGTGAGAGTGTATTTGGGCAAGTTTGGAGTTGTTTTTTTGGGGGGAGGGGGGGGAATAGCTGTTGGGATTTTTAAACTTATTCTTCCAATTAAAACATTTCTTTTTAATTCAAAAATAATTTGTAAAATGTATTTTTGAAATTTTTTGTCACATTAAAAATGAAATTTAGAACAAAAAAAATATTTCTTTGATCATCCGTCATGTTTAAATTTTTTTATTCATACCTTGAGTGATTTACGTCGGGATGAAAATCTACGACTCTGTTGAGGCATACTTGATACGTCGAAAGATCTTGATGTAAGTATGCGTTGATGATTTGTGTTTACAAGTAACTTGCGCATTTTACGTTATGCATTACATGTTACATGTTTTTCATTATCAAAACCGAAGAAACCGAGTAGTTTAAATATCGTAATATTTTCACTAACACATGGCCCATGTGCATTAATGTGCATTGCATCATGCATGACATCACAATGTGTAAAACCCATAACCCATGACCCATGACCCATGTTCATTGCATCATGCATGACATCACAAATGGGTAAAATCCATGACCCATGACCCAAAGTCCATAACCCATGACCCAAGATGTCTTTGACATCAGGCATGACATCACATGACCCATGGACCATAACCCATAACCCAAAACCCGGAATTGTAAACCAAAATCCGGACAGGTTTACCCAGTGTGCCGGATCCCTTGGATTACACTGGCCGGATCCCTTTGGGAAGGGATCCGCCGGATCCGGGTAAACAGTGACTTCTTTGCCTATAAATACAAGACCATTTCTTCATTGTCCACACACCTTTCTCTCCACCATTTCTAACACATTTAGATCAGTAGGAAAACATGTAAAACACCTTCTTCTCATATGATCATAATGCTTCTAACTTTCATTATTGTTGTAAGCATACTCCCGAAGTGATCCTCCAAAGCAAGGTTGAAGATCTTGTATCCTTATCTACTGAAGTGATCCTCATCCACCACCATCATACATACATGAAGATCTATCACGACAAGCTTAGGTAACTTGTGATCTTCATTGAAGACTTTCTACTAATGGAAGTTTATTTAGATTAGGCATTCATATCCATTAGACACATTGTCTTGGATCTTCTCTTGTATCATCTTCTTGTATCTCCAACTAGGTTAGTTGGTTTATGTGTTTGTACTATAAAACACAAGGTTTGTTATGTTGGGCCACAAAACATAACGGGTGTCATAGATGTGTTGTGTAGATTGGTGTAGTAGGGTGTTGGTCTCTCATGATGTGTTGTGTTGATCGGGTAGTGGTTTCTCCTTTATAATGGAACCCGGTATCTAGCCTTGTACCGGATAAAGTGTAGGCGACGTTGTGTTAGTTGGGTCCGCCATGCTAAGGACTCGGTATCTAGTCTTGTACCGGATAAAGTGTAGGCGACGTTGTGTTTGGTTTGGTCCGCCGTGTTAAGGACCCGCTATCTAGCTTTGTAACGGATAAAGTGTAAGCTACGTTGTGTAAGGTTTCTCCGCCGAGAATGGAGTTTGTTGATCTAGTGAAGTAACTCTCGAGTTGGGTACTCGGGGAGTGGAGTAGGGCAAGGAAGGTGACCTTGTGACCGAACCACTATAAATCCTCGTGTCGGTTTGCGTATCCTTTTTAGATATCGCTTTACTTCTATTCTTGCTTTATATTGTTGATTGTCTTTGTGTTGACACTTTACATATTATGTCAAGCTTCATCGGAAATTTGTCATAAGGATATTTTTTAGAAAAGAAATATAAACCAGACTAATAATGGCAAAACTTGATCTATACTATATTTGATACAAAAGTTTTAAACAGAAACGTATTCACCCCCCCCCCTCCTCTACCATTTCCACAATTGGTATCAGAGCGAGTTGGCTCTAGTTTTAAAACAAATGATTTTTTAAAACCGAGTAAGGTCCTTGTATCAAAATTTCGGTGAAGTCAAGCATAATATGAAAAGTGTTTTGTTGATTTTTTTTTCCTTGAAGTTTTGTTGTTAGATATCTTGTTATTCAAGCTTGAATAAAGATTAAAATAGGTAATATAAGTTCACTAAAAAGTCTACAAAGGTTAAACCTTTTCGTCGGGTCAAAATATGTGTTTTGGTGAATCTGTGTCAGATCCGTGGATCCCTTTTTTATCAAAGGGCGAATCCCTTTTGGAAGGGATCCGGCGGATCCGTCTGCACAGAGGATAGTTTTTGATAAAATTCAAAAATTCATAACTAATTAACCGTAAGTCCGTAGAAGTTGTACCACCTATAATTTTAAAGGTATTTGAGTCTACTTTTATATGAAAATAATTTCATAAACTGCTTGAAAACAAAAATTTACAAAATCCTTGATTTATAATAGAAAGTCATTTTTCGGTCATAACATTTACACAAACTCTTGGTCTAATTAGAAACAAATGTCTTTATCTTTAAATATTAATGTGCTTTCTTTTGAAACTAAAGTTTTGGTCATATTTTAAGGAAACTAATCAACCTTGGTATACATGTTTATATTTAACACAAAGCGATGATAAGTTCCTTCGTATGCTATGCTAAATGATCAATTGCTTAGCCTTGCACTACTTGATCGTATGTTTATCTCAAATAGTTTTTGCGCTTGTTTGTAAGTGTAACATATGTGTCTTCCTTTCCATGTTATTCATTTGCTTGTGTGTCGAGTTAGTAATATATACTAATCAATGTGCTATTTGAAGAAGTGTTTGGGATAACATCTAGTTGTGTTGAAAATGCTATTTTCTTAAATGCTTGGATAAGTCATATAAGTTGAATAATGTTTAAAACATGTAATATGCTATACGACTTCTTGTTGAGTTTGTTATTTGTGCAACATAAGTGTATGGGGTAATTCTACAAATAGCCCGGTCTAGTGAAGTGTTGGGCTTTTATGTCCCCAAAAAAGTCGCTTTCCCAAAATAGCCCTAACAAGAAATCGCGTAAATGTAGGAGTGACATGTGTCTGTGTACTTTTTAAGCGACTTTCCTTAAGCGACTTTATGTTAATTAAGCGACTTTCTATTTTGTCCTTTTCCAGCCAAAAAGTCAAACTTCGAAAAATGTTATTTTATTCTTTTTGCTCCTTCCACACCTTGAGCGACTTTTATTTCATTTAAGCGACTGACGCTTGTACTTTGAGCGACTGTTTCACCTGCCAACTTTTTTTGCTTTTGCCAGTTAACTTTGTACTTTCCAACTTTTACACTTTGAATACTTTTAATATTTTTTATACTACTTTTTATACTTTTATACTTATATTTCAAAAAATAATACAAACAATAATGCAAAGAAGTGTATCAAACACACTTCGTTTAAAACTTCTTTCTCACTTTACTATTACGTTTTAGTGTTACTCTAGCAATTAGAGACGCACAAAATACACTCAGTCGACGTCGATTAACAACAGATCGAACGCCCAAGTCTAGCAATTAGACACACACAGACCTGAAGCACCCCACAACAACCTTGGTTTTCGATTTAGGGTTACGGTAAAGTAATTTCATTCGATCTAATGAAATAAAAAATGGTTTTGGGTAGGGTAAGTAATTATCTTTTTTATTTAGGGTTACTCAAATTTAGGTGTAGGGTTTCTTGTATTGGTTTTGTTTGTTGGTTTAATTGTTTGAGGATTATTTAATTGTTTTTTGGTTTATCTGATTATTTAATTGTTTGTATTTCTTTAAATAGGGGTTTCTAGTGTTAGGGTTTATGTATCTGTATGTCATGTTTTTTATTGTTAGGGTTTTGTTAATTATAACCCGAATATTGTATTTAAGTTGTGATTTCATTGCTAGTGAATTGAGTAAAATGTTACATAGTTAGATGGCTGTTTTGGGAGTTGTATATTGTGGTTGTTTCATACTTAGATGGCTTCTATACTGTGCCTATGTGTGACAGATGATGTCGGTTTTGGGAGTTGTTTATTGTGGTTGTTGTTGTTAATCTGCGTAACTGTGCCAAATGTGTTGTTAGAAAATGAAACTTCAGACAATTTTACAAAACAATTTTCAAGTGCGAGCGTTGGAAACCTTTGTTTTTGTCTTGGCGATCGATCTAAGTGTTGTATCACCATGGTGGTAATCGGTTATTCTATGGGAAACAACTAGGGTAAACGGATCAATTGGTGATTCCGGGCGACCTTGAACCATAGATGGTCGGTTTACTTAACCCTGTAGGGTTGGGCTCAGATATCGGGCCTCAGATTATTCATCCTGCTTGTGATTAAGACACGGCGGAGGTAGTCTGTACTCCCGATCAGGTTCAAACTACACGGGCAACTGTTTTGACAACTTGTGATCTCGCGAAGACTTAGTGCAACGGCGTTACACACAATCTTGTAAATTCTTTTGCAAAATTGTTGTGAACTTTTATTTTCCACTAACAGTTAGTTTACGGATATGATAAAGTATTTGGAAAGTTGAGTTTACCTTGAATTTAGTTTAAAGTTGGTATTTCCGGTCTTAAGGCTGACGATGTCATATATTATGATGTATGTGGTCCATTAGGTACCTAGCTCGAAAACCAAGTGGGAGCCTTTTGATTCTCCAATTGGGGAAGACTCCTTCCTTGTAATGAGGATTGAGAACTCGGTTTCATTTGAAATTATAGGTAATATAGTGTTTTCGGTGGTTAATGAAAATATATGTTGAAATTTGAATAAACCTATAATAGGTTGCTATCCTGTATGGAATGAGCTGAAATATAGTTTTGTTGCTCTTCATGGCGTTTTGCTTCTAGTGCTTGATCTTCCATCTGCTTTTTTACAGTGGCAACCAAAGGCTTTCCTATTTCTTCCGCTCTTTTCTCTATTTCTAGTTCATGGCGTTTTGCCTCTATTGCTTTTTCTTCCATATGCTTTTGTACAATGGCAACCAGAGATAAAAATCTATGGTTGCCATTGTACAAAAGAAGATGGAATAAAAAGCACCAAAGGTAAAATGCCGTGAACTAGAAATAGATAAAAGAGAAGGAGAAATATGATTAGCCAGAAGATGTTTCATTATGGCTGGGTTTCGTTGGTGAAGGGTTTTGTGATGAAGGTGAATCAAGTGATGTGGATGTGGATCAAGAGACTAAGAGGCTGACCCAAAAACAATTTTTTAAGATGATGGTTGGTATGGATTATGGAAGGTCATTTAGGTGTTCTAAATCGTTGGTATGGATTATGGAAGGTCGTTTAGCATACTAATTCACGAGTTTCATATTTACATTCACAATGTTTGCCAAACAATTTATATTGTATACAACGTGAGTGCAACCCAGCTCTTTGTCATTAATAGAGAATGGATAATAAGTGTACTAGGGTTATGTTGTGTTTAGAGATGCTGCTGCTCAGAATAGATACAACTGCTCATGGTGTATAAAGGAAAATACTCCAAGTGTCATACTACTGCTAGTGTATTTTATACTACTGCTAGTGTATTATATACTACTGCTCATGTTGGTGATTCTGCTGATGCAAAAATACTACTGCTCGATTAAAAGATATTGCTGTTAGAGTAATTAATACTACTAGTTTAAGTGTAACCATATATACATCTAATTATCCAACCTAAATACTAAAGATACTGAAAACATAAAAAGACCATCATCCTAAACTGTTTCACTCCATTTCACCCCAACTTGTTAGAACCAGAGCTCTCTTCCCTGCTTTCCATCAAATTCTTCCTTTGCTTGAGTCGGTTAAACAAAATTTCAAGATCGCTAATCCTCTTTTCTAGATTATAAGGGTCTTGAAACCCATCTTGTTGCTCCCCCTGGTTTTGAGGCACCACCACATTTTGCTGCTGATCCTCTTCATTTTGCTGCACCAGTACCTCACTTTGAGCCACCTCCTCCTCTTCACCTTCCTCCTCCTCTTCATCTTCATCTTCCTCTTCATCTTCTTCCTCCTCCTCATACTCATTCACTCCCCAAACCTCATCCCAGTAAAAGTCTTGCGCATGCAGCCAGTTCAAAATTTGACCCCTCATCCACGTATCTACCTGCCTATACGACCCATATTCTGCAGCAAATTGTTGTTTAACACCCACTCGTACTCTTCAGCATCATTTTGAAAGTTACCATTATTTGCTGCCATTGTTGAGGTTTTCTTTGAATTGAAAGGGATATATGTGTTTGTGTGTGTTATTTGGTATACAATCGATAGGTATAAATAGGCTGGAGAGGTAGATGAATGGTTCCCAAGACTTTAGGCGGGAAAAGGGACCAAAGGCGCGCGCCAATAGGAAACTGTGAATTTAAGTTGTACGAAAAAGTCTCCAATTTCCTTTTACCAAGTATTGACTTTTCATGTACAATGAGTTGATGCAACAACTAGTTGTATCTCATGCTTTGTGAATAATAAACTTCCAAACTCAATATTTCCAACTAGTTGTTTGTGATGTTTGGGATGCTTTGGGATCGGGTTCGTTATTATTGACCCGAGAGAATAAATGTTTGACCGTTACTCGAAAGGAAATATTAACTCATTTTTTTCGGCTTGATATTGACTCGACTTGGACAAAAATAAAATAACCAAATAAAAACAATTGTTAAACTAAAAGTTGTAGAGATATTTGTTATTAAATATGGTGAGAAGTGATTCAAATCCTATGGCTCGAAAGGATCTCCTAACTTCTTCATAAAGGGTTAAGTTGGGGTTGACAAACCTTCCTTCATGAAAGTATCGTGACTGAACATTTTGGAAGCTAGAAATGACTTGTAGGGGTGTTTAAAATTC
Organism: Artemisia tridentata subsp. tridentata; assembly: GCA_021014915.2. Lineage (NCBI taxonomy): Eukaryota > Viridiplantae > Streptophyta > Magnoliopsida > Asterales > Asteraceae > Artemisia > Artemisia tridentata. Next base: position 308,883,163 of record CP139506.1, read on the forward strand.
AGTTGAAATGTTTGGAATGTAGAGATTGGTTAGATGATTATCAAAGTCATATGTATGTGGCATTATTGAAACTTATACAAGATTAAACAAAATGATTTTTTTTAGAAGAGTAGTGTTAGTTGTTTGGTTAACTTTATCAACTCCTAATCAAACGGGTTATTATGAGGAAGGTTTTATTTTAGGGCCCCTTTATTTTATTAACAATTATGTTAACACAATCATTTGATTAACTTAATCTAATGAACACACCTTATTTTAATTAGTTTTTGATAATCAATCCCTAGGATTAATTTAGAATCAAAAATATTAAAAGGAGATAATATAATTACTTACATTTATGATTAGAAGACTGTTTTTGAGGAATAAGAAGCCTATTTATGAGAGGTTTTTGTTTTAGATCGTTCTTGATGTAGTGGCAGGGAAAAATTGTTGTTTGTTTTTTATTTCAACCATTTTAGCGACTTAATAAACAATTTAAGCGACTATATTTTATTTAAGCGACATTTTTTTTAAAACACCCTCCCATTAACACACACACACTCAAATTCCACCAAAACACATATACTCAGTGGCACAACCTCTCCATTTACCTTTACACCTGCTGTAAATCAAACCCAAAATTAAAATCAAAATTAAAGTATCTCAAACATTACACGCATCTTCTATACTCGAGGTCCTAACTTTAATAATGTTTCGTATTAGGGTATGTATAGTGTTATTTTTTAACTCTTATAGTTTTATTTTTATTCCAATCATCATGCCTTTTGCAATCGAGTTACTTGATGTATGTGTTTTTCTTGTTCTTTATTACTGTATTGTACATCAACTATATTTGGTTATTTGATGTCTCTTTGTCTGGCCCAAAAAATATGATCATTTATGTCTATTGGAGTAGTATGCAATATAGAACTGTTTAATGATATGAATGTTACCTTAAACTGTAAAAAAAAATATATATATATTAAAATATGAGCATTTATAACACAACCTGTTTGAATAGATGGTTGTTATTCATTTACACCACACCTTGTTTCCATATTAGCATTTATGTCTATTGGAGTGATTTTTTACCAGAATATGAGCATTTATAGCACAACCTGTTTCAATATAATAGCTTTTAGAGTAGCTTTTGTTTTTGTTCTTGTAGGAATATGAAGCCAAAGCCATCATCAGAAGTAAACCAAATTACTTTTCTTTAATGAAATCCAAATTGGATCAGAAACGAAGGAAGTTGTTTCAGGCTACTTGTTTTGGTAAATGGTTGGACCTTTCTTATTTTGACCACGAACCACATATGATAGATTATATCTTACAGAAACAATGTTGTCCGAGTAATGCTCATTATGACATGCCGATTATATATTATGTTGAAGAACGTCCTATACATTTCGGCCGACCTGAATGTTGTCTTATCACTGGTTTTCGTTTTGGAAATGTAAGTTTTACCTCATATAAGTCGGGACACCTCAATTTTAGGAACAGGGTTTTTCCACTCCATGTAGGTAAGAAAGTAACCAATCTAGATATTCTTGGTCTAATTGAAGATGAGCAGGCATTCAGTATTATATTCGACGAAGATGCAGTACGTCTTTGTCTATTGTTAGCATTGGAGGTTATCTTTATGGGCAGATTATTAATTGAAGAAGTTGATGATACACTCTTCCGATTGATTGAAAACCTTGATGACTGGGATGCTTTTCCATGGGGGGAGCATATTTGGAAACATTTATATGATCAAATTTTGGACGTAGCGGATAAACACAAGTATAAATTCTTTGAAGGTATTAACAAAGACCGTAAGTTTGTTCCAACATATACGCTTTCAGGATTTGTTTGGGCTTTCAAGGTTTGTATATATTTATTTTTATTTTTTAATTATAGACAATATATGCTACTTATGTTATGTTTCTTTCACTGAATTCGAATAATTCATTCACATTTTATAGATATGGATAATGGAATCTTTTGAAAGAAGCATTATTTGGTGGAATAAAGTGCCAGAAACGATACCAAGAGGAGTATCATGGTCAAAGAACGCAATATTTAAAAGATCAGATTATAAGTATCTTTTTGGAAAGGTAAAACTCTTCATCAAATTTGTCTTATTAATGTTTGCTGTTATTCTAAATTTTATGTTTTTACTCGTGGTCAAGGAACGCAACATTTAAAAGATCAGATTATATATATATATATATATATATATATATATATATATATATATATATATATATATATATATATATAATTTTGTAAGGAGGCGAATGTTGTTCAAGATCTTAGACTGACATTAGCTGTGAGGAAATCTGATTGATTTATACACACTATGGATTTTTTCAATCATTACATACCTAGAACTCCCCCAGTGAAAACCACACATCTCGCTGATGAGTATTTCAATAAGTTGGTCGCAGCACGCAAACGTGGATAGATAGAACGTAAACATTTACCTATTATACGCAAAAGTGAGAGCAGTATAATAGAGACCAGCATAATTCAGGATGCTGTTATTACAGAGTTGAATGCCTGTGTGTTCAAACTCGAAGGAATTATTCATGTTCTTGCTTGAGAAAGAAATGGGGTAATATATTCGGTTGACTTGTTCACTTACCTTGACATGCCTTTTTTCTTCTTGATTTTGTTTTTTAACCACTATTGTTCATTCGCAGGAGAAATTGGTGTTTGATGATGATCTTCGGAATCTCAGTGCAGAGTATTGTGACGAGCTTAATCATGATTTTCTTGAGTTGTTCCATTCAACTATGGATACCAGTGGGTCACAACGTGTAGATGTGGATGACGATGACGATGACGATGTTGCAAAGGTACATTACAGATTTAATGTACATGTAAACTGTTACCGTACCGTAAAATGATATATCAACTTTAAACTAAGTTAAATTTGACAGAAATTTATTATTCAAGAAGAATTAAGATTGCGACATAAAGAATTAGAAAAGGTGCGGTTAAAAGAGCAGAAGTTGAGCCAAGAGGAGAAGAGGTTGAGGATGGAAGAGGATAAGATGATAAGGATGGAAGAGAAAAATAAATTGATCGATGAAAGGGATAAAAAGAAAATGAAAGAGGTGCTTAAGAATACTAATCACTGGAAAAATGCTATGGCGCGCATAGCCCATACAAAGAGGAGTGAAAGTTCTGGTGAAGCTAATGCGTATTATTGGATTAACGCATATGCGGAAAAGAAAGCACAATGCTTTGGCTTACGGAATCCAGATATGACGGAACAGCTTCAGAATGTTAAGCCATGGGTTGAGGTATGAAAACTACTAATTTGATTGTTTAAAATATATCATATTTTTCATTTATGCTCGTAAGCGTAAGTGTGTCGTATACTAGGATCTGAAACGCTAGAACAACGCGGCGAACAAGGTTCATTTGACAGATGAATTTGACCGATATCTTGGTTAGATTGGTCCGCTTAATTGTAAATTCCCATGGTGTGAAGATGTGAATGTGGATAGAAGGTTCTGGGAAACTTTAGTTTGCTTAGACCTGACTAGGCAAGGTTGGCTAATGGATGAGGCAAGTACTTATATAACTGTAATTCACCCTATACTATTGAATAAATTTCGTTTAAAATTGTGAGGTCGTTTATGATTCACAATTTACAGCACATAGAGTTGTGGGTTAATTACATGTGGCATGTGAGACCCGATACGACTGATTGGGCAATGGTTAGTGGCTACTTTGTTCAGCTTCTACTTCAAAACTCGCTGCCTTTGTGGTATGCTAATGGGGAAAGGTACTCTGTTCCATGGTCCGATGTTAAGCAGGTAAGTCCTTTGATTTCCATCTTGCTGGCATAATCCGCTTACTTGCTTCATTGGCTCCACTATTTGGTTCACGTAACCGAATACTTTTTTTCCCGCATCTCTGCTTTGTAGGTTTTTATGCCTATTAATCAAACGGAATCTCATTGGTTTCTTGCACGTTTTGAGATAGAGACAGGAGTAGTTACATTTTTCAATAGCGGTGAAATTTATGTCGAGGAATTGCCAAAATTTTATATTGCAGTGATGGATTGTTTACGGGTTAGGCTAGCCGCTATATCCATATAATTAAGCTTGAAACATTATATTGTTTTAACACTTTTAACATTTTCCCGCAGTCTCAACTACCCGAGGTCCTAGCTCAAGCGCTAGTATTTGAGAAGAAAGGCATAAATCCTTCAACTTACAGCATTACGTTTTCTCACGCTGAGAAAGTACCTAAGCAGGCCGGGATATTTGGTGATTGTGGTATTTGGGTTTGTATTTTTTTATACCGCTTGGCTTACGGTAAGTCGTTGGACGTTAAGGATCCTATTCAGGCTGCACTTGCATACCGTGAACAAATGGCTAAGTTTTTTTTTAAACATCGGGTTTGTATTTAGTCATGTATCAAGTATGTTGTAGTATCTCAAAACAATTGCTGAGCATATGATGCCTTTAATGGGTTCAACCTTTTGTATGTCAACTCTTGTTCGATTTCTTTTGTGATATACTCGGGCAAAAGCACTTTTCTGGTTTTCTTGTAAATTGCAAATCATTATGAGTAAATTTTTATTGATGTCTTAATTAGCATATACAAAAGAAATAAGAACCACTCAACAAAAATAAAAAGCATAAACTATGTAAAGTTTTATGGGTTAATATCCTCCTAAACACCTAGTTAAAAAGATAAGCAATTAGGCCCACACCAACTAGATCTTTTGTAAGTATTTGTACGACATAACAGCTTCCTATGCATTTTATGTTTGGAACTATCAACTGCTATCATAAAAATATAGCTTAGGAGATTCTGCTGTTGGTGACAAAGGAAAAGTAGCCAAGGATGATTCTGCTGCTAGTTCAGAACATTATACTGCTGGAGTTAAAGAAGCTGCTGATGTGCCAGAGCAAGTTCCTACTGCTTGTGCTAAAATTCCTACTGCTGAGACTCAGGGTGATTATACTATCGAGAGAATTGTCGATGATGATGTGAGTCTAGCTGAGGCAATAATCCAACTGAAAACAACACCAGCACCTAAACCACAACCGCCTACTCCTCAATCACAACCAGAACCATAACCAAAACAAAAGCAAGTAACACCACCACCTCCAAGAGCTCCTGTCAAAGGAGTTATAATTAGAGAACCTATCACAACCAAGAAACCTGTTCATACACATACATACTCAGGAAATGGTAAAGGAATCATGACTGAAGAGCATGAATTTAATCTTGAAGTTCCCTTTAAGTACTGGCTAAGGGAGCTTCAAGAAAAGTTTAATGAAGAAGCTGAAGCAGAAGCAAAATTGAATGCTTGGGATGAGGAAGATGCAAAAAAAAAGGAAAACAGGCTGAAGCAGAAGCAAAAACAAAGTTTAATGAAGAAGCTGCAAGGAAATTTGTGTTACCACGAACATAAACCGATCAACTTCATCCAACAAAACCCATCCATGATGTATTTTATTTTTTTTAATTGCAAATCATTATGAGTAAATTTTTTATGTCTTTATTGAGTATGTTGTAGTATATTTTATGTCTTTTGTCATATTCTCGGACAACTTAAGTTTATGTATTTATTTTAAATTGTAAATCATTATTAGTAACTTTTTTTATTGCTCTTTTAATTAGCATACACTCAAACATTTTAATAGGCATAAATTATTTAAAGTTTTATATGTTAGTATCCTCCTAAACACCTAGTTAAAAATATAAGGAATAAGGCCCACGCCAACTACGTACATCTATTAGGTATACGGGATACAAACAGTAGATCTATTGTACAACATGTAAGTATTTGTAGTATATAACATCTTCACATGCATTTTATTCTTGGACCTATCAACTGGTATCATAAAACAAAAAAATAAAATAAAATAAATAACCACTTTGTTTTCTCTATATTTTCATTGGATGTCATCTACTGGATCAGGATCAACAACCTGTTATGATATTGGGTTTGACCAATGCGTGTATGTTTCTCTATTATTTTTTCTATCCTTTTTAAAGATTTATTGTTTGTGTAATGATATATGCTTGTTTTAATTCTTTCCATTGTTACACATGAACTCTAATAACCCTGATGAGCTTGTGTTTGAGGTATATTATTGTAGTGTTTTTACGTATCTTCCCTTAAGGTACGCCGGTGGAGAAGTTATAGATTTGAAGTTGTCTAGGTCAAGTAGGTTATGTTATTCTGAGATGTGTGACCTTTTGTTGAAAAACATAAAAGAGGATATATGGGCGTGGTTTTATTGTAAACCTAGGTGTAGCGTGGAAGAAGGTTTGACCATTGTCGAAACTGATAATGATGTCAAGAGAATGTATGAATTTGCTGAGATTAATGGGGTCATTCAGGTATTTGTTAGTGCAATTCCGCAAGCACATTTAGTTACCCACTATCATAAGAACTTGCCCTTTGAAGACTCTGACGATGAGGTTACATCTAAGGTCAGAATGCATGAGAAAAGAAAGAAAGCTTATGAAAACATGTCTTTGGAATAAGAAATTGCCTGGGAACAAGCAGAACAAAATTCCCCAGGTATCCTTAAGACACCTTATCTTAAGCCTTTTGTCGAGGCAAGTCTTTTTAGAGGGTTAGGAGAGATGGAGTACAATGATGACAATTTATATTCTCCGGAAGGGTTCAGGTCTGTTAATAGCCCGTACATCCCAAAGGATTGTGACTGTGGCTGTAGGTCTCCGACTTTTGTAAACTCCCTTGTTAATGACTTTTACGATGATCCTACAGTTGTAGGGTCCACTCCTTTTAAGGGTAAGAGTGTTTTAAACGACCTTGATGATGATGCCACAGTTGCACGATCTACAGTTATACAAAAAGCGCCAAAGGAAAGTCGTTTTCAAGATATCAGTTCAAAAGGCAGGAAACTTTTGAATGATTTTGAATCCGCTGGTGATGATGTTCAGCATGTGTGTGATGGAAACTCGGTTGTTGGTGGTACAAATGATAGCACCTGTATTTGAACTTTGTTTCTTTAACTTTACTATGGTAACAATGTGTCTACTTAGTGCTTGTAATAGTTATGTTATGAACACTTTATCGTATTTTAGGGTTAATTGTTGTCATAGGTTAATTTACAAAAGCTAAAAGTATGCGTTTTCAGAGCTTTTTGCTTATTGATGTACGCTTATTCAAGTTCCTTAATGAAAGCAACTTTTGTATTTCTAGTTAAATAAGCTATAAAAAGTCCCTTAAGCGACTTTTAGGTGTGTAGATAAGCGACTTTCTAAAATCTAACTCTAGGGCGCAAGTGACATGTAATGATGACTGCATTGCTTGGCAGGGTAAACAATGTCAACCAGACTAGTGGTTAGATTCAACCGATTTTTTTTTAAATGACATTTTATGAATTATTTTTTATAGCGCCTTCTAACACAACCACCAAAATTTTGTGTGCTTTTTGTTTTGTTACATTATTATGGTCTTGTATAGAATTAAATATTGTTGCGCATGTAGTATGCTTGTCATTTGTTCGTGCGCATCTAGTATGCATGTAGTCTATCAAAATCTACTAAAAGAAAGGATTTATCAAGTTTGAAATTGAAATTGTTATCTAACAAAGTTTAACACGTACAAGTCGCTTTATTTGGGCAACTTATAACGTGGGTGGTTGTTTTTGGCTTTAACGCAAGACCACAGTTGCGTTAACTTGGGTTTAACGCAACTAATAAACATATGAAATAAGAAAGTAAAGCACAAATATGCACAAGAAAACCTGTAAATAAAAAAATTAGCCCTATATGTTTAAATTCGATTGCTAAAAGTTGTAAATAATTTTTTGAAAAAAAAAATATATTTTTATGCTTTTTATTTTATTTTTAATTAATAAAAAACACTTTTATACTAAAAATAATATTAAAAATAGTAAGTTAATACGAAAAATTAGGAAATTTTTTGGAAAACTACTTTAAGGTATAAGTAAGTTATGAAAAATAAAAAAGGAATCGACAGCTTATCTAAGGAACGCAAAAGGTCTATTATGAAAGCAACTTTTTTATATGTAGTTAAATATGCTAGAAAATAGCTGAAACACCCAACAGCTTAGCTAAGGAACGAAATAAGTCTATTATGCGACTTTAAACTTGGTAGATAAGCGACATTCTAATTTCCAACTGTAGAGTGCAAGTGGCATGTAATGATGACTTTCATTGTTTGTCAGGGAAAAAAGGCGGGTTAATAAAGAAAGAAATTAGGCGGGAACAACGTCTCTTACGCGACTTTTAAGCGGTAGATAAGCGACTTTCTAAAATCCACCCCAAGGGTACAAGTGCCATGTAATGATGACTAGGTAACATAATTGTACTTAAATTCAATTCCAAATAAAGACACTATAATTAGAACGTGTCTAGGTGAAAAAGTATACTGATCGAATTCGTATGGCTCTAAGTTTCCAAAGTGTTTGAAGATAGCGAATCAAATTGGTGATCGGCGAGTTCATAGTGTTCTTCATGCTATCTTTTTGCGAGAGAAGGAGGCTTATAGGGGTGATGAAAACAATTACAACGAAAGGATTGAAGAAGTAGAGGCTAGGGTTGAGCATAGGCATGGAATAATTCTTGAATTGAAGTAGTTTATGAGTGATGCTGTTGTGGATGAGTGTGTGGCAGCTTTGATGGTTGCTGAGCTGGACGATTTTGCTGAATTGGGTCGTCTAATTCAGATGAGTCATGCTGCTGTTTTACGTGTTGGTGAGAAATCCAGAATTATCAAGAAACTTAACAAATTGAAATAACTATGGAAGTTTAAATAATATTGTTAATCTTTGGGTCTTTTGTAAGTTTATATGCGATGATGGCTGACAGTTTTTTGTGGTCGCTTGCAGGGTAGAAAGGGTAGGTTCAGTTTAAACGGTATTAGGGTTGTGTTTGTATTGTATGTTATGTACTTTGAATGGCTGGAATATTAACAATGTCTGTAATGTATAAGTGTTTTTAACGGTATGAATGGAAGTATTAGTTATTAGCTTATTTGATACATTGTTTTATCTTTAATTGTTTTTTATTTTAAAGATTCTAAATATAGTTGGATGAATATTATGAGTGATGCATGTTTTGCTGGTTTCAAGTTGGAGGAACAGGGAGACATATTTTGTATGATACTTGTTGCATGTTTATGGCTGTCATTGTTTTGAATTTTTATATTTTTTTATTTTTTTATTTTTTTTATTTTTTTTATTTTTTATTATTTATTTTTTTAACGAAAGGATTGAAGAAGTAGAGTCTAGTTGAAAAGCATACCAGACATGTAAATTCGATTGCTAAAATTGCTAAATAATTTTTTGAAAAAAAGATTATATTTTTATGCGTTTTATTTTTTTTATTAGTTAATAAAAAACACTTTTATCCTGAAAATAATATTAAAAATATTAAGTTAATACGAAAAATTATGAAAATTTATGGAAAACTACTTATCTAGATAAGCAGTAAATAAGCTAAAAGGGGAAATTCACCGTGTGATACTACTGCTGGTAACTTATTTTAGACTATCTAACTAACAATAAGTTTTGTGACCGTTATGGGCTCAAGGCTGTTAGACCTTGATCTAGGTTGAACATGATAAGTATGATGATAATATTAGCGGAATATTCAAATGAAAGAAACAATATTATCACAACAAGGTTTTGCCAAACTTTCTCTTTTGTTATAAAATCAGCCCCAATACTAATTGATCAATAGCAGTACGATTACACTCTAATCAGGGATCAAAGATCCTTGAGGCTAAACAAACATAACAACATCAGACCCCATGTCTGATGTTCATCACACACACTCACTATTTGATGTTTTACATTTTAACACATTCAGTGTTTAAATTCTAAGCATACTAAACACTTGTAAAACATATTTTTATCTAAGGGGTAAGATCTCCTTTTATAGTCCAAGGAGACCTTTTACAATATGATAAGACTTTGTCTACTACTTGCTTGTTATGTGTCAGTCATTAAGATACAACATGTATCTTGTTTTACAACTTTGTTGACTGATAACATATCTAGATATTATCTATAGATAATATCTTCTTCATCCTTATCCATCCAGCAGTAGTATGACTCATAGCAGCACCTGATACACTACAAGACTTAAATGTGTAATGACCAGACTTAATACTACCAGACTTAACGAGGAGACTTAACTGGGAGAAGACATAACCACCAGACTTAATTGAGATAAGACTTAACCACCAGACTTAACTGAGAGAAGACTTAACCACCAGACTTAACTGTGAGAAGACTTAACCAAAAGACTTAACAACTCCTGCAACAGCTTCATTAGCGTATTTTGCTTATCATTTCAGTATTCTTCATGTTTCATTCTTCTTGTTCTGTGATCATCAAATCTATGAAAATATAATTCCCAACAACAATGATACTCCTGTTAGTGTATTTCATAGTACTGCTGGAGATGCTGAAAATGTCAAATACAAGTGGATACTACTGCTAGACATAGAAGATACTACTCCTAGAGATAGTTTCTACTGCTTATGTGATACCCATGTATAGCATGTTTAGATAAGTTTAGAATAGATACGAAAAAAAGTCTATTATGCGAGTTTTAACTAGGTAGATAACTGAGTACTCATTTCATACTCTTAGCCATCCAACCTATCATATCAATATGTAAGAAATAAGGAATTTACACCACGGGTCCTTAAAAGAATAAAAGCTACACAAGTCTTATATGGAATTAGAAATTGCGAAACACAAAAAAAGGGTAAGTATCTGGAAACAAAGGCCAACATATTTTTAAATTACAAAATACATAAGCGCAAAACAAAAAGTACATGGGATAAAAATTAAAGGGATAATTCTAAAAGTAGACCAAACACAAATGGGCGGTTCCCTATCTACCCCGAAATCCAAAAATAATTTTGTTGCCCAGGGCAACCGGCAAGTTTTTGGGCAACTGAAGGATTTTCAGTGTATTTTTTGGGCAACAATCGCCATTTTTTGGGCAACTGGGGATATTTTTTGGGCAACGGGGTATGGTATAGACCATTTGGTGTTTGGTCTAAATTAGTAATTATCCCAAAATTAAAACCCATAAAAAAGAAGCCTATAACAATTTCTTCCTTTTTCCTTGTTCATTATAGACTTTCCATATGGTTGACTTGCCTCTAAGTGTTTCCTCGATAGTTGGTTTAACAATGCCATTTGGTTCAGCATATGGTTTAACAGCTTGTACTTGTTCCTCACCGTATACTTGCCGTCTTAGCTCTTCGAGAATTTTAGGTGGCAATTGCTTCTTCAGTTCAGCGTTTGGGCCATATCTCTCATAAATCTCTGGAAATATGACCTCTCTTAATACCTTGTTTGACCATTTCATATCATCGACATTATGCTCAAACCTAACTCTTTTACCAGTTGAAATATTTTGGACGAAGTGATGCTAATATGGCGAAGAAAGTGATGAAAATGGGGAGTAAAATGAGATGAGGGAAAATGCTTTTTTCAACACTTTGTTACCCCACTTGAGAGTTGAGAACCAAATTTGTGATTGAGGTTGTATGCTTTTTCAACACTTTATTCCCCTTTTTGAATGGTAAGTTAGGTTGAATAATTTGTGGTTGAGGTTGTATGCTGTTTTCAACACTTTAGTCCCTACCTACCTAATTATCATATTACGCACAAAATAAAACATAACAAATGGAAAAAATAAGTAACAGTGTACATGTAGATTCCATTGCATAAAGGTTTATAGTACATCATGGTTGGATAAGTAGAGCTTCACAAAAAAACTGAGAAAGATAAATATAAAACAAGTTATACAAACAAAAGCTTGACAAAGAGAATGTTGAACCTAGACCTAAAAGATAAATTCGGGCAAGTTGGTAATGAATGAATGTTTGCATATTGTCAATTGTTAACCTGGTATGGTCAACCAGTTCCATAATTAAAGAGTAAGAAACCAGCAATTGTAAACATCTAATACACAAACATGCGAGTTTCGATTTAATACCACAATACATACTTCAAACCATGACGCTTGTACAAAATATAACATAACATAACATCCGTTGCCCAGAAGTTAACCATTAAAATTACATAACTAGCCCAAAAAGATTTTCACCAACCTAAACAAACCCTAACATAACCTAAAACCCCAAATTAACATCTGCATATCATAAACGAGTGCCCATCAAAAGAAACCCCAAAAACCTCCATGCAACACATCAAAGCATGTCAATGAAGTGAACCAAATCACGAATGCGCACACGCATTTGTGAAGCAACAACAAGTAGCCTATCAACGTCACGAAGATCTTCAGCATTCATACGCAGCATGTCATCAATAATTTTGATTGACGAGTCTGACCCACCAAGTTGGAGAAGTTCCTCAACAGTTTTGATCCTACGATCAAGACGATCACTTATTTCTGTAGCCTTGGACCTAACGTCTGATTCATCCCGAACAGTTTCTTTAACTTCCTCCAGTAATGTACAAGCATGAGGTCTTTAAGTAGCCTGGTTTTCGCCACTTTTGCTAATTCATCTATAATTGGTACGGAGGTAGCCATTTTTTAATAGAGATATTGTGATTTTAGATTTAAGAAACTGTGGTGGATGACGAATGGAATGGGTAGATGTTTGTATATATAAGTGATTATAACATCGAGACACAGAAACAACTAACAAGTAGGGCTGTAACCGAACTGAACGTTCAGTTAACATTTCGTGAACCGTTCGGTAAAAAAGTTCGTTTATGTTCGTTTATTTATTAAATGAACGAACATGAGCAATATTTTACGATCGTTTAGTTCAATGAACGAACATGAACAAAAGTCACGTCGTTTATTTATGTTCGTGAACGTCCCTTTATGCGTTCGTTAATGTTCGCTTATGTTCATTTATTTATTTATGTTCGTATATCATATCTTTTAATTGTGTAATTTTAAAATTAGTTTGTTTAAACAAAACAACACTTATAAAATAATATTAGATGCATAATTTAATAAAGATTATGTTTGTTGATCTATGTTCATTTATGTTCGATCGTTTATGTCCGTTTATCGTTCGTTTATTGTCTTAATAAACGTACATAAACGAACATGAACAAGTTCTTTTCTTAATAAACGAACATGTACAAGAAAATTCATCCATTTAAGTGTTCGTGTTCGTTTTTTTTGTTTAAATTTTTATTTGTTTTATTTTGATTATTTTTTGTTTTTTTGTTTTTTTTTTGGTATGAATAAACTTAAAAACTTGTAGTAATTTTCAATTATTGGTATTATAACGTTTTTAAAATGGAAAAACGTTGTATTTTTAAAAATAAATACACAACAATCTTTTAGAACATCGGTAAACAAAAAAGCACAAAACATAAAAAAATTAAAATCTACGAAATTAAAAATAAAGTACACAACAATCTTTTAGAAAATAATTACGCTACAACATATTGTGGTGTTTCGGTGGGAATTCGCTTATTTGAAAGGTGACGATCTTAACAAATTTTCAACACTAAATTTATTTGTGTGTAGTGTGACTGAAGTGAGCATTACATGCCCACGAGCACACTAGATTTATTTTTAGAAAGTCGCTCACTTTCCCCTTAATAAGTAGCTTAAGCGACTATTTTCCCGCCTTTTTTCCCTTACCCTCACAGCAGAAGTCATCATGGCACTTGCTTACTAGGACTAAAGTCATCATTACATGCCACTTGCACCCAATACTGGATTTGATTAAATCGCTTAAATACCCCTAACAAGTCATCGTTACATGCCACTTGTATATTTGGATGGATTTTATAAAGTCGCTTGTCAACCCCTTGAAAGTCGCTTAAGAAACTATTTTGACACTTGTACTCTTGAAGTGGATTTTATAAAGTCGCTGATCAACCCCTTCAATGTCGCTTAAGAGACTATTTTGCCGCTTGTACTTTTGAAGTAGATTTTATAAACTCGCTTATCAACCCCTTCAAAGTCGCTTAAGAGACTATTTTGCCACCTTCTTCCCGCGTACAGTAAAATAATGTCGCTTTAATAAATATATATAATAAGATGCCGCTTAAAAAAAGGCGCTGCACTAAACTGCAAATGAAAGTGCAAGCTGAAATATGTAAACATTATGAAAAGATATTTTTCTATCAACTCAATTTTTCTATCAACTCAGCATGATCATATCGATTAACCCTAACTTAACTACGATTACTGATTTCTATTTTTTCATCATAAAAACAACCTGATTCTACAAATTACTATTATCACATCTCTAAAACCCCATAGCAATAGTTCCAACAATATAATCATATCGACGAACAACAACAACTACTCAGTCACAGAAATTAATCACATACTAAAAAAACTACATAATAAAACACAAGATTAGATTAAACATCGCCATACTTCCATTCAGACCATTAAACTGTTCATCATTACAGCCCACTGCCCAGTTACATACACATCCGAAAGTCAAAACATATTTTGATCTTACCCTTTATATTTTGTATTATTATTTAGTAATTAAAACATATTTTACATCCGAAAGTCAAAACAAATTTTGATATAAATAACACACATTTTTTTCTCTCACTAAACTGCTTTGTTGCTTGACGTTGTAGGGAGTCTTTTGATAATCGGGATAAAATTTATTAAATTAATCATCCTTCAATTAGTCACAGTAGTGGCAGCCCTTACCAACATGTCACTCTCCCCACCAGTGACAGCCTCATCCGCAACATTGGGTGTAGAACCACTAGCCTGAGGTAGCCTGCATAGGATAAACTCTTTTATGACTTTTGGGCTTTCAAGTTGATTGTCCAAAAAGAGTTGCAAACCGATGTACGGTTTGTACCTATCCCTAGCCACAAGTGCTCTTCTCATTCTATATCTCCCTTCCGTGCCCCTATGGTTGCCATCTCAATCAACCATTAAACATACCCGCTTTTTACCACTTTGATGTCAGTGGACGGTATTGGGAGTGATTGTAGTGGAAGGATGGAGGGCGGGCAGATGAGGCGCCTTTCGGCACAAGAACGGTTCAAAATTCACCGTATTGCTCGAATCGACGCTCGAGGATGTTATGGAAGGGTGTTTAGATGAATGGGATTTGTAGAGCATTATGGTTTAGGGTTATTAGTCATCATTTAAGAACGACTAACTGCTATTAGTAGTCATTTAAGAACATGTCTGGGCCGTGAGATGACCCTCTTGACGCTGCTTGCTAACCCATGTAATGTGTGAGTACATACTTGAATTAACTCTGAGTATGTAAATGATGATCATCAGCAAATGACGTTTTGTCATTGAGTGAAGACGTTGGTTATCATATATGGTAAACAACTTCAACTTTTTGTTAGATGGTAAACAAGTTTATATGGTTATCATATATGGTAAACAACTTTATATTGTGGGATTGGTTGCGCCTTCTTTCGTTTTAATAACCTTTTATAGAGGAGGATCGAGTGTTGTTTCTAGTGTGAACAGTGACTTTGCCTAAATCTTTAGGGCTTGTTGGATTTGACATAAAGTAGTCTGTCCTGTCTTTTCAACGTCTTGGGAAGCGGCATGATGAATGTATAAGGCGGGAAAATAGTCTCTTAATCGACTTTCAGGGTTAGATAAGTGACTTGCTATTTAACCCATTTAGCTTGGTGGATCCTTTTTAGCTTTTTCACAGCTTATCTAGCTAAGATGTCAACCCAATTTTAGTTTTCCTATATTCCTCATTGTTTAAGGTACTTTCCATTGATTTTTCATATTTTTGTTAAATAGATTAATATTTTGAATATATATATATATATATATATATATATATATATATATATATATATATATAATGAGTTTTAGAGCGTATATAAGCGACTCTATAAAATAAAACTATAGGGTGCAAGTGGCATGATAACTTCATTAGTGTCAGGCGAACCATGTCAGTCATAACTACTTTTCTTTTCTTTTTTATGGAAAAAATAAAAAAGGGCGGGACCGAATAAAATATCCGTCACATTTGGTGATCGGCCCATATTTTCGGGTCTATCATTAATATCACGATAGGCTATGCTATTTATGGATTTCTTAAGTTACTCTATCAATTTTGTAAGTTGTTAATTCCTTAAGATAAATTAGTAAATCATTGAGGTATATCATAAACATCATAACAATCTTTTACAAAATATTTACACTACAAAACATTTTGGTGGTTGGGAAATAAGTCGCTTTAATCAAACTTTCAAACTCTTTTCAACACACACACACACGTCGTGTGAGACCCTAAAAAAAATAAAAAAATAAAAAACATTTCGCTAAAAAATTTGCCAACCACATACGTAAAACCCCAAAATTAATATAATCCGAAATGACTAAAATACCCTCTGAATTTGAACTTTTAAGAACTTATGAAAATATGAAAGTAACCTCATTTGAACATAACCTAAGTTACGAAACATATCAAGTTAATATAAACTATACATTATGTAAATAATATGTACGAATAAAATCTCTCCATCGAACACTGATCTATTCGACCCATTTGATGTGTTTTATACACAAGATTTTCGGCCCAAAGAATTGGAAACAAGCAGATAATTAAGAGTTACTAAGCCCGTTATGAAGATCCAAAATAAACCCATACACACCTTATTTGGCCCATCTGGAAAAGTCGGTATTCTTTATTTTTTCTTAAAACCGATCATCACACAACAAATAAACAAAAAACCCTAACTCTCTAAAAGTGTCGGCTCCCTCCCTCTTTTGCTGCAACTGTCGAACTTCTGCTGTAGCCAAAGAAAGTTTTTTGTGTGTTCTTGTTCAATCTATATCAAGGTAACTTTGTTCTTGTCACAAATCATCCATTCGAATTGTTCCTAAACCCTAAATCGGCCATTTGTTCCTTGTTTTGCTGCTGTACGAATCAAAGGAGAAGAAGGAAGGATTCTTGTTGTTTAAATCTTGTGTTTTTCGTGTTCTTCGTCGTGTCTTCAAGGGTATTCGTATCACTCCTCTTTGTTTAATCCTTATTCGTGTTCTTGTAAATATATGTCACATAAAATCATGATCAAAAACCCTAAAATCTTTTATGTATAAATCGAACCAGGGGTATATATGATGAATTTATTCGATTTGATTATGTTAAGACCTGTTATAATCGACCTAAAAATGTTATGGACTCATCTATAATCGTTTTGTGTTAAGAACTAAGGATTGGAATGATGAAAACCTAATTGAATACATGATATTATAAGAACTGCTACTGGTCTGGAAAAAGGTCCAACTTAAATCGAATGTATCTAATTGATGTGAACGTGTTTTTGGGTGTTTTCCGAGTCTAAAACTAAGTTCAATTAAATAGCTACCTGGAAAAATTAATCTTGTAATTTTTGGAGGCCTGGAAGGTTACTTTTTGATTTTTAGAAAATTAAGTGTCTAATCGAATTCGTATGTCTGGAAAATCAGTCCGGGTTTTTGATTTTTAATTTCCAAACCGTACTAAGTTAGAGGATAAAAATTGGTTGGATTAATATTTCATATGTTGGGTGGTTAATGGAATTTTTGTAGATTTTTTTGAATTAATTTGATTGGGTTGCTAAAGGTAAACTTTTCGTATCATAAAACTGATCAGAAATCTGGATGAGTTGGTTTAAGCGATTTTTAGATAATAGTTATTCTAGTCAATAAATTCTGGAAAAATTATTTAAAATACTTAAGACATTGAGGTATCTGTGTTAATTTTTGGGAATTTTATTTCCGAGTTCTTTTATGGTTAATAAATTCGACTAAACAGGACCAGTTCATGTGTAAAATTTGTAAAAAGTGTAAAAGGGTTTTAAAAGGCGTAATGTGTTATTTTCTAAACTAAAGGGTCTAAATTGTCATTCTTCTAAAACTAAGGGACTTAACTGATTAAAACATGTAACTTGATAATATTTACATTTTACACCCTAATCTTATCATAATGACATTATTAACCCTAAACTTATGAAAATTTCATTATGAACCCTAAACTTATGTAAATGACATTATGAACCTTAAGCTACATAATACGGTCATCTTCAATACCTTAAGTTGATAAACGGGAATGTTAGTAACTAAAGTTACTAAATATGAAACTTACTATTTTTGGAAAATTACTAAATATGGAAAGTTACCTAATAAGAAAAGAAAACTTAAATGAAACCTATATGATTAAGAACTACGAAACTTATAAGTACAATTATGATTATTTGTAGATCGGGTGAAGAAGGAGTGATCTCCTGCTTACTTTCATTTCATTGCTTTTGCTTGCGTATTTTGTTAAGGTACAGATATTCTACCCTTTTTCAATAAGGGTGTTTTCCCTCTCATGACTCATTTATCTTGATTCGTTTTAAGATTCCCTAAGCCATTGCTATGTTTCCCCTACACTTTGGTTCGTTTGTTTGATTCATTTAGACTTTGATGTTCGATATGACCCTTTTGCTTTGAGCCTCTATAATGATCCATTTGATATTCGTTCGTTACCTTGTGATATTAGTATTCGACTCACTTGATACTTCGAGGATTCATTTGATTTTGGTAACTAGATGTGAAAACCTTTTCAATTATATCATGGAAATGTTTTGAGGAAAAACTATTTTTAAAATGACGTTTATGAAATATGCGCTACCACTTTTAATTGGAATTTGGCTAAGCTTTTATGAAAACTACGTTTAAAGACTACTTTTGTGAAAACCGTTATTAAAGATTATTTTTATGAAAATCATTTGATAAAGATTACTTTAAATGAACCATTTGATTTTGAACCTCCGATGATGACTTAGACTATTTGAACCTTTGCTTTGATATTGGGACTTTGACCATGATTCGATGACTTAGACTATTTGGACCTTTGCTTTGATTTGGACCTTTGACCTTTCAGTTTGATACCCGAGCCAAGTTCGTTTCCTAGCCATGAAGGTAACATGGCCGTGTCATTGATGCACCAATGGCATGACTCCAGTGTGTTCGAGTGATGTTACACACCGTCCCCATATTGTTCGTTGCATGCACATTATATTTATTATGGCCTATATTATTGTTCGGGGGGGCGTATGGATGCATCCTAGGTTCGTGTTCGTATTAGTGGATTTGACATGATTTGATATTATATTATTGTTCGGTGACTGATGTATGGGTGCAATCCACGTCTTTCACAAGTTCGGGAGTTAGCTACTCCATTTGAAGAATGAGGACACCCCTCATATTATCTCATTATCTAAGAGGTCTCCCCTCTATATGATTATGAAGACATGGTTACTATATTTGGTTCGTGTTCGGGCTCGTGGTGGATTACTGACCTATCCTTTTCTTTTCTTACTTTGTACCTTCGTCTATACTTATATTTTTCCAATGCACCATATTATATCTGTTCGTTTTCTCTTGCTTTTGTTTTTGTTTATATATATCTGTTCACTGGGCTTTTTAAGCTCAGCCGCATTTCTTTCCCTGCGGCAGGTTTTTAGTTGGAAGCTGGGTATGAGTGAAGAGACTTTTGGACTTATAAGACCTTGATAGTTATTCTGAAGTAGAGACTATTAGAAGAATTTGCATTTGCAGACTTAGTATTTAACTTTTGTTTCCTTTGTAGCCTTGTATTTTCAGTATTTCATTTGTAACCTTTGAGAACCCTTGTATTACTGTTGATGTACGCTTTGTTTTGATCTGATATGAAACCATTATTATGACATCTTTACCCTTATCGGGTTGGGGTGTTACAATTATGGTATCAGAGAGACAGGCTGCGATTCGTAATACAATTACCCTTGGCCTATGTAAGTTAGGACCACTAAGTTTTCCCTGTAGGCGCTCGTAAGACAACCTTTGAAAATTGCTTTAAGATTTCCCTATAGGAACGTAAGTTTTGACCAGTGAGGAATGGGTAGACTATAAGGCATTTGTTTAAATATCTTTGCTTCCGCATCACTCTGATTCGTGCCTTGCTTTTGGTTAGATCCTGTTGATATCACTTTTGGAAAGCGAAAGCTTATGTTTTGCACCACCTAAGATTTGAACCTGATTAAATCTTGAAGGCATTGAGAATTTCATAATAATTGCCTGACACTATTTGATCCTTATCTTCAGATTTTGACTCTGATCTCTGATCCTTTCGTTAATCATTTTGACGCCTCTTCGGGCACCCTGAGAACCTCCATGGCGATGGCGTATTTGATATATTTTGTTATTTATCTCTTGCTTTTGATAAGTATCTATGAATCTTCCGACACTATTTGATTTCGTTTCACCCATCTCTGTCCCTATGAGAAGTCTTGTGGTGTGTAACCACGAGTATAAGAATGTTTCCCCCTCACTTTTGAATGATAAAGATTTGATTTGTGATCCGTCTTTCTTTGGATAGTTAACTTCGATTTTATTCTGACAAGGAATTGGTTGATTGATCATTCAAATATTGACAACTATTCCCCTATGTCTCACCTTTGGCGTTTGCAACAATTTTGAACTCCCTACCATGATTACCGATTGTTAAACCCTTTGCTATCACCATTACTCTGGGGACTCGTGTGTTACTTTCGCGGTTACGAAGTTTTCCTAGAACCCATTTTGTACATCAATGAATGAACCTTATCTTGAGAGTTACTTGGCACCCTGCGTTTTCTGAATATGATTCCTGATCGAACCACCAAATTTCCACCGGAGCGTGAAGTAGGATTTGACATGTTACCGAGAGATTGTCTAGTCACCGAGCGAAGGTGTCTTCCAGATGTGTCCGGGATCATACCAGTTGGTTTGAACAACCGGGAAGAGCAGCAACCGAAGACCTGGAAGTAAGTTTGCTTAATTGTATCTTCTGGGTGTGTTTTAGTTTCGTTCGCGATAACGAAGGACGGTGACTGAAGTTATGTATTGATTACCGGAAGCTGAACCGTATTACTGTTAGGAGCCAATATTCCTCCACCCTGAAACGACTATGTGTTTGTGTAATTTCAGAGCGCGAAGTTTCTTTCAGATGGAAGTATAAATTGAAGTTATTCTTGAAATCGCCTTCCGTATTTGTAACAACTGCTATGACGGTTAGTGACGCTAATAGTATTAGCTAAAGCTCTGACTGTTTCGTGAATTTGATAAATAATGTTTTCTCGTGAGTACTTGGGCAAATGGTCATTGTATGACTTAATAGTACGTTCGGAGACGAGGAAGAGCATGAAAATCATCTTTGCACTTTGTTAGGAAATTCGTCGATCATTTGCACATTCTGAGAAATTGGTATTTGTGAGACAACGATGTTCTAAATTGAGGATATCTCTTTAAATCCCGCAAGTTTTGAAAACTATCACCAAGTGGTCAAGACCGATGACAGAATGAAGAATTGAAACCTTTTTGAGCTTTGCAGAAGAATTCTGAATGATGTTTACAAGTTGCGATACCATTGAAAATTTCGTGAACCGAGAGAAACAGCTTAGTTTGATTGAGAATGGAGTTTCCATACCTTCGGGCGGAACGAATTTTGGGGCATTCCAGAAAGAGACTCGGTTTTACTCCCTTACGGCACAGAAGGTTTTGCGTATGCATCAAGACAACTAGAAGCGCATCAGAAGAATTACTTCATTGTCTGACCTGGAGTTGACAACAACGGTGGCTACCCTGAAGAGTGAAGACATTCCTTACAAGGCAGAAGTGTTGGCGATGCAGAAGAAGAAATTCTAGTCGAGATGGCGAACCTAGTGCTGATGAAGACATGCAGTCTCATTTCCCTATTCATCTTGGTTGTACTGAGAGCGGAAGCAGACTGGATGATGAAGAGATTTAAAGATCGTGCCAGAAATCCACGTTACTCCATCACATTCCAAGAAGAACTGCAGGAGGCTTGATGAACCAGAAAAAAGTACACGATTTTGTTTCACTTCCAGATTTATGGACAAACGAAGACAGATTAACCGGACTTGAGGAGATTGGATGTGTTGAATGAACGGATTTTTGAAACAGACCCTTTATGTTTGGAAAAATTGATTCTATGAAGGCCGAAGTTCTCGGCGCCTAACTTTCATTTCCGTTGACCCTCTTAAGTTTCGTTATAAAGTATAAGATCCTCTGATGATTTAAATTTCCTAGAAGCATTTCAGTTCGTGTTCATTTTTCGTATGTTCGGTGATGGCTTTGTTTGAGAAATTTTGGCGAGTTGTGGAAGATATGATGCTTGTGACTGCGTACCTCACTTTTGCTAGGCAATCTGGGATTTTGATACTCTTGCGAATAGTTTTGTCTTACCGCTTGACTATGACATTTGATCTTGTTGACCTTTGAGACTATAGAAGTACTAGGTGGATTAAGATAGGTGGTTTTGCTCACGACTCGAGATAAAGTATGATCATCATGAAGGCATAATTATGTGGTGCTAGTATTATGACGCCTGATCAACGTGATAATACTTACACCATATAACGTGCACTCATTGTGGACATAGGATATCATGGGAAGTACCTAAGAAGTTTAGAATTTGATCTCCGTTGGATTACCTGTGATTAGCGAGACTTTAAGTTCATTCTACCTATGCGTATACTTTGTTTTCGATCATTAGATATATGGATGAGTTTGGACTCTCGTTTTGCATTCTGTTGACCTCAGTTATATATCTTGAAAACTCTTTGTAGAGCTCTCTACTGTTGACACAGTCAATTTGATTTGAAATCTTGTTCGTATTCCATATGAGCTTCCTGAAGATTCACCTATCGTCCATTTTATGTTGCATGGACCTTTTGATCAGAAATCAACTTATTTTGTCTCCTTCTGAGAAATTTGAACCCACCTCGTTTTGATTTGAGTCATGAGAAACTATTTGGTCTGAAGATCTTTTTGGAAGAATCTCCTCGGGCGTGAGAATGTTTGTGATGATCTTTTGCGACTTGCTACGACTTCGTTTAACTTTGCGACTTCAATTTTCGAGGACGAAAATTTCTTTTTAAGAGGGGAAGAGTTGTAAAACCCCAAAATTAATATAATCCGAAATGACTAAAATACCCTCTGAATTTGAACTTTTAAGAACTTATCACTACTAGAAAAAGGTCTATCCTTGACTCGCATTTTATGACGCACGCTACAAGATGACGCGCAAATAGCAAAGTCATAAAATAAGAGTCATAACGAGTAAATTTTTTATTGGGGATGACTCGTTTTCAGAAGCGTCATAACATAGGGTCATAATCAGTTAAAATTTAGCCTGCTAGATGACGCTCGTTTTGCTTCGACCTAAATAGGGGTCATCTATGTTTTTTTTAACCATCTGCTTCATCAAAATCTATTGTTTTCAGTTTTCACACATTTTTGGCTACTCCCGCCCACTTTTTTTCCCCAAAATCAAATTTAGATTTTCATTGTCCCTCCATACTTATCTAGGTCACATATTTTCACAGCCCACTATTTTCACTACTCCCCACTTATCTCTCTTCTCTGCCGCTATAACACAAGTAATAATCATAACACAACCAACCACTAGTTTTGACATGAATCTATACCTTGTTGGTTTTCTTTGCTAGTCAACCACAGACCCTCGCGATTAGCCAGTCCCACTCTCGATTTCAGGTCCACATTTCCATGAATCAGGTACTTTAATGTGTTATATGTTCAATTTAATCATCAATTCGTGGTGTTCATGAGTCAATTTCGTGTTTGGTTAACTTTTGAAATTAGGGTTCATGAGACCCGAATCTGTATATCTGTGAGATATGTTGAGTATTTTTTTTAGTGTGCTTATGAGTGTGTTATACGATTCAGGCAAGAGAGATGCAGAGGAGATTATTGAGAAGCAAATAGTGAGTAGCAAGAAGCAGAAAGTTGTCAATGGAGCTGTGGTACAGGCTTCAAAGAAGAATCTTCATCTGATGAAGAGGAAGACTGAGACCAAGACTTCAAAGAAGAATGCCAAGAAACAAGAATCTTCATCTGATGAGGAAAAAAATAGGGAAAAAATAATAATAATTAGGTTGATACTCGCTTAATAATCGTTGGCAAGTTGGATATATTTTTAACTAATTATTTATTTGATATATTGATTTGATTTTATTGGTTAATGTTTTTGTTATGTTTAGGGTAGTGATGAAGATAAGCTGAAGGAGATGGTAGCCGAAGGGGGTCAGTGTTCTACAAAGGTAGTTGTTTATTACCTAAACTCTAGCTAGATGAATTAAGTGATGTGTTTGGTTTAAGTCTCTTTGATTATTTGTAATCAAAATGTGCAATAGTATTAGTAGGGGTAGTATACACTGACTCAGTATACACTAAGTCCCACCAGTATAAGCCTCAGTATATACTAAGTCAGTATACACTGACTCAGTATACACTAAGTCCCACCAGCCCAGTTCACAAGCACTTGTAGAGCTTATTTAAGGAGCTTATTCTAAGATCTTTGGGCTTATAGCTGTGCCAAATTTGGGAATTTAAAGCGGCGATTGCTAAATGTGGATTAGGAACGTTTTTTGCGCTTTTTTTTGGGCTTATAGCTATGTTTAGCAATATCGGTGGTTAGCACTAGTTGTTTCTTGTATATAAGTGTTTGGTAATATGGTTGTTGCTGTAAATTGGATTGCAAGTTTATTTTAATTGGATTATTTTTAATTTTAATTGGATTATTAGCTAACAGAAAAAGGCAAAGTTTCTTATGTAGCTGGTCTGGTACAACTATATCTAGATATGCCATATACCAGCTTTTGAATCTCTGTTATATAATTTATGTAAATTGTCACTTCATTTTTTAGGTATGCAGATATAGGCCCATTGAGGAAGAGTTCAATTCACTAGTTTTGCCCGAGATGCAAAAATATCTGACTGATGAGGAGTACAGGTATCCTTATCTCTGAAGTTGTGTATATATGGTGATAACGTTTGTGTTATGGAATTGTTATCGGTGTTTTTTTGTTATTGTTATTTGTTAATGGCAGTGTGGCTGTGGAATTCTATATTTTGCTTCGAGCTGTCGATCGATTTGCAGCAAACTACAATACTTTTCCTGGGCAATTTGACGGGTAAAATTTTAACGTCACTATCAATGAGACATAACTATAACCATTATATATTGTTTTTTAACAGTTATAAGTGTCGTGCAGTGCAATGGATGAGGAAATATCCAGATTGAAAAGTACAGCAGTTAGCCTCCTCAATGACTTGGGCTGCAACGGCTCTACCTTGACTGAAGATCTTATTAACGAGATGTGTCGTTATGGTGCTGCTGAGCTCCATGCTGTTGCTGCTTATGTCGGTGGAGTTGCATCACAAGAAATCATCAAGGTTAAAATGCTACTTTTTATCTTTCACTTGTTTATATATATATTTCTCATACGCCATTTAAATTTCCAACATTTCCCGTCTGGGGATGTCTCCTGGTACTTGCATCATCTTCTGCTAATAGTCCCTCACTATAATGCAAATTACAACAATTCCTCCATGTAGAAAATTTATATGGAGGTAGCGAAATGGGATGGTCAGGTGTTAATTAAGTTGGTTAATCACTAATAAGTCAGAGTCTTAATTTATTTTGGTCATTTCTAGTTTCAATCTCAACTCAGTCAACTTTAAGGACTGTTTGGTTTAATAGTCAAACAGGTCAAAAATGACCTGCACTGTTCATTTGCCATTAAGTTAATTTTGATTGAGCTTATAACAGCTTGTATAAGCTGTTTTCATTATCATATTGGTTGTTTTGAAGTGTTTGACAGGTTGGAGTTGGGTGGTGCAGACACAAGAAGCTAGACTGTCAGTACAAGCTTCTGATAAGCTGAGCTTATCTTGGACTCCATTTTGGCATTTCTCAGGTTCCTTATAGCCTATTTTCAGTTTGCACTTAATCCCTATATGTCTTGTTTAAGTAATCACTCATATCAGTACCAATTGGTTAGTGCAGACTGCTTCAGGTTTTACTAGCTTTGCTCAGCTGGTTTTCTGCTTATATCTTTAAGTTGATTCTCTGTAATTTGTTTTTCTTAATAGCTCATAGTAGTAGCTAGAGGGTTCTGAGCTTAGTAAGAATCTTGGAGCTTATTTAAATGCCTTATTTTGGTCTGCAAAAGACCTCAGTGAACCATAGTCTGCCCTGCACCACACCTTAGTGGTTTGATTTAGCTAGTTATCATTAATTTGTTTTTCCCCAGTTTCATCAGTTTTGTGTGATTTTTAGTTTCTTAGATAATAGTAGTTATAAGCTGTAATTTGGTACTTAGTAAGTTGACCAGCTTATCTAGCCTTCCTTATTTTTATTTAGATTTTAGGATTTAATCTAAGCAGTTTTCTCAGGCCTTGAACAGACATGTTTTTGCCCTGCCCCTAGTTAGACAGTAGACTGATTGAACAATTGGCATGTCTGCAGTATTCTATTGACATGTAACGTATTTTGAATTTGTCTATCTTTTCTCTTTTTTAGATGTGGTTAAAGGGAATGGGAGACTTATTCCTCAAGCAGTTAAATCGTGGGTCGAGCAATACGAAAAGGAGCCCAAACCAGCGATGGTTGAACTTCTGCTTCAGGAGAGCTGCACGGATGACTCGGGTAGTCTTGTTGTATACTGATGTGTCGTTGTATAGGTGATTATTCCTTATCAAGTTTTACATTTATATTTTGCCGACTTAACCTATAACAACACTAACGGGCAGTGTACCCGATCAATGTAGCCTAGTTGGTAAGTAGGGTGTCGATCACTAAGAGTGAGATTTCTAATATACTAATTCTAGAGGTATTCGACTCTCCTAAACTAACGTAAAGGGGGGTTCAGCCTGAGAGACTGGCACGTGTTTGGTTTTATTCTAACTAAACTAAGATAAACAAACAATAGAAAATACCAAAGATATGAAGAGTGTGTTAACCAAGTTTCATATATGATTAAGTTTTAATAAGTTCTAAGACCTGCAGTGATTGGTGCTCAAGACTAGGCGCGGTCCATCCTACCTCTTGTACCTAGAGTCTAGATTCCATTAGAATCCGCATAAAGCTGCTTAATAATTGTGTTTATGTTTAAATAGCTTGTCACTTGTTTTATTGCTAGTTTTATATGAAGTGTATGTAATTAATCCTTTCTCGTTGGCTCTAATCTTATCGGCGAGAAATCCCTTAATGATTACTTATGTCTAAAAGTTATATTTAACTAATCAGGTTAGCTATAACCGTGGGAGCCACATTCTCTTCCGTAGTCAAATGCGCAGGCCACTAATAAACACAGAGGTTATCAATGCACTAATAAGTAGTAACCAAAGACATCAACATATAAACTTTAATTGATGGAAAGCAATATTAAAGGGAGTGCAATCTTTCCGTTGTCACATTACACAAGCCACCAATCCTGATGAATTAAAGCTTACTATTACAATAAAACAAACTACTAACATAAATAATTAAAACGAAGACTTAGCAACCAATCGAATTAGAAACACATCAAAATATCAAATAATCATAAACATGGCTAACACATAAGGGTGTTAGCCCATAATCTCTATAACAAAGTCATAAACATAATCGTAATTAATAGAGTATTAAGCATAATGAATACGTTACAATGATTAGAGATACTCTTCAAGGATAATTAGGTCTTCTAGGGTGATCTTCTGCTGTTTGGAGGGGTTGTGATCGTCTGGGAATGACCCTAAAGGTTCCCAAAGATGCCCAAATTCGTTAATGAGTTCGGTATTTATAGATTCTGAAATCTGGGTCGATACGGCGCATCTATAGAGTTAGATGCGCCGCATCTATAAGTAAACGTAGCCTCCAAGTCTGAAACTGACCCAATACGGGCATCTAAATACCAGATGCGCCTCATCTCCCAATACGGCGCATCTAAGGACCAGATGCGCCGCATCTCCTTCAAATACAGGTAGATCTCCTTTTTCTCTTTCCGTGGCCGCTTGAATCACCTAAAACGGAGTCCAGATGAAGATTTTATGGCCAAAATACGAAAGCATCTTCAAGTGTCGACTTGTAATCTTGACTTCTTCATTAAGCTTCTAATCTTCACTTGATCTCTTGAATTCTTGGTAAGGATTGTATATGGCCGATACGGCGTATCGGATTGGTCCGATGCGGCGTATCAAGGTAACTTCGCGTGGGGTCCAGGATTATAATATTTGCGAATATTCTTCAATATCTTGGATATCTGGTGAAGTCTTGAGATTGATACGCCGCATATCAGGAGCTTCATGCGGCGCATCTGGAGTAAAACAAGTTGGTTCTTCTCGTTGACCAAGGTTTCATATGCGGCGCATGGGATAAATCCATGCGGCGCATTCTTCAAAGTCAGGCAATGGTCCTTAATCTCTTCAATTCAGTAGACTTTTCCAATCTTACTTGTTTTGCTCCATTTTTAGTCCAAAATCGCTTAGTTTCACCAAATGCTTGTTTTTACCTGAGAATTACAAAAGTAAGCAATTAAGTATCAATTCTCATATGTAATATAATAAAACAAGTCAAATAACATAGGATAAATATGTGATAAAATGTACTTATTTGAGTTCATCAAATATCCCCCCACTTGAACTTTACTTGTCCCCAAGTAAACCTTAGAATTAATCTTATGAAAATGTATCCTAAAAGATATTAGGATTTATTTTTATATTTAAGCATGTATTCATTTTTGTCATAATCACACAACCAAACACTTTACGAATTAGAATAAAATAAAATATTTCGATAAAAGCAAATCTAATCGTTTAACTGTCCAGTCGTGACGAATATTCTATCATAAGCTTGGCAAGTATACACATCTCCCCCACTAAAGCCAAGGAATAACATGTCTAAAGCGGTAAAAAGGGTTTTGAGGCTTTAAGGGTTAATCATTCTCCTTAATCTCTATCGATCTCAAATTCCAGAAAAGGCGACAAAATCACAAATACATGATCGAATCCACGAACACGATACTTGCAATTGCTCAAATCCTTAACTCGAATAGGCTAAAGATAGGACCTAGTAATCTTCACCAATAATATTATATCAAAAAGGGCGACAAAATCATAAATACATAGCCGAATCCACGACTACGATACTTAAGATTGCTCAAATCCCTAATCTCAATAAATCAAAGGTTCGGATAAAGAATAATATAGGGTATGGATAATATTTGGGATACAAATTGGTGTAAATGAAAAATAAACAAAACAGATAAATTAAAATCCTAAGTGTGGTTAATCACTATCCCAACCATCCCATGAATAAGACTCATATCATTGAATAACTCACGCTTTAACACTTGAAACACACGCTTTAGGTAGACACGAATTATACTCAACAAGATCTCAATCAAAGAATAACCTTAGTTGGCGTTCCCGTAACGGCCAACTCCCATTCAATCCATATATATAATACAACAAATAGTGGCCATATGAACCACTTACATAACTTTACATCGTTGGTTTAACAAACTTCCAACTTTCTTCTTTCTTTTTCTTTTCTCATTTTTTTTTTTTTTTTTTTTTTTTTTTTTTCTTTACATAAAAACATAAATAGCTATTGGTGTAAAATTTCACCACTTCACCATCACAAAAAATCTTCATAACTTCAGATATAAAAAATAATAGTGAAAGTAGTAAACACACGAAAATCAAAAATACAATATGTACTTTCACTCCATTGCATTGTGCAATTTCCCGACCTAACCAAAGATAATGAATTACGCACGCGAACACAGGTAACGCAGGAAACACACTTTGCCTAAAGTAACTAACCACGGACTTTAATCTACAGGGTAGGCTAAGGTGTAAGGGTGTAACGAAACATTTTAACAAAGGGTGTATGAAACGAAAGGAATGGCTCTGATGGTTTTTCTAGGGGTATCTTACTCTAAAAATGAGAGTAACAAAGGGTTTTATACGGGGGTTAACTAACCGTGTAGTTAGTTAATAACACATAACATAATTAGGCTTTTTGGGTGTAATCCTAGAAATTTACCAATTTAGACAAGTCATTCCAATTATATAAATAATACTTATTATGGTGGTCTCGAATAGTATACAAGCCAAGTTCTAAAGTTTACAAGTCACCGGCACACTCATAGATTTGTGAATTTTTAAAAGTTCACAATTTTTGGAAATAATGTTATGTGTGCAGCTATGTAATTTAGACTTTAAACAAAAACATGCTAGAAAAATTTAAATTTAAGCATATTAAGTACATATTAAGCATATTTTTGAAAAATAAGGACAAGTAAACGTTCTAATTCTCCATCCCCCCACTTAAGATAAACAACGTCCTCGTTGTTTAATTTGAAATT
Source organism: Artemisia tridentata subsp. tridentata (assembly GCA_021014915.2). Lineage (NCBI taxonomy): Eukaryota > Viridiplantae > Streptophyta > Magnoliopsida > Asterales > Asteraceae > Artemisia > Artemisia tridentata. Next base: position 308,913,303 of record CP139506.1, read on the forward strand.
AAAAACAGGAAATTAAAATAATTAGAACGGAAAACTCCCCTGAGATTTGCTCGGTATGATCCTCCATGTAAAAATGCGAGCATATAAAATGTGGGAGTTCATCAACATCTTTAATCGTCCAGACCTGTAAAAATATAGAGACCACAGAAAAATAGACTCGATAACATCTCGTTAATCATTGGTTAGAAAAATAAAAATACTAAAAATTACAGGTCAGAGTGTCGATGCGCCGTATCCATGGAATATTGGATACGCCGCATCAACAACCTGTAGGAAATATTAAACTGTAAATCATCAGGTCAGTCGATACGCCGTATCTTATAGAAAAAGATACGCCGTATCAATCCTGGAATAAATACGAATCAGAATAAAAGATGCGTCGCATCCTTAACCAGGGATGCGCCGCATTAAATAAACTGACAGAATGTTTTAAAGTCAAAAATAAAATAAAAATGCAGAAAATAAAATAAGATATGACCAGTGCATGTGATGCGTCGCATCTTATGATGGAGATGCGCCGCATCTTCTGCAGGTCTGACAGACTCGACACAGAACAGAAAATTAAAAGATAAATCCGGGTTGTCTCCCGGTCAGCACTTGTCTTTATTCCAGAGTCTTCAAGTTAGACTCACGTTCAGCTCCTTAATACCGATCACATTTGAAAGGTTGACTTTCCGCCTCTAGGTGTAATCCCTTTCAAATCGTGTTTTACCAAAAGAACTTTGTTAAGCACCGTTGACAATTGGTGTACTCAATTGCCAATCCATTAATCATGTTGTTTTGTTCCTTTAGCAAGATATCCGTTCATTGACATATCTTCCATAGCAAAACCTGTTATCATAGGTAAAATCGTCAGTAGCATCTGTTCGCTAGAAGATAAATTAATGAATTTAGAAACGAATATAAAGAATAAAAATGGCTGATATCTGCGGACGATGCGCCGTATCCAGAAAGTTGGATATGCCGTATCTTATTACGTTAAAATGTAATCAGACTTTTATTCAGAAAACAGATACACCGCTTAGGAATTAGAATGCGCCGTATCAAGTTTAAAATATCAAAAATCGAAACAAATTCAGATTTTAATAAATATAATCGATTTTTGATTTAGTAGATGCGCCGTATCGATAAAGATCGATACGCCGTATTTGTTTAATAATTCGAAAATTGTTTTTAATTTAAATAATAAATACGCCGTATCTGTTAAAACAGATGCGTCGTATGGCGTTAACGTTTAGAAAAATTTCTTATTAAAAACAGAATACGCCGTATCTTGGGGAAAGATGCGTCGTATTCGAATTTATTAAACGCGTTGTATTTTATAAAAATTAAAAGCAATACGCCGTATCTGTGAAAACAGATGCGCCGTATCGTTTGTATAAGCACAATACAACGACAGCAGTCATGCAGAAAAAACAAATAAAAATAAACACAAGAAAGTAAAATAAATTAAAAAGAAAATAAAAGACAAGCATGGGTTACCTCCCACGAAGCGCTTGTTTTTGTTCGAGTCACGAGCCTGACTCTACCCTTATTTACTATGTAATAGGGTATTGTTCCCCCCACTTGGGATCAAGTGCGGGTGATAGTAGCAATAAACACGAAGAGAGTGTAAATTTGCTAGTAAAGATGGAAGAAATAAATAAAAATCATACCTTGGCAATATATGTACATCTTTCCTATCCTTACCCGGTTTGGTTGATAAATTGGATGACTTAACCATTTCATCTGAAAGAGTAGTACGTTGAGGAAAAATGAGTCCCGTTTCTTCTTGGTTAGTCTCTTTGGTAGTAAGGCGTCCCTTGACTTCCGCAGAAGATGAGAAAGGGTCTTTGGCTAGTAAAAGTTCGAGTTCCTCTATATACTTCATAGGGTCTAAATCATCATCTTCATCAATCATAGCAATGTTTAAGAGCTCATCACCAAATTCTTCTTCGAGGTCCACCAAATACGGGTTGGTTACAGGTGCTTCATGTGCTTCAATAGGTAGTTTAATGAATTTGAACTCATCATTCTTTTGTTTTGCAACCTGTTTAGGAAAACTAGCAAGATTATTAGTAACGGGATTAATAATATTAAATAAATTTGTACCACTTTGTGTTGTAAGTGATTCCAATTCATCTTGTGAATCTCCATCTTCAACTAGTGGTCTTGCAATATCAGCTTTATCCCGAATAGCCGCCTCAAATAAGTCATCCCACATTTCCTCAAAATCCTTTGTGGGGTCATAATCTGGCTCATCCGCTCCACACCTAAATACTTCTGTTTGTTGTGGTAATTGCGGTATGCCATCATACGCAATAGCATCAAACTTTTCAATATCAGAATACTCATTATCTTCATCCGAGGGAATATTATCATGGTGTTTTTGATATGATGAGAATATATTTTCCATCTCGGGTGGAAAATTACAAGTAATAGCACTATACACCATTGTCCCACATTCATCTTCATTTTCATCATAAGCACTTTCGAATGAATAAGCTTCTTTGTAAACAATTGTCGGATTTCCATTTAAATCAAACACTTGTGACTCTTCTTCATCTTGGGCAACTTCCGGAGAAATAACATCATCAATAACTATTGCCGGAAACCTAATTGCACCAAAATCGTATGATTCTTCTTCATCATCATCATTTGATAAAGTCCAAGTGTGTCGAAATGGCAATTTGTTTCTTTCTTTCCCTGACTTTTCCTGCTTCAATAACAAGTATTCTTCCATCGTGAGTTCCTTATCCTCGATGACATGTGCACCATATCTTGCTCTTTCCCAATCGTAGATCCCATTATTGCTCAAGGCTCTTTCCTCTTCAAGTCTCATATATTCTTCCATAGTAATGTCTGGATTGTCCATCTTCATTATTACCTGAAAGATAAACAACCAAGAACAGCAGTAGACGAAACAAAAATAAAAACTAAACTAATAAAAATTAAATAAACACAAAAAATAAAAAACGAAAAATATTTTTAGATCACAGAGGATGGATACGCCGTATCCAACAGACAATGGATACGCCGTATACGGCACAAGTTAATACGCCGTATCCAACAGACAATGGATACGCCGTATTAGCTTCCTGCAATCTCTTTTTTTTTTTTTTTTTTTTTTTTTTTTTAGAAAATTTTAAAATTAAAAATCACACAAACTAAAAAAAAAATTTTGCCCACAGAGCGTCAATACGCCGTATTCACAGACAAGAATACGCCGTATTGAAACAGATAGATGCGCCGTATTCACAGACAAGAATACGCCGTATCTCCCTTCTGAGACAGACACACAGACAACAAACAAACGATAAAACAAATAAACCAAACACACAAAAATAAACTAAAAACAGAAAAATACCAATAAAACTAGCAAATAGATAAATTCACTCCCCGGCAGCGGCGCCAAAAACATGATGTGTCGTTGTATAGGTGATTATTCCTTATCAAGTTTTACATTTATATTTTGCCGACTTAACCTATAACAACACTAACGGGCAGTGTACCCGATCAATGTAGCCTAGTTGCTAAGTAGGGTGTCGATCACTAAGAGTGAGATTTCTAATATACTAATTCTAGAGGTATTCGACTCTCCTAAACTAACGTAAAGGGGGGTTCAGCCTGAGAGACTGGCACGGGTTTGGTTTTATTCGAACTAAACTAAGATAAACAAACAATAGAAAATACCAAAGATATGAAGAGTGTGTTAACCAAGTTTCATATATGATTAAGTTTTAATAAGTTCTAAGACCTGCAGTGATTGGTGCTCAAGACTAGGCGCGGTCCATCCTACCTCTTGTACCTAGAGTCTAGATTCCATTGGAATCCGCATGAAGCTGCTTAATAATTGTGTTTATGTTTAAATAGCTTGTCACTTGTTTTATTGCTAGTTTTATATGAAGTGTATGTAATTAATCCTTTCTCGTTGGCTCTAATCTTATCGGCGAGAAATCCCTTAATGATTACTTATGTCTAAAAGTTATATTTAACTGATCAGGTTAGCTATAACCGTGGGAGCCACATTCTCTTCCGTAGTCAAATGCGCAGGCCACTAATAAACACAGAGGTTATCAATGCACTAATAAGTAGTAACCAAAGACATCAACATATAAACTTTAATTGATGGGAAAGCAATATTAAAGGGAGTGCAATCTTTCCATTGTCACATTACACAAGCCACCAATCCTGATGAATTAAAGCTTACTATTACAATAAAACAAACTACTAACATAAATAATTAAAACGAAGACTTAGCAACCAATCGAATTAGAAACACATCAAAATATCAAATAATCATAAACATGGCTAACACATAAGGGTGTTAGCCCATAATCTCTATAACAAAGTGCATAAACATAATCATAATGAATAGGGTATTAAGCATAATGAATACGTTACAATGATTAGAGATACTCTTCAAGGATAATTAGGTCTTCTAGGGTGATCTTCTGCTGTTTGGAGGGGTTGTGATCGTCTGGGAATGACCCTAAAGGTTCCCAAAGATGCCCAAATTCGTTAATGAGTTCGGTATTTATAGATTCTGAAATCTGGGTCGATACGGCGCATCTATAGAGTTAGATGCGCCGCATCTATAAGTAAACGTAGCCTCCAAGTCTGAAACTGACCCAATACGGCGCATCTAAATACCAGATGCGCCTCATCTCCCAATACGGCGCATCTAAGGACCAGATGCGCCGCATCTCCTTCAGATACAGGTAGATCTCCTTTTTCTCTTTCCGTGGCCGCTTGAATCACCTAAAACGGAGTCCGGATGAAGATTTTATGGCCAAAATACGAAAGCATCTTCAAGTGTCGACTTGTAATCTTGACTTCTTCATTAAGCTTCTAATCTTCACTTGATCTCTTGAATTCTTGGTAAGGATTGTATATGGCCGATACGGCGTATCGGATTAGTCCGATGCGGCGTATCAAGGTAACTTCGCGTGGGGTCCAGGATTATAATATTTGCGAATATTCTTCAATATCTTGGATATCTGGTGAAGTCTTGAGATTGATACGCCGCATATCAGGAGCTTCATGCGGCGCATCTGGAGTAAAACAAGTTGGTTCTTCTCGTTGACCAAGGTTTCATATGCGGCGCATGGGATAAATCCATGCGGCGCATTCTTCAAAGTCAGGCAATGGTCTTTAATCTCTTCAATTCAGTAGACTTTTCCAATCTTGCTTGTTTTGCTCCATTTTTAGTCCAAAATCACTTAGTTTCACCAAATGCTTGTTTTTACCTGAGAATTACAAAAGTAGGCAATTAAGTATCAATTCTCATATATAATATAATAAAACAAGTCAAATACATAGGATAAATGATGGTGATAAAATGTACTTATTTGAGTTCATCAAATATCCCCCCACTTGAACTTTACTCAGTGGTCGATGTGGAAGCTGTCAAACTAACTTGTGAATTGCTATCGATATGTAATTTTTGTCGTTAATTAACTTGTGACTTATCGTGAATTAGTACTTGAATTAACCTCATTGTTTTGATATATATATATGAAATGCGTTATTTTGATATTTGTGTTTTTAATTTTGTATTATCAGGTTTTTAATTGTCATTTAATAGAAAATTAGAAACTGAAAAAAATTAATTTAAAAAAAAAAAATTAGGTTATGACATGCAAAAAGGAGAGTCATAAAACGTGGGTCATAAGTGCGCGTCATATAGGGATGACGCACAAATGCGAGTCATGAAGCTTTATGACTGGTCCATCCTTGACTCGCATTTGCGCGTCATAAGACCTCTTCTTGACTCGCATTTGGAGTCAAGGATAGCCCTTTTTCTAGTAGTGTATGAAAATATGTAAGTAACCTCATTTGAACATAACCTAAGTTACGAAACATATCAAGTTAATATAAACTATACATTATGTAAATAATATATACGAATAAAATCTCTCCATAGAACACTAATCTATTCGACCCATTTGATGTGTTTTATACACAAGATTTTCGGCCCAAAGAATTGTAAACAAGAAGAGATAATTAAGAGTTACTAAGCCCATTATGAAGATCCAAAATAAACCCATACACACCTTATTTGGCCCATCTATAAAAGTCAGTATTCTTTTTTTTTCCTTAAAACCGATCATCACACAACAAATAAACAAAAAACCCTAACTCTCTAAAAGTGTCGGCTCCCTCCCTCTTTTGCTGCTACTGTCGAACTTCTGCTGCATCCAAAGGAAGTTTTTTGTGTGTTCTTGTTCAATCTATATCAAGGTAACTTTGTTCTTGTCACAAATCATCCATTCGAATTGTTCCTAAACCCTAAATCGACCATTTGTTCCTTGTTTTGTTGCTGTACGAATCAAAGGAGAAGAAGGAAGGATTCTTGGTGATTAAATATTGTGTTGTTCGTGTTCTTCGTCGTGTCTTCAAGGGTATCCGTATCACTCCTCTTTGTTTAATCCTTATTCGTGTTCTTGTAAATATATGTCACATAAAATCATGATATAAAACCCTAAAATCTTTTATGTATAAATCGAACCAGGGGTATATATGATGAATTTATTCGATTTGATTATGTTAAGACCTGTTATAATCGACCTAAAAATGTTATGGACTCATCTATAATCGTTTTGTGTTAAGAACTAAGGATTGGAATGATGAAAACCTAATTGAATACATGATATTATAAGAACTGCTACTGGTCTGGAAAAAGGTCCAACTTAAATCGAATGTATCTAACTGATGTGAACGTTTTTTTAGGGTGTTTTCAGAGTCTAAAACTAAGTTCAATGAAATAGCTACCTGGGAAAATTAATCTTGTAATTTTTAGAGGCCTGGAAGACTACTTTTTTATTTTTAGAAAATTAAGTGTCTAATCGAATTCGTATGTCTGGAAAATCAGTCCGGGTTTTTGATTTTTAATTTCTAAACTGTACTGAATTAGAGGATAAAAATTGGCAGTATTAATATTTCATATGTTGGGTGGTTACTGGAATGTTTTTAGATTTTTATGAATTAATTTGATGGGGTTTCTAAAGGAAAACCTTTCGTATGATAAAACTGATCAGAAATCTGGACGAGTTGGTTTAAGCGATTTTTAGATCATAGTTATGCTAGTCAATAAATTCTGGAAAAATTATGTAAAATACTTAAGACATTGAGGTATCTGTGGTAATTTTTGGGAATTTTATTTCGGAGTTCTTATATGGTTAATAAATTCGACTAAGCAGGACCAGTTCATGTGTTAAATTTGTAAAAAGTGTAAAAGGGTTTTAAAAGGCGTAATGTGTTATTTTCTAAACTAAAGGGTCTAAATTGTCATTCTTCTAAAACTAAGGGACTTAACTGATGAAAACATGTAACTTGATAATATTTACATTTTACACCCTAATCTTATCATAATGACATTATTAACCCTAAACTTATGAAAATTTCATTATGAACCCTAAACTTATGTAAATGACATTATGAACCTTAAGCTACTAATACGGTCATCTTTAATACCTTAAGTTGATAAACGGGAATGTTAGTAACTAAAGTTACTAAATATGGAAACTTACTATTTTTGGAAAGTTACTAAATATGGAAAGTTACCTAATAAGAAAAGAAAACTTAAATAAAACCTATATGATTAAGAACTACGAAACTTATAAGTACAATTATGATTATTTGTAGATCGGGTGAAGAAGGAGTGATCTCCTGCTTACTTTCATTTCATTGCTTTTGCTTGCGTATTTTGTTAAGGTACAGATATTCTACCCTTTTTCAGTAAGGGTGTTTTCCCTCTCATGACTCATTTATCTTGATTCGTTTTAAGATTCCCTAAGCCATTGCTATGTTTCCCCTACACTTTGGTTCGTTTGTTTGATTCATTTAGACTTTGATGTTCGATATGACCCTTTTGCTTTGAGCCTCTATAATGATCCATTTGATATTCGTTCGTTACCTTGTGATATTAGTATTCGACTCACTTGATACTTCTAGGATTCATTTGATTTTGGTAACTAGATGTGAAAACCTTTTCAATTATATCATGGAAATGTTTTGAGGAAAAACTATTTTTAAAATGACGTTTATGAAATATGCGCTACCACTTTTAATTGGAATTTGGCTAAGCTTTTATGAAAAATACGTTTAAAGACTACTTTTGTGAAAACCGTTATTAAAGATTATTTTTATGAAAATCATTTGATAAAGATTACTTTAAATGAACCATTTGATTTTGAACCTCCGATGATGACTTAGACTATTTGAACCTTTGCTTTGATATTGGGACTTTGACCATGATTCGATGACTTAGACTATTTGGGACCTTTGCTTTGATTTGGACCTTTGACCTTTCAGTTTGATACCCGAGCCAAGTTCGTTTCCTAGCCATGAAGGTAACATGGCCGTGTCATTGATGCACCAATGGCATGACTCCAGTGTGTTCGAGTGATGTTACACACCATCCCCATATTGTTCGTTGCATGCACATTATATTTATTATGGCCTATATTATTGTTCAGGGGGCGTATGGATGCATCCTAGGTTCGTGTTCGTATTAGTGGATTTGACATGATTTGATATTATATTATTGTTCGGTGACTGATGTATGGGTGCAATCCACGTCTTTCACAAGTTCGGGAGTTAGCTACTCCATTTGAAGAATGAGGACACCCCTCATATTATCTGATTATCTGAGAGGTCTCCCCTCTATATGATTATGAAGACATGGTTACTATATTTGGTTCGTGTTCGGGCTCGTGGTGGATTACTGACCTATCCTTTTCTTTTCTTACTTTGTACCTTTGTCTATACTTATGTTTTTCCAATGCACCATACTATATCTGTTCGTTTTCTCTTGCTTTCATTTTCGTTTATATATATCTGTTCACTGGGCTTTTTAAGCTCAGCCGCATTTCTTTCCCTGCGGCAGGTTTTTAGTTGGAAGCTGGGTATGAGTGAAGAGACTTTTGGACTTAGAAGACCTTGATAGTTATTCTGAAGTAGAGACTATTAGAAGAATTTGCATTTGCAGACTTAGTATTTAACTTTTGTTTCCTTTGTAGCCTTGTATTTTCAGTATTTCATTTGTAACCTTTGAGAACCCTTGTATTACTATTGATGTACACTTTGTTTTGATCTGATATGAAACCATTATTATGACATCTTTACCCTTATCGGGTTGGGGTGTTACAACATATAAGTTGGATTTTAGAAAGACGCTTATCTACCCACCTGTAAGTCGCATAATAGACTTTTTTTCCTTCCTCATATAATAACAGAAACATGTCCGTAAGCTACAAAAAGTCTCCTAAGCGACATTTTAGGGGTAGATAAGCGACTTAATTTTCCTGTACGCGGGAAAAAAAGGCGGCGGGTAAAAAAAATAAGGCGGGAAAATAGTCTCTTAAGCGACTTTTAAGGGTTATTTCAAACACTCCAGTAAACTGCAAATCTACAAATGCAAACAAAGGATGTTTTAAAGTGCTTATTTTTAAGTTGTTAAACATTTCCGTAAAAAGTTATTGTAAAAAAAAAAGGATATTGAGAATTTGGGAAGCAAAGGGTGAGCAAGGCTCGAACCCACGACCTAAACAAAGTCAAGTGCTTAAAAAAGTTCAAGAAAAAAGTTTCTGTTAAAAAAACAAAAAAAAACGTGTAGTTGGTAACCACGGGGAGAGCAGGGCTAGAACCTAGGGGTGGCAATTATCGACACGACACGAAACCCGACCTAAGACCGACACGAAAATTAGCTAGTTAGGGTTGAGGCTAAATAAGTTTCGGGTCATTTTTTTGGGTCAAGTATGATTAAATCGGGTAGACACGATAATCCGTTTACCTTTTATGAAAATATAAAATAGAGTAAATACACATTCGTTATTAGCTACTCTAGTTCAAAAAGGACAATTAGTTAGAAGAAAAATAAAAAGCACTTGATTTGAAAGTTGAAATGATGTACTTGAAAACTGAAGGCAAATCTTGAGAAGGCAAATCTTGAGAATCGGAAAGAGATCTTTTACACCTGCCACTTAGCTCTTTTACACCGGCCACTTGCACCCAATAGTGGATTTTAGAAAGTCGCTTATCTATCCACCTAAAAGTCGCATAATAGACTTTTTCGTTCCCTAGCATAACTGTTGGCAACATTACTAGTCCCACGTGAAGCAACAGTAATCTCTCCGCTATATATACCAGTTCCAACCAAAGCAGAACGTGCGCATTCAACAAGAGTAACAAGTGAGAAATCCATAACATAGTTAGAGTGTTAGAATCCTCAACAAACTTAGAACCCAAGCCTAGCTTCTTTCTTTCTGTCTCTTATTTGTCTCTCACCGGAGTAACCTTGTAAATTTGCCCATCATGAATCATAAAGTCGTTATTCTTTCAATGTCCAAACGGCACGTGTTTATGTTTATCTTGTTAATTCATGGGTTGCTCAAGTTTAAACCGGACCAACAAGTGGTATCGGAGCGGGTCGATCATTCTTATGATCTATATCCGTTCTTAAATGACTACTAATAACATTTAGCCGTTCTTAAATGACGGCTAATAACATACAACCACCATCCTCTACAAAAACCCTAACATCAAAATCCCCTCCATGTTGTTATCGAGTTTCTCCTCACATTCAACCTTTCTGGTGTGTGGAAGTACTCGAACTGCCTATCCACAATCTTTCCCTTGAATATGACCTCAGCCCCACCAGTTCATAATGAGAGAGGAACATCCAAGGGTGTAATATGGTTGATCTCAGTAACAACCATATTTGAAGCGAAAAATGGTGGATCATCAGAGGCTATCAAAGGGGAACAGAATGGGAAGAGGATAGGTCGTTAGGGATACATACATTTCGAACGAATAGTGATCTTTATAACCCTGATCTTCAAGGAACATCACCTAACAACGTCAAGCAACAAAGGATGAAAATCCCTGATTTCTCATCCTTGTTGCTGCCCAGCCCGGAAGATCAACCAAGATCAATCAGGGATTTTCATCCTTTGTTGCTTGATGTCGTTAGGTGATGTTCCTTGAAGATCAGGGATTATAGCGATCCCTGATGTATGATTTCTCATCCTTGTTGATGCTCATCTGACCAACCTAGATCAACCACTGAGGCCAGTGTGTTTGCTGGTTCACAAAGCACTGAAACAGATTCAAAATGAAAAGGTTGCAGAACTGAAGATAACATATTCAAGCTCCAGTCTATTTTTTCTTCATCAGCATCAATAGAATTAGGTATGATAAATATTGTAATTCTTTGATGTAATAATCAGTATGTAAAAAGAAGCCAAAGAAACTGAGCAGTACTAACTAAAACCCAAGTGGGCACTTAACATCTGATGTATGGAACATATGTTCAAACCATACCCAGTAATTGTAAAAGGTTACATGTATTCAAAATAAAAATGCTAATCCCCTTATCGTTTTGTGCCATTGTTAGTTATTTTGGTTGAATGTGTGTTGATGGTAATTTAGGGTTGTTAAAGAATTTAAGTAAAATGGAAACAATACTACGGTACAACTTTTGGGTTACTAGATTATAGTTCTAAATGTGGTTGGACTATCATGCCCTTGAAAATGTACACAAAACGTGCGTTGAACTGCCACATTATAATTTAAAAACCTTTTCTTCAATTACGAAAACAACAAATATTTTGATAAGTCTCCAAGTGTCGTTCTACTGCTAGGCTAGATGACATTACTGCTGGTGTCATTCTACTGTTGGGCTTAATGATACTACTGCTGGTGTCATTGTACTGCAAAGACAACCATGGGTTTTCTGATGAGAAAAAGGTGTTTGGCAAGTTCAGCAGACATTCTACTGCTGGTTACAAAGTTTATACAAATTCAAATTCAAATTCTTCAAATAAGCAGACATTCTACTGCTGGTTACAAAGTTTCTGCTGGTTACAAAGTTTCTATATCAAATAAGCACTGACGAAACTGAATAAGCAAAGATCAATAACATATGCACAAGCTAATCTTAATACGAGGTTAATTGTCATAGGGTATTCAACCCATACATAAACTACAAACACTAAAAGAATTCCACTAAGGTTGTGCGGTAAATAAAAAAATTAGCCCTATATGTTTAAATTCGATTGCTAAAAGCGGTAAATAATTTTTTGAAAAAAAAATTATATTTTTATGCTTTTTATTTTATTTTTAATTAATAAAAAACACTTTTGAATGACTTTGTACTATTCCAAAAAGCTATTATACAACTTTGAACCATTGTGATAAAGAGTTTGTGAAAGACTTTTGATACAAAGACTTTGAATCCACCGAGCGGTTGATACAAAGACTTTTCATTAGCTAAAGCATTAAATGACCCAACAAAAAAGCTATTGTATGAGTTTTTAGCATTGGAGAAGATTTGGAGAAAAGCTTTTTGTATAAGGAAATAAATGCAATAATTAATGTATTAAATGCAACAAGTACAAGAAGTAAATGCAAAAAGCTATGAATGGTTTTTGCCATTGCATATGCTCTAAGTAAGTTATGAAAATAAAAAAGGAATCGACAGCTTATCCAAGGAACGAAAAAAGTCTATTATGAAAGAAACTTTTTTATATGTAGTTAAATAAGGTAGAAAATAGCTTAAACACCCAACAGTTTAGCTAAGGAACGAAAAAAATCTATTATGCGACTTTTAACTGGGTAGATAAGCGACATTCTAATTTCCAACTGTAGGGTGCAAGTGGCATGTAATGATGACTTTCATGGTTTGTCAGGGAAAAAGGCGGGTTAATAAAGAAATTTGGCGGGAGCAACGTCTTTTAAGCGACTTTTAGGCGGTGGATACGCGACTTTCTATAATCAACCCCAAGGGTACAAGTGGCATGTAATGATGAATACGTAACATATTTGTGCTTAAATTCAATTCCAAATAAAGACATTATAATTAGAACGTGTCTAGTTGAAAAAATATACTGATCGAATTGTTATGGCTCCTAAGTTTCCAAAGTGTTTGAAGATAGCGAATCAAATTGGTGATCGGCGAGTTCATAATGTTCTCCATGCTATCTTTTTGCGAGAGAAGGAGGCATAATGGGGTGATGAAAACAATTACAACGAAAGGATTGAAGAAGTAGAGTCTAGTTGAAAAGCATACTAGACGTGTAAATTCGATTGCTAAAATTGCTAAATAATTTTTTGAAAAAAAGATTATATTTTTATGCGTTTTTTTTTTTAATTAATAAAAAACACTTTTATCCTGAAAATAATATTAAAAATATTAAGTTAATACGAAAAATTATGAAAATTTATGGAAAACTACTTATCTAGATAAGCTGTGAATAAGCTAAAAGGGGAAATTCACCATGTGATACTACTGCTGGTAACAATGATACTCCTGTTAGTGTATTTCATAGTACTGCTGGAGATGCTGAAAATGTGAAGTAAATACAAGTGGATACTACTGCTAGACGTAGAAGATACTACTGCTAGAGATAGTTTCTACTGCTTATGTGATAACTATGTATAACATGTTTAGATAAGTTTAGAATAGATACGAAAAAAAGTCTATTATGCGAGTTTTAACTGGGTAGATAACTGAGTACTCATTTCATACTCTTATCCATGCAACCTATCATATCAATATGTAAGAAATAAGCATTTTACACCACGGGTCCTTAAAAGTCACACAAGTCTTATATGGAATTAAAAATTGCAAAACACAAAAAAAGAGTAAGTATCTGGAAACAAAGGCCAACATATTTTTAAATTACAAAATACATAAGTGCAAAACAGAAAGTACATGGGATAAAAATTAAAACCCATAAAAAAGAAGCCTATAACAATTTCTTTCTTTTTCCTTGTTCGTTATAGACTTTCCATATGGTTGACTTGCCTCTAAGTGTTTCCTCGATAGTTGGTTTAACAATGCCATTTTGTTCAGCATTTGGTTTAACAGCTTGTACTTGTTCCTCACCGTATACTTGTCGTCTTAGCTCTTCGAGAATTTCAGGTGGCAATTGCTTCTTCAGTTCAGCGTTTGGCCCATATCTCTCATAAATCTCTGGAAATATGACCTCTCTTAATACCTTGTTTGACCATTCCATATCATCGACATTATGCTCGAACCTAACTCTTTTACCAGTTGACATATTTTGGACGAAGTGATGCTAATATGGCGAAGAAAGTGATGAAAATGGGGAGTAAAATGAGATGAGGGAAAATGCTTTTTTCAACACTTTGTTACCCCACTTGAGAGTTGAGATCCAAATTTGTGATTGGGGTTGTATGCTTTTTTCAACACTTTATTCCCCCTTTTGAATGGGGTAAGTTAGGTTGAATAATTTGTGCCATCATCAACACTTTTTTATCAACTCAGCATGATCATATCGATTAACCCTAACTTAACTACGATTACTGATTTCTATTTTTTCATCATAAAAACAACCTGATTCTACAAATTACTATTATCACATCTCTAAAACCCCATAGCAATAGTTCCAAAAATATATTCATATCGACGAACAACAACAACTACTCAGTCACAGAAATTAATCACATACTAAAAAAACTACATAATAAAACACAAGATTAGATTAAAGATAGCCATACTTCCACTCAGACCATTATATTGTTCATCATTACAGCCCACTGCCCAGTTACATACACAAAAACTTAATAACCTAATCATCTTCAAACCCAATCATAAAACATATTTTACATCCGAAAGTCAAAACAAACTTTTGATATAAATAACACACATTCTTTTCTTTTACTAAACTTCTTTGTTGCTTGACGTTGTAGGGAGGATTTTGATAATCAGGATAAACTTGATTAAATTAATCATCCTTCAATTAGTCACAGTAGTGGCAGCCCTTACCAACATGTCACTCTCCCCACCATACATCAAACTTATCGAGCAAACTTTGAGGTAGCCTGAGTGGGATAAACTCTTTTTATGACTTTTGGGCTTTCAAGTTGATTGTCCAAAAAGAGTTGCAAACCGATGTACGGTTTGTACCTATCCCTAGCCACAAGTGCTTTTCTCATTCTATAGTTCCCTTCCGTGCCCCTATGGTTGCCATCTCGATCAACCATTAAACATTCATGCTTTTTACCACTTTGATTGCCAACGAGAACCTAATTGGTAGTTAGGCTTTCCATGTCAGTGGTATTGGGAATGATTGTAATGGAAGGATGGAGGGCGGGCAGATGAGACGCCTTTCGGCACAAGAACGGTTTGAAATTCACTGTATTGCTCGAATGAACGCTCGAGGATGTCTTGGAAGGGTGTTTAGATGAATGGGATTTGTAGAGCATTATGGTTTAGGGTTATTAGTCGTCATTTAAGAACGACTAACTGCTATTAGTAGTCATTTAAGAACATGTCTGGGCCGTGAGATGACCCTCTTGACGCTGCTTGACAACCCATGTAATGTGTGACTACATACTTGAATTAACTCTGAGTATGTAAATGATGATCATCAGCAAATGACGTTTTGTCATTGAGTCAAGACCTTGGTTATCGTATATGGTAATCAACTTCAACTTTTTGATAGATGGTAAACAACTTTATATGGTTATCATATATGTTAAACAACTATACATTGTGGGATTGGTTGCGCCTTCTTTCGTTGTAATAACCTTTTATAGAGGAGGATCGAGTTTTGTTTCTAGTGTGAATGGTGACTTTGACTAAATTTTAGGGCTTGTTGGATTTGACATAAAGTAGTCTGTCCATTCTTTTCAACGTATTGGGAAGCGGCATGATGAATGTATAAGGCGGGAAAACAGTCTCTTAATCGACTTTTAGGGTTAGATAAGCGACTAGCTATTTAACCCATTTAGCTTGGTGGATCTTTTTTAGCTTATTCACAGCTTATCTAGCTAAGATGTCAACCCAATTTTAGTTTTCCTATATTCCTCATTGTTTAACGTACTTTCCATTGATTTTTCATATTTTTGTTAAATAGATTAATATTTTGAATATATATATATATATATATATATATATATATATATATATATATATATATATATATATATATATATATATATATATATATATATATATGTATTTTCTAGGGTCAATTTATGAATTTTAATGAGTTTTAGAGCGTATATAAGCGACTCTATAAAATAAAACTATAGGGTGCAAGTGGCATGATGACAGATGAAGCGAAAAGTGTACCGCTTTTAGGGGGTCATTTAAGCCCTAAATCGTATTTATTTGATCAAATATTGCCCTAAATCGTTCCTTTTGTCATTTTAGGTACTTTGGAGAAGAAATCTGGAAAAGGAAGCATTTTGGACGTTTTTGGAGCATAAAAGTGAAGAAAATGACAAAGTCTTCAAAGTTGCTGGAAAAGTACACTTGACGGCATCAAGAATTGTTCCAGACGGCGTCATGGCTTGGCAAAAGAGGTGGATATGAAAAATACACGTGACGCGCCAGAGAGTTTTACAATGGAAATTCAGACGGCGTCACCCTTTAAGGTGATCAAGGCCATCACGGTTTAAGTTAAAGAGAGACGGCGTCAAGCACATTTCTGACGGTGTCAACCCTTGATAGGCCAGAGTGGATTTTGGAGGATTAAAAAGGGACGGCGTCAGGAAGACCATCCGGGAACCCTAGCCACGGCGAGGTGACGGCGTCACCTCCTACAACGTGACGCCGTCAGCCCCTAAACTCTATATATAGTTTTGCAATTTTTAGTCATTAGTGTGCAACTTTGTGAGGAGAAACCCTAAGACGAATTTTCTGCCATTTTTAAGGGTTTTATACCCTTGGATCTCCCATGTTTAATTGAAGATAAGTATTCATTTAATCAATCAATATGTCTATGTGTTGTTTGATTATATCTTGTTCTTGTCTTTTGATTAACATGCTAGGCTAGATTTATCTTGTGTTTGCTTAGATCTAATGAAACCTAACTATTGATTATTGGTTGTTGGTGTGTTATTAATTGTATTGGATGATTGTTTATCGATGTTAGGCTTAAGAAAACTGGCTAACTTCCTATACGGTAACCTGCTTGAACGTCTTAAGAAACATGAACCAATGCGTACTAAGGTTTTTATGGTTGTATTTAATGCATGAGCGAATTCTAGTGATCCCATGTTAGGAGCTTCTTAGCCGGCTCGACATAGGAGTGAAGTAGGAGCTTGTAGAGTTGGGGAAGTACGTACGCCATCCCACGATTGGTATTAAGGAATACACCCGTCATCCACGTAATTAATACACACTAATCAACCGGTAAAAGATAGTTAGGGAGTAAGGAAATCTAAGTAAACACATTTCTCTCCATATAAGTTTCACAACCTTTTCATTTTCAGTTATTTTATTTTATTTGCATTTGTAGTTATTTGGGTTAGTTAACTAGCAACTAATTCCGCCCACTCTTTCAAACCCGAGATTTTACTTGCTTTCATAAAAATATAAAAATACAAAAAGAATCTTCCCTCACCCTTAGACCCATTAGAGTAGTTTTTCAATCCTAACGACACTATTCCCCTAGAGAACGATCAATCCCCCGGTACTTGCCACTTCACTATACTACATCGGTCAGGTACACTGCCTGGTGGGGATTGCAAGCCTCTTGAGATCCCTCGAGAGGTAAAACCTGTTGTAAGGTCGCAAAACCACGCATCAAGTTTTTGGCGCCGTTGCCGGGGAATAGTTATTGTTTAGGTTGAATTTTTATTTTATTAGGTCTACTCACTAGATTCCTTTCTAGTGAGATTTTTATTTTATTTTTCTAGGATTTCCTTAGTCTCTCTTTTTCTGCTCTATCCATTGCTCAAATCTTCCTTGGCCATCATGGTAAACGAAGATCTCTCCAATCTTAGAGTCACCAGGAGTCGTAGTTCACTAAGAGACCTTATTCCACCCTACGCAGAACCTGATAGGGAAATGCGAAGATTAAGGCGACTCTTTGCAACACCCGAACCATCTGGCATTACCATCAACTTTGATGATGCCCTCTCCGAGGAAGAATCCAATCATCATTCTACACCTCCTAGCCCTCAACCCAATCACGATATGGAGGTTCCCGAAAACCCAATCCCTAAATGCCTCAAGGACTACTCTTCTCCCACCCCTCGTGGTTTTTCCAATGCTATCGTTTTTCCAAATGAACACACGAATGGGGTCTTGCGTGCAACCGATATTTGGCTTGTCCAAAGTGTATGCAAGTTCCACGGATTGAAAACTGAAGATCCAATCCAACACATCAAGGACTTCCTGAAAATAGTGGATACCCTCCATACGGACGGGGCCACTAGAGATACCTCCCGGCTGCGATTCTTTCCCTTCACCCTTTATGAAAAAGCCGGAGACTGGTATAACCAACTTCCCTCCGAGTCCATCTTCACATGGGAACAGCTTATCTCAAAATTCTATGAGAAATTCTTTCCCATAGGAAGAACTTCAACGTTAAGAGACGAAATCTTCCGCTTCCATGTTGGACCAGCTGAACCCATTTACGAATCCTGGATCAGATTCAAAGATCTAATTAGACAAGTCCCTCATCATGGCATTGAACTCTGGCTTCTTGTCCAAATCTTTTATGACAGTGTCCCTAAAAGCGACCAATTTGGCATTAATAATTCGGTAAAAGGAAAAATAGCCAAACTAAGCGCTGAGGAAGGATGGAATAGAATTGAGGAATACGCAAATGATCAAGACGATACCTGGGGTGAACCCGATTCGATCCTGAGCGTTTCCAAGATCATGAAAGAGCCTCCTTTTGCTAGCCGGTTGAGTAGATTGAATGATCAAGTATCTTATCTAGACAAGTCACAACCAACTAAGCGGTTATCAAACCCATACTTGATCTGTGACCAATGTGGTGGCCCGCATGAAGTGGAGGAATGTGGGGATGATACTACCACCGAACAAGTATGCTTGTCAAGCCACGACATCTTCGATGATCCTTCGCTCTTAACTTTCTACCAAAACAATGATTTTACCCCTTGGGGAAATCTTGTGAGAGAAGAGGGAGGAGGAGAATATCCTGACTACAAGGCTAGGAGCACTTTTGAGGATGATCTTGGGCATTTCACGCTTGAAAAGAATCTGCAACTAAATGGTCTCGACAACCTCATCAATAGCCAACAAAACGACCTGAGGGCCAAATTCGCAGAACTCAACGCCACTCTCGACGGCCTTGGCGAACCTCAAACAAATCAAAGAGATCCCGTACTCGCCATCACCACTCGTGCTGGAACAACTACTAAGGATCCACCTTACCCAGCTCAACAATCTAACGTCATGGAACCCAACACCCTCAAGAGGAGGAAGATAATGTGAACGATGAAATTCCTGAACAAACCCCTCCGGTAACTCCCTTTCCACCTACTCCAACCAAACAGCCCATTAAGGTCTCATACCCGTCCCGCCTCAAGAATCAAAAGGCTGAAAATGATAATAAAAGATTCTTGTCATATTTGAAGAATTCGGTCGTCACCATACCCCTTCTTGATGCATGTTACCATATGCCCAAATATAGTACATACTTCAAGAAGCTGGTAACCAACAGAAAAGGGCTCGAGGGTCTTGTAACCTTAGGAGAAGAATGTTCTGTGGTGACTCAACGAGGGCTGCCAAAGAAGGTGGACGATCCAGGTAGTTTCACCTTGCCCTGCTCAATAGGATCTCTTTCAGTCAAGAATGCTTTAGCCGACTTAGGAGCAAGTATCAATCTTATGCCGCGTTCCATGTTCCTCAAACTAGGGTATTCTGGGTTGAAACCAACCCGTATGAACATCCAACTAGCCGATAGATCAGTCAAATACCCCTTAGGAATATGTGAGAATGTGCTGGTTAAGGTAGGGAAGTTCAAATTTCCAGTTGACTTCGTCATCTTAGAGATGGAAGAAGATGACCTAGGGCCCATCATTCTGGGGAGGCCATTCCTTGCAACTGCTCGTGCTGTTATTGATGTTCATGACGGCAAACTAACCTTACGAGTGGGGGCCGATAGCTTAACCTTCGACATCAAGGACACAATGAATCTTTCTCTCGAAGCAGATAATCGGCTGTATTTCATCGGAGAAATCAATGAACTATCCGACGAGATTGACAATTGTATAGATGAACAGGTGGAAGCTGGTTGGTTGCGAGATGAAGCTTTCTTACCCATCTTAGAGGAGGAGAAGACTATGGATGTGAACGCAGTCTCCTTCTATCCCAGACAAGAAATCGAACAGCTTGAGCTTCGTAAACCCGAGAACAAACTTAAACCTTCCATCATCGAGCCACCTACGTTAGAACTCAAGGAACTCCCAAACAACCTTGAATATGCTTTCCTCCAAGGAGAAGATCAACTTCCGGTAATCATAAGCTCTTCTTTGAAAAGTGAACAAAAGGATAAACTCTTAGGAGTTTTAAAAAAATATAAAGGAGTTATAGCATGGAGTGTAGCCGACATCAAGGGGATTGACTCTACCTTTTGCACGCATAAAATCCTCATGGAGGAGGATTATAAACCCACCGTGCAACCTCAAAGGCGAGTAAACCCCAACATAAAGGAATTCGTAAAAAAGGAAGTCATTAAGCTCCTAGATGCAGGGCTAATTTACCCAATTTCGGACAGTCCATGGGTAAGTCCTGTACAGGTTGTACCAAAAAAGGGAGGAATGACGGTGGTGAAGAACGATAAGGATGAGTTAGTGCCTCAACGAACAGTAACTGGATGGCGTGTGTGCATCAATTATAGGAAGTTGAATGATGCAACCCGAAAGGATCATTTCCCTCTCCCATTTATCGACCAAATGTTGGAAAGGTTAGCAGGGCATGAGTACTACTGCTTCCTAGATGGGTTCTCAGGGTATTTCCAAATCCCTATCGCTCCTGAGGACCAAGAAAAGACCACGTTTACATGCCCTTATGGCACCTTCGCCTACAAGCGAATGCCCTTTGGACTATGTAACGCCCCCGCCACTTTCCAGCGCTGCATGACGGCAATCTTCCATGAGTTAATGGAAGACAGCATGGAGGTCTTCATGGATGATTTTTCGGTCTTTGGAAACTCTTTTGATCGCTGTCTTGCTAACCTTGAGAAAATGCTCAAACGTTGTGAGGAGACTAACTTGGTACTAAACTGGGAAAAGTGCCACTTTATGGTAAAAGAAGGGATTGTGCTAGGGCACAAAATTTCAGGAAGTGGAATTGAAGTAGACCGGGCAAAAATTGAAGCTATATCCAAACTTCCCTATCCAACAACTGTCAAGGAAATCCGTAGCTTCTTGGGTCATGCTGGTTTCTATAGGAGATTCATTAAAGATTTCTCAAAGATAGCTAGACCAATGACTCAGTTGCTCGTGAAGGATGCCCCGTTCGACTTCTCTCAAGAGTGCAAGGATGCATTCGATCGATTGAAGCAGGAACTCACCCAAGCTCCAATTATGGTCACCCCTAACTGGGAGTTACCTTTTGAAATCATGTGCGATGCTAGCGATTATGCTGTTGGAGCAGTATTAGGCCAAAGGCTTAACAAACACTTTCAGCCAATATACTACGCTAGCAAAACCATGAATCCTGCCAAGGAAAACTACACTACCACTGAAAAGGAATTACTAGCCGTGGTATTTGCTTTTGATAAGTTTCGCCAGTATCTTGTCCTTTCTAAAACGGTTGTTTTTACGGACCATTCAGCTCTTCGATATCTTTTCACTAAACAGGATGCTAAACCGAGGTTAATTCGTTGGATCTTACTATTGCAAGAGTTCGATATAGAGATTCGTGATAAGAAAGGAGCAGAGAATCTTGCGGCTGATCATCTCTCTCGTCTCAAAAACCCCAGCCTCGCTGAATCTGACAAGAGTGAGATTCGGGAGTCATTTCCTGAAGAGCAGCTCATGTCAATAAATGATTCTGAACCATGGTATGCGGATTATGCTAACTACCTGGCAAGTAGAGTCATTCCTGAGCATATAAGCAGGCATGAAAAAAGGAGGTTCTTCAATCAATTAAAGTACTACTTTTGGGATGAACCTTTCTTATTCCGAAGATGTCCGGATCAGGTAATCAGGCATTGTGTTTCGGAAAAGGAGGCTGTCATAATTATGAAAGAGTGTCATGCAGGTCCATCGGGAGGACATCACGGAATGAACACTACTGCACGAAAGGTCTTCGACGCGGGATTCTATTGGCCTACAATATTTCGTGATGTGAAGGGAATGATACAGACTTGTGACGCGTGTCAAAGAGCTGGGAATATCTCGAGGAGGGATGAAGCCCCACAGAATTATATACAAGTTTGCGAGGTTTTCGATGTTTGGGGAATTGATTTCATGGGACCCTTCCCATCTTCAGGAGGGAATGAATACATCTTAGTGGCCATTGATTATGTTTCGAAATGGGTGGAAGCACAAGCCCTTAAGACTAACGACGCTAGGGTAGTCATTCATTTCTTAAAAAAATTGTTCGCTAGGTTCGGAATTCCGAAGGCTCTTATTAGTGACAGGGGAACCCATTTTTGCAATTCGCAAATGGAGAAAGTTATGAAAAGATATGGAGTCTCTCACCGATTCTCCACCGCTTACCATCTTCAAACCAACGGTCAAGTCGAAAACACTAATAGACCCATAAAGAGAATATTAGAGAAAACGGTCAATCAAAGCAGAAAAGATTGGTCTTTTAAGCTCGATGAAGCTTTGTGGGCATTTCGAACCGCTTATAAGACACCAATCGGGACAACCCCGTTCCGTATGGTATATGGCAAGGCATGCCACCTTCCAGTAGAACTGGAACACAAGGCATATTGGGCACTTAAGGCTTGTAATTTGGATTATACGGTTGCGGGAACAAATAGATTCTTACAGCTCCAAGAGCTCGATGAATTGAGATTAGAGGCTTATGAATCTTCCATTACATACAAAGAAAGGGAAAAAAGATGCATGACCAACGGATTAAGAGACCCAAGGAGTTTTCGGAAGGAGACAAGGTATTATTATATAATTCTCGCTTAAGGCTATTTCCGGGAAAACTTAAATCTAGATGGTATGGACCTTTTACCGTAAGGAACTCCTCTAAAACCGGAGCCGTTGTGTTTGATTGACGACGAGGATAGAGAATTCACTGTGAATATACAACGAGTCAAGCATTATCAAGAGAATGGTAATGAAATGATCAATGAGGAAGACATAACTTTTGATGAGGAAGTCACGTAATGTACGGTGACTTTGAGTCTAGCTACAAGACTCGTTAATAAAGAAAAGCGCTTCTTGGGAGGCAACCCAAGCTTTATTTGCTTTGTGTGTTTATTTAATTGTTTGTTTGATTTTATTTGCTTCCGTATGTATGTTTAATTTTTATTATTATTGATTCATGTTCAAAAACTAAATTGTGAAAATGCTTTATCTTGTTTTTAACTTCGTCTTAACTACATATAAAGGTATTTTGCAAAAGATAAGTGTAAGGGAAATCCAAATCGGTTTATTAGAACAAATGAACATGAATCGTAACAATAATAAATTAACATACATATTAGTAATTGTTTGAGTCAAATGCTTGTATCGAGTCATAATGATATTTTGCAGGAATTCCAGGAAGTAAGGTATAGGTTTTTCCAGAAATTTTCCGGAAACTTAACATGAGAATTCTGTCAGATCATTTCTGACGGCGTCAGGCATTACAACCTGACGGCGTCAGGTTTTAATTTTCTGAAATTTTTGAAAGTTTTGTTTTTCTACCGGAATCATAAAAAGTTTTTATTAAATCTCTAACTTATAAACTCCAGGAATCTGCAAAATTATCATTCCACAAGCATTATATCCTTAAATAGATTTATCCCGCCGATGTTATGCAGGTTTTCGTGTTTGTTTTCTCAGGTTTAACAGGTTATTTTGGACAAGGAGATGTATGTGGAATCTAGCTTTTGGCGATGCATTAGTCTTGAAGCTTCAACATTACCTTGGAAGAAGATCTAACCATGTTACCTCTTTATCCACCAAACGAATCAGGGGAGTATTTGATTTCATTCTTTTACCATATTTACTTTTACATCTTGTTATTTGAACATTGGGGACAATGTTCATCTTAAGTGTAAAGGGGGGGTAAAAGTACGATACTTTAGAGAATACAATTGCACTTGATTTTTGTTTGTTTGATGGTAGATGTGTAATAAAACTGAGAGAAATACCTGTTAGGGCAATTTTAGTGCCAAATTTAAAATTTTTTACAACATTTAGGAGTGAAACTTTGGTCTTAATGAGCGTCTCACGGATAGGAGTTATATGACTAGCACAAAAACCGTACCACTAAAAAAAATTTTCCCCCAAATATGTGAGGTTCGCCCCTAGAATTGGTAGGAAAAGCATTTATGCTATGATGTGTGTACCGGTAGCACTTAGATTCTAGAACTTGCGTTAGGACCATTCCGAGGCCACAAGTGAGACTACATTCGTGTAGTTAGATATACTACATGATAAGAGGCATTAGGATTAACCCATTGTTTTACACCTGTGTTTTTGTTATAATTACATTGGCTACATTGGTCAAGTAATTCTCCCACACCCTTTGCGTTGTACTCATTTTTAGTACACGATACCCCTAGTACAACCCTCAGAGCCTATCTTTTCGTTTCTGACTTTAAGCATTTTACTTAAAGGAAGAATTTGTTTACACCCCACTTAAATGTACACCCAAATCGCCTTAGCCTACCTTGTATGCACTCATCTTTAGTGCATTATTGTGACAACATTTGTTTAAACCCCAAGTTAATTATCTAATTGATTACATGGTTGCTAAGTCGAGTCATATCCTTGTACATATTGTTTTGGGATGATTGGGACTCATGGGTAAAGTACTAGTGTAATGGAGTAATGGGGAAGAACAACATTATTACCCCCATATGTGCTAAATATTTTAAAAGTACTCCAAGTGTTTCGATTATCTTAATTCGAGTCATTAGAATAGTTATTTGTAAAGTTATGTAAAAGTTCAAGTGTAAGGGGAATGCAACGCCCCTATGATGTATTATTTTGGATGGTAGGGCAAGAGTGTATGAAAAAAAAAAAAAAAAAAAAAGAAAAAAAAAATCGAAAAAATCAAGAAAAATACAAAAAAATGAGAAAAAGAAAATTAGAAAAAACATACGGACTACCATCCCGTCTTATTTTATGTTTATTTTATGTTTTTTTGTTATTTTGTTTTTAGCTTAAGTCGAGTCTAGTCTTGGCTTAGCAACGCCATATTGTACATGTAATTAATCAAGATCTTTAACTCGCCACCAGTAAAATATCCTTTATCCAACAAAACCGTGTTTATCATATCC
Organism: Artemisia tridentata subsp. tridentata; assembly: GCA_021014915.2. Lineage (NCBI taxonomy): Eukaryota > Viridiplantae > Streptophyta > Magnoliopsida > Asterales > Asteraceae > Artemisia > Artemisia tridentata. The sequence continues at coordinate 308,938,475 of CP139506.1, forward strand.
CTACACCTCACGTTATAACCCATGTAAAAGCCCTCTTTGATAGTTTATCTTAGGTGCTTACGCCTAGTGGAGAAGGTTTTCGATCCTTTCCCAAGCCTATGGTAATCTATTTGCTATGACAGGTAGTGAGAGATATTATCCGTTTTCATTTATGAGATATACTTTTATGACACCTGAGAGATGTGAGTATCTAAACACTACTTGTGAGGTGCTAGTTTGTAATCTCCGTGCTTATTATGATTAAAGTGGAACGACTATTTATTGTAATTACTTTTATATTAGCATTAAATGACCCCTAACTTGTATTTTGATTAGAATAAAAGCGCATTTGCTTGAGGACAAGCAAATCTCAAGTATAAGGGTATTTGATGAAGCGAAAAGTGTACCACTTTTAGGGGGTCATTTAAGCCCTAAATCGTATTTATTTGATCAAATATTGCCCTAAATCGTTCCTTTTGTCATTTTAGGTACTTTGGAGAAGAAATCTGGAAAAGGAAGCATTTTGGACGTTTTTGGAGCATAAAAGTGAAGAAAACGACAAAGTCTTCAAAGTTGCTGGAAAAGTACACTTGACGGCGTCAAGAATTGTTCCAGACGGCGTCATGGCTTGGCAAAAGAGGTGGATATGAAAAATACACGTGACGCGCCAGAGAGTTTTACAATGGAAAGTCAGACGGCGTCACCCTTTAAAGTGATCAAGGCCATCACGGTTTAAGTTAAAGAGAGACGGCGTCAAGCACATTTCTGACGGCGTCAACCCTTGATAGGCCAGAGCGGATTTTGGAGGATTAAAAAGGGACGGCGTCAGGAAGACCATCCGGGAACCCTAGCCACGGCGAGGTGACGGCGTCACCTCCTACAACGTGACGCCGTCAGCCCCTAAACTCTATATATAGTTTTGCAATTTTTAGTCATTAGTGTGCAACTTTGTGAGGAGAAACCCTAAGACGAATTTTCTGCCATTTTTAAGGGTTTTATACCCTTGGATCTCCCATGTTTAATTGAAGATAAGTATTCATTTAATCAATCAATATGTCTATGTGTTGTTTGATTATATCTTGTTCTTGTCTTTTGATTAACATGCTAGGCTAGATTTATCTTGTGTTTGCTTAGATCTAATGAAACCTAACTATTGATTATTGGTTGTTGGTGTGTTATTAATTGTATTGGATGATTGTTTATCGATGTTAGGCTTAAGAAAACTAGCTAACTTCCTATACGGTAACTTGCTTGAACGTCTTAAGAAACATGAACCAATGCGTACTAAGGTTTTTATGGTTGTATTTAATGCATGAGCGAATTCTAGTGATCCCATGTTAGGAGCTTCTTAGCCGGCTCGACATAGGAGTGAAGTAGGAGCTTGTAGAGTTGGGGAAGTACGTACGCCACCCCACGATTGGTATTAAGGAATACACCCGTCATCCACGCAATTAATACACACTAATCAACCGGTAAAAGATAGTTAGGGAGTAAGGAAATCTAAGTAAACACATTTCTCTCCATATAAGTTTCACAACCTTTTCATTTTCAGTTATTTTATTTTATTTGCATTTGTAGTTATTTGGGTTAGTTGACTAGCAACTAATTCCGCCCACTCCTTCAAACCTGAGATTTTACTTGCTTTCATAAAAATATAAAAATACAAAAAGAATCTTCCCTCACCCTTAGACCCATTAGAGTAGTTTTTCAATCCTAACGACACTATTCCCCTAGAGAACGATCAATCCCCCGGTACTTGCCACTTCACTATACTACATCGGTCAGGTACACTGCCTGGTGGGGATTGCAAGCCTCTTGAGATCCCTCGAGAAGTAAAACCTGTTGTAAGGTCGCAAAACCACGCATCAATGACTTCATTAGTGTCAGGCGAAGCATGTCAGTCATAACCGTACTTAAGTCATAACTACCTTCCTTTTTTATAGAAAAAATAAAAAAGCGGGAAAAGAGTCTCGTAAGCGACTTATTGGGTGGTAAGTAAGCGACCTGATAAAATCCACGTGTAGACCGATATTTACACCGATATTTAGTTTTCTACGTTACTCGAACAAAATCCACTTGTTAGCAAAAACAACACAAAGGGCGGGACCGAATAAAATATCCGTCACATTTGGTGATCGGCCAATATTTTCGGGTCTATCATTAATATCACGATAGGCTATGCTATTTATGGATTTCCTAAGTTACTCTATCAATTTTGTAAGTTGTTAATTCCTTAAGATAAATTAGTAAATCATTGAGGTATATCATAAACATCATAACAATCTTTTAGAAAATATTTACACTACAAAACATTTTGGTGGTTGGGAAATAGGGAATAAGTCGCTTTAATCAAAGTTTCAAACTCTTTTCAACACACACACACACGTCGTGTGAGACCCTAAAAAAATAATAAAAAAAAACATTTCGCTAAAAAATTTGCCAAACACATAGTCACATATAAGTTGGATTTAAGAAAGACGCTTATCTACCCACCTGTAAGTCGCATAATAGACTTTTTTTCCTTCCTCATATAATAACAGACACATGTCAGTAAGCTACAAAAAGTCTCCTAAGCGACATTTTAGGGGTAGATAAGCGACTTAATTTTCTTGTATGCGGGAAAAAAAAGGCGTCGGGTAAAACAAATAAGGCGGGAAAATAGTCTCTTAAGCAACTTTTAAGGGTTAGATAAGCGACTTTCTAAAATCCACCCCAGTTAGCAAGCGGCATGATGACTTTATAAGTCAAACTAGGTTATTTCAAACACTCCACTAAACTGCAAATCTACAAATGCAAACAAAGGATGTTTTAAAGTGCTTATTTTTAAGTTGTTAAAACATTTCCGAAAAAAATTTATTGTAAAAAAAAGAAATTGATAATTTGGGAAGCAAAGGGTGAGCAAGGCTAGAACCCACGACCTAAACAAAGTCAATAATTTAACAAACACACCAATCCCAACCGCGCCCTTGGGTCTATTTCGACTAATGTTGTATTTGAATTTTTCCTAAACCTATTTCACCCTTTTAGCATGGTGGATCCTTTTTAGCTTATTCACAGTTTATCTAGCTAAGATGTCAACCCAATTTTATTTTTCCTATATTCCTCATTGTTTAAGGTACTTTCCATTGATTAATGATACTACTGCTGGTGTCATTCTACTGCAAAGACAACCATGGGTTTTCTTATGAGAAAAAGGTGTTTGGCAAGTTAAGCAGACATTCTACTGCTGGTTACAAAGTTTATACTAGTTAAAATTCAAATTCTTCAAATAAGCAGAAATTCTACTGCTGGTTACAAAGTTTCTGCTGGTTACAAAGTTTCTATATCAAATAAGCACTGACGAAACTGAATAAGCAAAGATCAATAACATATGCACAAGCTAATCTTAATACGAGGTTAATTGTCATAGGGTATTCAACACATACATAAACTACAAACACTAAAAGAATCCCACTAAGGCTGTGCGGGAAGCTCGGTGGACTTTCAACAGCTTCCCAGCCAACTCCCAATTCATCCTCAGATTTTCAGACTCATCATTACTCAAATTGCTGAGCTTGATATAAACCATCTTCAGCAAGGGGGAACACGCAAGTATGAGCTTTAGTATTGTTAATTCATTCTCTGATCTAGGAAAAGATAGAAACACCACACTCTTCAGCTGCCCCGACCTCATTCTATTGCTACCTAAATATAATGAATAAACTTTCAAAGGTAGATCACTTTCCAATGCAGCCTGCAAATTGAGATAGTATTGAGATGCACAACCATGGCAATTTAAGATGATGTATTTCATACATATGCATTCCACTTACTATGGTTTCTAGAGTTTGCAATTTTGGAGCTCCACAAATCATTTGAATGATGAATGACACCATTGCATTGTTCCCAAAATCGACTCCGGATAGATTTAGAGTCTTAAGGGATACAAATGCCACAGGGACATTCATCCAGGAGCTAACTTCTGCCAACAACTACAAAAGGTCAACTTTTCGTAAGTTTTAAAGATTACATTTCATAAGTATTAGAGATTACTTTAACATTATGTAATTTGAAGAGTAAAACTCATAATTGTCTAACCTTGCACCCCTGAAAATCCAATGTAAGGGACTCAAGATTGGGAAGAGTTCTAAGCTGAAAGATATTGTAAGTTGTGATTGTCGTGGGATGGTTCCAAACACCGAATGACAAATACAACTTCTTCAAATTTCCAAGTTGTGCAATATCCAACGGTCTCATGTCGTTTGTATCAATACGATTCATTTTAAGAGACTCAAGTAACGGAAAACGAGAAATAAACTCCTAAATTGTACCGGTTTGAAAGTCAACAGATAACAATTCTAAGCTCAATAGATTTGGAAAGCTAATAAAAGATACCAAACTAGGAAGAGTACACCAATGAAGTTCAAGATGTTTCAACTCCATACGAGAGTACAGTTGGGTTGGCAACATAACTGCTTCACCATACCAGTTTCGAATTGTGAGCTCCTCAATTCCTTCGCGAGCCAAAAACAACAGCCAAACATGAATCTCTTCATAATTGAAGTCATCTTGTCCAAACAACGGTTTGGGATCTACGGAGAAGACAAACCTTCTTACGGGACCTTTGAGCTGAAGTAGCAGACTAGTAAGTTGCCTCCCATCAAACTTATTTGTCAAAAAATAAAAGAAATCCTCATCAACTATAACATCGGTGAGCAAAGTCCACTTAAACCTCCAGTTTCTCGCTAAACTATCGGTCCTCACCGCATCTTTTAGTGGCAAACGATTCATAATATTAGTGATCACGTTATCTGGCATGTTGCTAATATAATCCGCCATTTTAGGAATAAAATTGCGTCCAAAAGACATGGTATTGTTGGAATTTGATTTGGTTTTGTGAGGTCTGGAAAATGAGAGTTTGGATTTCATTTTCGAATTGTTTTTTTGATAAGGGTTTGTGTAATTATGGTGGGTATAGGGGTTTGGTGGGTGGGTTTATCGGTTCTCGCGAAAAATTAAATATTTGTCAGACGTTTGTAAACTACCTTGTTAATGACTTTGACGATGATCCTACAGTTGTAGGGTCTACTCTTTTTAAGGGTAAGAGGGTTTTAAACGACCTTGATGATGTTCAGCATGTGTGTGATGGAAACTCGGTTGTTGATGGTACAAATGATAGCACCTGTGTTTGAACTTTGTATTTTTAACTCTCCTATGGTAACAATGTGTCTACGTAGTGCTTGTAATAGTTAAGTTAGGAACACTTTATCATATTTTAGGGTTAATTGTTGTCATATGTTAATTTGCAAAAGCTAAAAATATGCGTTTTCAGAGCTTTTTGCTTATTTGATGTACGCTTATTCAAGTTCCTTAATGAAAGCAACTTTTGTATTTCTAGTTAAATAAGCTATAAAAAGTCCCTTAAGCGACTTTTAGGTGTGTAGATAAGCGACTTTCTAAAATCCAACTCTAGGGCGCAAGTGGCATGTAATGATGACTGCATTGCTTGGCAGGGTAAACAATGTCAACCAGACTAGTGGTTAGATTCAACCGAATTTTTTTTAAATGACATTTTATGAATTATTTTTCATAGCGCCTTGTAACCCAACCACAAATTTTGTGTGCTTTTTGTTTTGTTACGTTATTAGGGACTTATACTGAATTAAATATTGTTGCGAATGTAGTATGTTTGTCATTTGTTCGTGCGCATCTAGTATGCATGTAGTCTATCAAAATCTACTAAAAGAAAGGATTTATCAAGTTTGAAATTGAAATTGTTATCTAACAAAGTTTAACACGTACAAGTCGCTTTATTTGGGTAACTTATAACGTGGGTGGTTGTTTTTGGCTTTAACGCAAGACCACAGTTGCGTTAACTTGGGTTTAACGCAACTAATAAACATATGAAATAAGAAAGTAAAGCACAAATATGCACAAGAAAACCTGTAAATAAAAAAATTAGCCCTGTATGTTTAAATTCGATTGCTAAAAGTGGTAAATAATTTTTGGAAAAAATTCTCTTTTTATGCTTTTTATTTTATTTTTAATTAATAAAAAACACTTTTATACTAAAAATAATATTAAAAATAGTTAGTTAATACGAAAAATTATGAAAATTTATGGAAAACTACTTTAAGGTATTAGTAAGTTATGAAAAATAAAAAAGGAATCGACAGCTTATCCAAGGAACGAAAAAAGTCTATTGTGAAAGCAACTTTTTTATATGTAGTTAAATAAGCTAGAAAATAGCTGAAACACCCAACAGTAGGGTGCAAGTGGCATGTAATGATGACTTTCATTGTTTGTCAGGGAAAAAAGGCGGGTTAATAAAGAAATTTGGCGGGAGCAACGTCTTTTAAGCGACTTTTAGGCGGCAGATACGCGACTTTCTATAATAAACCCCAAGGGTACAAGTGGCATGTAATGATGACTACGTAACATAATTGTGCTTAAATTCAATTCCAAATAAAGTCATTATAATTAGAACGTGTCTAGTTGAAAAAATATACTGATCGATTTGTTATGGCTCCTAAGTTTCGAAAGTGTTTGAAGATAGCGAATCAAATTGGTGATCGGCGAGTTCATAGTGTTCTTCATGCTATCTTTTTGCGAGAGAAGGAGGCATATAGGGGTGATGAAACCAATTACAACGAAAGGATTGAAGAAGTAGAGTCTAGTGTAAAAGCATACTAGACGTGTAAATTCGATTGCTAAAATTGCTAAATAATTTTTTGAAAAAAAGATTATATTTTTATGCGTTTTTTTTAATTAATAAAAAACACTTTTATCCTGAAAATAATATTAAAAATATTAAGTTAATACGAAAAATTATGAAAATTTATGGAAAACTACTTATCTAGATAAGCTGTGAATAAGCTAAAAGGGGAAATTCACCGTGTGATACTACTGCTGGTAACTCCTGTTAGTGTATTTCATAGTACTGCTGGAGATGCTTAAAATGTGAAGTAAATACAAGTGGATACTACTGCTAGACGTAGAAGATACTACTGCTAGAGATAGTTTCTACTGCTTATGTCATACTCTTATCCATCCAACCTATCATATCAATATGTAAGAAATAAGCAATTTACACCACGGGTCCTTAAAAGTTACACAAGTCTTATATGGAATTAAAAATTGCAAAACACAAAAAAAGAGTAAGTATCTGGAAACAAAGGCCAACATATTTTGCACAAAATACAACTTTGTAATGTAATAAATTTGAAAGCTACTTGCTTACTTCAAGTTGAAACTGATTTTTTTCCATTGATCAAAATCCCAAAATACAACTTGAAACTGCTTTTTCCATTCTAAACATATGCTACATTCAAACTAAATGTACAATACATTAACTACTTCAAAGCAAAAACAACAACAAAAAAGATCCAACTGAGAATAAGCATCTTCTTCATCTTCTTAGCTTCAACTTTCTTTTCTTCTGCTTCCCTTTGCAACTCATTCATTGAACCCAACAACCCTGGTATTATTTGGACAGCTCGTTCACACATTGGGGGATCATACCATCGATTATCCACAATTGATGGCTATTACAAAAAGAAACGAAAAAATAAAAATTAGGTTAAACATCAAATTTGGGGTTTTTTAACCATAAATTAATTGCATTTACTTTTTTCCCACAATAATAGAATCTTCTTCCAGGGTTGATTGAAGTCCAAGAGGTTACAATGGTAGATCTTGCTCCACACCTATTGCACCGAATCATGCGATTCATGTTTGATGCATGTGTTGGGTTGTTTCAAGTGATAGCAGCTATCACTGGAACTTATTATACGTAGAAGACAATGGGCCAAACCTAAAATGACGAAATTAGCCCTCAATATTTGCTAACCTAACCCAGGTTACGGTCAAACTAGGGACTAAATCTTTAGGGCTTGTTGGATTTGACATAAAGTAGTATGTCCAGTCTTTTCAACGTCTTGGGAAGCGGCATGATGAATGTATAAGGCGGGAAAATAGTCTCTTAATCGACTCATAGGGTAAGATAAGCGACTTGCTATTTAACCCATTTAGCTTGGTGGATCCTTTTTAGCTTATTCACAACTTATCTAGCTAAGATGTCAACCCAATTTTAGTTTTCCTATATTCCTCATTGTTTAAGGTACTTTCCATTGATTTTTCATATTTTTGTTAAATAGATTAATATTTTGAATATATATATATATATATATATATATATATATATATATATATATATATATATATATTCTAGGGTCAATTTATGAATTTTAATGAGTTTTAGAGCGTATATAAGCGACTCTATAAAATAAAACTATAGGGTGCAAGTGGCATGATGACTTCATTAGTGTCAGGCGAAGCATATCAGTCATAACTGTACTTAAGTCATAACTACCTTCCTTTTTTATGGAAAAAAATAAAAAAGCGGGAAAAGAGTCTCGTAAGCGACTTATTGGGTGGTAAGTAAGCGACCTGATAAAATCCACGTGTAGACCGATATTTACACCGATATTTAGTTTTCTACGTTACTCGAACAAAATCCACTTGTTAGCAAAAACAACACAAAGGGAGGGACCGAATAAAATATCCGTCACATTTGGTGATCGGCCAATATTTTCGGGTCTATCATTAATATCACGATAGGCTATGCTATTTATGGATTTCCTAAGTTACTCTATCAATTTTGTTAGTTGTTAATTCCTTAAGATAAATTAGTAAATCATTGAGGTATATCATAAACATCATAACAATCTTTTAGAAAATATTTACACTACAAAACATTTTGGTGGTTGGGAAATAGGGAATAAGTCGCTTTAATCAAAGTTTCAGACTCTTTTCAACACACACACACACGTCGTGTGAGACCCTAAAAAAAATTAAAAAAAAAAACATTTCGATAAAATATTTTCCAAACACATAATAGACTCTTTTTCCTTCCTTATAATTACTCCTTCCTTTCCCCCATCATACATAGCCACACATAATAGATTCTAGTTATAAATGTGGTTGGACTATTATGCCCTTGAAAATGTAACACAAAACATGCCTTAAACTGACCATGTATGAAATTAAAACCTTTTGTGACAATTTAAAAACCTTTTTGTAACAATTACCAAAACAAAAAATATGAAATTAAAAAGAATTAGTAGTACGCAACAAACTTTTACCTAAATGTCGCATAATAGATTTTCGAAAGATAATTTTTTTCTTTTAAATGTGATGCAGTATTTTTATCACTTTAAAGAACACTAAAATTCTGAATTAAATCCACCATTCAACACTTAATAAAACAATTAGATAATAACTATGAATTTCATTAACATCATTCTGAAGATAAATAGTACACATTACATAAACTTCATCAAAACAAGTTTTCTCCTTATTTTAACAAACAGCAAGATAACAAGTAAACATAACATAAAATTCCCCACGACAAGTTTTTTTAGCAAACCTACTCCATCTCGCTTAGCTTTTTCAACATTCTAGTATTCTCCAATGAACGACGCCCACTTGCCTGACGCCTTTCAGTCAGAAATTCTATTTCTTTCAGATCTTCTTTCTCTTCCAACATGAGATATTGAAATTGTTCCTTAAAGATGCCCTTAATGCTCCCAAACTACTCCAACTCCATTATTATATCGTGTCTTTTCTTAACACGATTTTTCAGTTCTTCAATCTTCTTCGAGTAATCTTTTTCATCAGATCTGTTGGCCATTCTTTCCCTATTAAAAATAACATTCAGCACCTTTTGCATTTTACTAGAACGAGCCTCTTCTGCAATTTGATCAATTATTGGAAACTTAGACTCCATTCTTTTTAGAGAGAGAAGATCTTTTTCTAGTTGTTTTGTTATTATGTGATGCTATGAATGAAAAAACGTGTTTGTTTCTACCTATATATAGAACTAAGAATGACGTTTAGTTTTTAAGAACCGTTTGGTTTCTAACGGGTATTTTGTACTATCATTAAAGATAAGAAAAATACGGAGTAAAAAAAAGATAAGAAAAATACGGGTATTTCTAACCGTTTAGTTTTTAAGAACCGTTTGGTTTCTTATCTCAACATTATTTTTTAGTCTAACATAGTAAGCATTATTCGTTCCATTTATAAGAAAAATAAAAGACTGTGTTTGTTGGGGAAAGTATTTTAAGATAAAATATAAAAATTACATGCTATTTGCAAAAAGGTGTGAATTCAGGATGTCATTTGAGGTTTAATTTTTAAACTTCCTAAATGATTAAAAAAAAACCAAAAAAAAAATTAATAAAAAAAATAAAAAAATTAGAAAAAAGAATTATGTTTAGTTGATTAATATTTTATTTATTATGAATTAAAAAAATAGAAAAAGAGTATTGATGTGTAGGAGCAGCAGCAGCTACATTTTCACCAGCAGTAGGATGAATCACTCCAACAGTAGAATCAACCTTAGCTTTTTTATCACCAACATCAGATTCAACTTGAACGTCAACACTTTCACCATTCGAAGAAGATTGAAGATCGTAATAAAGTCATAGAAGAAAACCAACTTGAACTACATTTGGAAAAAATGTAGTTCGGGTCAATTTGGAACAGAAAAACTTCTTATTGAATGTGTGTTAAAGATAATACGGTACAACTTTTGAGTTAGATTTAACTAGATTATAATAATTATTGATGTGCTTGGACTATTATACCCTTGAAAATATAACACAAAACTTTTCGTTGACCTCACCATTGTAATTTAAGGATGAGGCTATTATACCCTAGAGACCGACACGAAAATTACCAAGTTAGGGTTGAGGCTAAATAAGTTTCGGGTCATTTTTTTCGATCAAGTATGATTAAATCGGACAGACACGATAATCCGTTTAAATTTTATAAAAAATATAAAAAAGAGTACATACACATTCGTAGTTAGCTACTCTAGTTCAAAATGGACAATTAGTTAGAAGAAAAATAAAAAGCAATTTATTTGAAAGTTGAAATGATGTACTTGAAAACTGAAAATGCAAATCTTGAGAAGGGAAATCTTAAGAAGGAAAATATTGAGAATTGGAAAGAGATCTTTTACACCTGCCACTTGCACCCAATAGTGGATTTTAGAAAGTCGCTTACCGAGCCACCGAAAAGTCGCATAATAGACTTTTTTCCTTCCCTAGCAGAAGTGTTGGCAACATCACTAGTCCCACGTGAAGCAACAATAATATCTCCTCTATATAAACCAGTTCCAACCAAAGCAGAACGTGCACATTCAACAAGAGTAAGAAGTGAGAATACCATAACATAGTTAGAGTGTTAGAATCCTCAACAAACTTAGAACCCAAGCCTAGCTTCTTTCTTTCTGTCTCTTAATTGTCTCTCACCATAGTAACCTTGTAACTGTGCCCATCATGAATCATAAACTCGTTATTCTTTCAATGTCCAAATGGCACGTGTTTATGTTTATCTTGTTAATTCATGAGTTGCTCAAGCTTAAACCGGACCAAATAGTGGTTTCAGAGCGGGTGGATCATTCTTACGATCTAGATCCGTTCTTAAATGACTACTAATAACTTTTAGCTTTTCTTAAATGACGGCTAATAACATACAACCACCATCCTCTACAAAAACCCTAACATCAAAATCCCCTTTATGTTGTTGTCGAGTACTTCCTGACGTTGAATCTTTTCGGTGTTTGGAAGTACTTAAACTGCTTATCCACAATCTTTCCCTTCACTCCACCTCAGCACCACCAGTTCTTAAATACTGGTGGAATCTTGTTGGGAACTTAGTCCCATGCAAGCTTAATGAGAGAGGGACATCCAAGGGTGTAATATGGTTGATCTCAGTAACAACCATATTTGAAGCGAAAAATGGTGGATCATCAGAGGCTAAAAAAGAGGGCCATGTGATGGGAAGAGGATATGGCATTGGTGGATCAGTAGATGCATATAATCCCTGATCTTTAAGGAACATCACCTCACGACATCGAGCGAAAAAGGATGAAATATGTTGATTTCATCCTTTGCTGAAATAGGTTGATTTCATCCTTTGTTGCTCGACGTTGTTAGGTGATGTCCCTTGAAGATCAGGGATTATAGCGATCCCTGATGTATGATTATTAGATCCTTGTTGCTGCCCATCTGAGTAACAAGATCAACCACTGAGGCCAGAGGCCAGAGTGTTTGCTTGTTCACAAAGCACTGAAACAGATTCAAAATGAAAAGGTTGCAGAACTGAAGATAACAGATTCAACTCTAGTCTCTATTTGTACTTCATCAGCATTAATAGAATTAGGTATAATAAATATTGTAAATCTTTGATGTAATAAGCAGTATGTAAAAATAAGCCAAAGAAACTAATCCCCTTATCGTTTTGTGGCATTGTTAGTTATTTTGGTTGAAAGTGTGTTGATTGTAATTTAGGGTTGCTATAGAATTTAAGTAAAAGGGAAACAATACTACGGTAACTTTTGGGTTACTAGATTATAGTTATAAATGTGGTTGGACAATCATGCCCTTGAAAATATAACACAAAACGTGCGTTGACCTGACAATTATAATTTAAAAACCTTTTATTCAATTACCAAAACAACAAATATTCTGATACTACTGCTGGTGTCATTCTACTTCTGGGCTTAACGATACTACTGCTGGTAGTTTGCTAAAAACTGTATGAGGTTAATACTGACAAGCAGAATATTGACTTGTTCTCTTTCCAAAAGTATTTAGTTAATACCGTCATTCTACTTCTGGGCTTAACTAGCCGTTGTAACTAATGTGTCAGTAACATTTTTTTCTAGCCGTTGGGTAAAACCGTCAGTTACCATACTTATAGGGATTTTCTAGACAAAAATTATCTTTTTACCAAATATTTACTTATTCTCTTTCCAAAGATAATTTTACCTGTTACTTAAAATTCTCAAACCCTAACAGTATAAATATAAAAACCCGATTGGCTATGCACATCATCAATTAACCCACATACGATCATTTTTCTGATATAAACTTACAAAAAGCATCACTCATCATGGCTGTTTTGGACTTTGTTAAGTCGCATAATATGGTTGCCTTTTTGGAGAAAACAGAGCAAGGGGATGGACCTAAATTCTATGAGGTTGTGGATTTTCTCAACAATTGTAATATAAGGTATGCTTTAACTGTTTCCCCCACTCTTTTTGTCGCTCACATCACACAATTTTGGAAGATTGCTACTGTCATAACTAGTGAAGATGGAGACATAGAAATCCATTCTAAGGTGGATGGCATATCATTTATTGTTACCGAATCTACTGTTAGGAGACATCTTAAGTTAGAAGATTCAGATGGTATGAATAACATGCCATACACTCAAATTTTGCAAGAAATTGCCAGGATGGGGTATGATACATCCAATCAAAAATTAACTTTTCAAAAAGGATGTTTCTCCCACAATGGAGATTTCTAATACATACTGTCTTGCATTCTTTAAGTCCTAAAAGAGCATCATAGGAGCAATTCAGTAGCAATATTGCTATTGCTCTCATATGTTTGTCAACAAACAGAGTTTTTAACTTTTCAAAATTCATATTTGACTGTATGGTTGCTAATGTGAAAAGTAAAACAAAATTTCTTATGTATCCAAGATTTTTTCAAACCTTTTTGAATAAGAAAAAGAATCTGCTTAAGCAACATAAAAAAAAAAAAATTCTTACTCCTAGCCTACGAAAAAAAAATTCAAAACATGGCTATGGCAAGTAGACTCTTTAACGGGGTAGTAATACCTCTCTTTCCTGAAATGCTTCAAACCGAACAGGGTGAAGGGTCAGTCAACCCAAGTGAGCCCTAACACACACCCATTGAGGTTCCTAATATCACTCATGCACCCCTAGTCACAACAACATATAGGAGAAGAACGAGAAAGGAGACTATGATTGCTCAGTCTAGTCCTCCTACTCAAACCTTTGAAGCAGATGAGCCTATCTTTCATGATAGTATGGATGGGGCTTACACTACTGCATCTGGCTTAGTAGCTAGGCAGGTCAGTGTAAACATCAGTAAGACCTCTTCCATGGCAACACCTAATGTGGCAAGTATTCAAACACTTGCCACAGGTGGTGTAATCCCAGTCCAACCGGAAATTCTGGGTGGTTCAGGTGTACATCCTAGTCTTACTAGGGTGGAATCTGAATCTTTGCCCCATGACTAACCTCTCCTAGCAGGTCACACAGCTAGAAGTGATGACGGCAGTTATTCACTAAAGGAATTGATGGTTATGTGTACCAATTTGTCAAACATGGTAGGATCTCTGCAAGAAGAACTGAAGAGCCACAATAATACTTTTTCCAAGATCTACACTAAGCTGACACTCAGAGTGAAGAGTTTGGAAAGACAGCACAACAGGAAAAGATTCAAAGTGGTCCTCTCAGATAGTTCAGATGATGATGGGAATGATTCTCGCAAACAGGGGAGGAAATCAGGGAAATCTGGAAAAGAAGAAGTAAAGAGATCAGGAACTGAGGGGAGGAATGAAGAAGGTACTGGTGGAGTAAATGAAGAAGGTACTGTTTCTGGTCGAACCCGCCTAACCCAACTAAGAAGAACCGAACCTGAAAAACACATCTTTTTCCTTTAGCGCCTGCCTGGTAGGGGTGACTCCTCCGTTGTGGGTAAACGGGAAACCCGACTCTACGAACCCGAGGAAAGGCTGCACAGCAGTAGTAGGGGCGTTAAGATCGGAGCCGACGCAACTCTCCCGGCAATCAAAACATTCTCTATTTATATTTTTGTTTTTTGACAGCAAGACTAATATTCAAAACCCTCGCTCTTATGAAGAGACAGGCAGATCGGAAACTCTGTTATCTAGAACATCTTTCCCCTTTCCCTTCTTTTGTACCTTAATCCAATCGCCCTCAGAGGTAGCCTTGCTACCACCCTCAAGTGGATTAGGGGTCACCTGCTTCTTAGACTTAGGACAGGCTGCCAAGGAGTGACCTGGGTGCTCAAAATCATGAACAAGGTACTGTTGGGAAAGGAATTCTGATTGAAGAAGATGAGTCAAAGAAGAAAAAGGTTGATCCTAAGATACAAGCTCTGATAAATTATGAAGAAGTAAAGAGATCAGGAACTGAGGGTAGGAATGAAGAAGGTACTGGTGGATTAAATGAAGAAGGTACTGGTAATGATGCAGATATGGGTGCTCAAAATCATGAACAAGGTACTATTGGGAAAGGAATTCTGATTGAAGAAGATGAGTCAAAGAAAAAAAGGTTGATCCTAACATACAAGCTCAGATAGATTATGATGCTGCAGTAGCAAAGAAAATAGCTGTAGATGATGTTGTTGATTTCATGGAAGCACAGAAATTAGAAAACCTAAGGATAGCTGAAGATGCTAAGATTGCTCAAGAAATGGCTTCAGATGCTCAGGTGGATCAAGAACAGTTTGAAGAACAGGTACAATACTTTGTAGCTGCTGATCCCATTATGAGAGCTCAAGCTGTAAAGCTTCTTAAAGAAAACAGGTTAAGTGCAGATGCTAGGTCAGAAATGCTTACTAGCTTCATTCTATCAAAGAACAGGGAAGTAGCTTGGAGTGATCTTATGCAGAAGATCAGGGATAGACAAGAGAAAGGTTATAAGAGGAAGATGCCAACAAGGAAGGAACAGATCATCTTCATGAAGAGTTACTTGAAGAACCAAGCATATTGGAAGCCGAGTTACTTCAAAGGAAGATCAGATGCAGAGATTGAAAAAGCATATTATGAGGCTTATGCAAGGATTACCGAACCAATTGAATTCACAATAGATACTGGGAATGATAAAGGAAAGAAAAGAGATCCAGAGGTGTTAGAGTCTGATACTTCTAAGAAACAGAAGACAGGAGCTGAAGGATTAACAGATGAGCAGATCAAGAATATGATTGTAGTAGTCCCGGAATCCACAAACATCAAACCAATACAAGCAAAACACCCTATTAGAGATGGGGAGGTATTCACTGAGGGAAGAATGAAAGGGTGGAAAATCATAAGAATTAGTGGAATAACTGAAAGATACAAACTGTTTGAGGATTTACTTAAAGGTCTTGACAGGGAAGATCTCAATCAGTTATGGAACTTAGTACAGGAGAGATTCAGAGTTGCAGATCCACTTGAAGACAAAGATAAAGAATTATGGGTACAACTGAAGAGGATTTATGATCCAGATGGTGGAGAAGCAATATGGAGATTTCAGGCTAAGACCAAAGATGTCACTTGGAAGTTGTTTGATACATGTGGAGTGCACAGAATTTCTACCAAGGATGGGATAGAAATCTATATGCTGGTTGAAAAAGACTATCCTCTCAAAACAGCAACCTTATTGACATTAGTGGTTTCAAAATTGCAGGTTGAGACTGAATCACAAATGGCAGATACACTAGTCAGAAGGATTTTTGATATTGCAGAACAGAGGAAAGCCCATACCAAGATGTTGACATAGCAGGTGTTTGGAATAATCCCCCGATCATGGAGATGAAGTTTAATTCGAAGAAACTTAGTGATTTGGAGAGAAATCACAAGAGCGGATGAGTAAGATGTTAGTCAGAGTTCCAGAAATGCTTCATGTTGACCCACTTCAGTCAAGATATCCAATAATGGATTGGGAGATCTACAGATAAAAAATTGGAACGGCATGGAAGATTACAAGAGTTGGTAGAGAGATAACAGTATTCAAGAATTTTGGGAATTTGGTAAGAATCCGTGACATAGAAGACCTGGACATTTTATGGAAATTGGTTCAATAAAAGCTCAATACAAAGAAGAAGGCAGATGTAAAGGAGCAAGAACTAGTGATTATTCAAGATAACTCGTATTATTCATAATAATATTGAATCGTTTGTGTTATTGTCATTGTCTTCATTGTTCATAAAATACACTGTTCCACCCATTCACAAACAACATCTTCTAAGTATAACTAAGTAGATAAACTAATCCCCGTATCGTTTTGTGCCATTGTTAGTTATTTTGGTTAAATGTGTGTTGATGGTAATTTAGGGTTGCTATAGAATTTAAGTAAAAGGGAAACAATACTATGGTACAACTTTTGGGTTACTAGATTATAGTTATAAATGTGGTTGGACTATCATGCCCGTTTAAAGTAATTAGTTATAAATGTGGTTGGACTATCATGCCCTTGAAAATTAGTGAAAACGTGCGTTGACCTGACCATTATAATTTAAAAAAATTCTGCTGCTGAAGGTTCTGCTGCTCAAGTTGAAACTATTGGGATTCTACTGCTTGGTTTGAAAGTGTAGGGTCGGTTTTGTAACTTGGCGCCAATAAAGCACTAATTAGATCCGAACGGTATAAAAACCCAATTCGATCTCACAATTAACTTTGTGCGCCCAAAATTAAACCCAATTCAAACACTAACACATTTTCTTATCTTCCGATCAAAAACCCCCAAAATTAAAACCTTAATTCACAATGACAAAAAGAGAATTCTCCAAGCATCACAATCAAGTGGCGTTTCTGCAAAAGGTCCCAGAAGAAGAGGGTTTTACTGAGGTTATTGACTTTCTTAATGCTTCCCATATAAGGTATGCATTAACAGTAAATCCCACAATATACAAATCCCACATGAAAGAGTTTTGGTCCACTGTCAGGGTCAAAACTAATGATAAGGGAGAATATTTGAATGCTATAGTAGATAAACAAATTATAATTGTTTCTGAGTCAGTTGTAAGAGAAATAATTTATTTTACAACTGATGAAGTAATACTTTGCCTTGATAATGCTACCATTTTTCAAGAACATGAAAGAATTGGGTATGAGAGGAAAATTAGTGGCTTAAAGTTTTTCAAAGGTCTTCTCTGCCCACAATGGAAATTTCTTCTTCACACTCTTCTCCACTGTCTTAGTCCTAAAACTATAGGTTGGAATGAGTTCAGTACAACTCAAGCATCAGCCTTGATTTGTCTGGCCACAGGACAACCCTTTAATTTTTCGGCTATGATTCTGGATGTGTTGAAAAAAGAAATTTCTGGAAAAGTTTATGTTTACCCAAGGTTTTTGCAATTAATCATTAATAAACAATTAAAGAAACCTAAGGGACATAAAGGGACACATAACAGTCCTAAACTTATAAGCAAAATGTTTAGTTATTTGAGAAAGAATGGTACTGGCTTTTCTGGGGCTGTAACTCCTTTGTCACAACATATGCTACAATTGGCTGCTACTCAGGGTGAGGGTGCTGAAATCCCAACAGCTACCTATGACACACCCACTCCTAAATATTCACCTGAACAAACCCAAAAGACCCAATCCCCTAGGATTTCACCCAATAAGGACACTGAGCAACCTGAGGCGAGTGTTAGGATGGCACCAGACGAGGCTGTCACGGGAGATGTAGGTGACATGATGGGAGAGGCTAGCACTACTGATCCTGGCTTAGCAGCTGGACAGGACAGTGCTAACATAAATAAGTCCTCCAACAAGGCAACATCTAATGTAGAGGGTTCTATTGAACCTAATGCAGGTGATGGTAACCCCAGCCAACTGGCTCAAAAGGGGGGCTCAGATGATCAGCCTAGGGTTGATAGTGGGTTTAAGCCCATTGATTCACCTCTCGGACCAGGTAACACAGGTCGAAGTGAGGAGGGCAGACTTGAAAACATTGAATTGATGGATACCTTTGTACATACTGACAATGTCAATGATTCACCTCTCAGGCCAGGTAACACAGGGCGAAGTGATGAGACTAGCAAAGAAAATGAGGAATTGATGGATAAAAACAATGTACAAAATGCCAAATCCTGTGATCCACCTCTCGGGTCAGGTTACACAGACCAAAGTGGTGAGGATATTCTGAAACTTATTAATGAATTGACAGTAACATGTACAAAATTGTCAAAAGAAGTGCTTGGTCTCAAGAAGCAATTGCTAGTGGTAAAATCTACTCAGGGTGCAGAGATCAGAAGGCTAAAGATAAGGGTTAGGCATCTTGAGGAGCTACAGAGATCAAGGGCTTCACAATCTAAGGATTCCAAACCAGGGTTGGGATAGGATGCTCCCAAACAAGGGAGGAATGAGCACATGGGTACAGACGAGATAGTCAAGGAATCAGGGGAGATTGAGATAAACTTGGATGAAAATGTTGCTGGTAATGAAGGGGTTAATGTAGATGTGAATATGGATGATCATAGTGGTGAAAATGTTGAAGAGTTTATGGTTAAAGGTAGATCAGGAAATGAGGTGGTGCTTGAAAGTGTTGAGAAAGTATTAAAGGGTGATTCTGCTGCTTGTGCAGGGCATCCTGCTGCTAGTGCAAATTTTTCTGCTGCTGAGACAAAACAAGGTTCTATTGCTGGAGATAAAGAACCTACTGCTGAGATGGATGATGAGATAAGCTTAGCAGGAGCTTTAACACTGTTGGGACTAACACAAACTCAATCATCTAAACCACAACCAACACATGAGCAATAACCACAACCTCATCCTACTGTTCAACAATCACAACAACAACCAACTCCACCACCTGCAACAACACCTGCAACAACTAAAGTATCTCCAACACCTACAAATCCAAGACAACCAATCAAAGAAGTGGTTATTAGAGAACCTGAACCTGTACCAAAACCCTAACAACCAACTATTTCATCTAAAGACAAAGCCAAAGGAATTCTGATTGAAGAACCCAATCAGAAGTTCAAATTTCAATCACCAATTGAACAAGAACAACAAAGTGAAACAGATGAAGAAGTTGCCAGAATGCTACAAGCACAGATTGATGCGGAAGAGGATGCAAAGAGAAAGCAAGAACAAGTTGATTGGGAAACAGCTGTAAAGGCTCAAGAAGAAGAAAGAGCAAGCTACACTCCTGAAGAGAGACAATGTGCTATAAGTGATCTATTGGGTGAGTTTAGAAAGAAACAGAGCCAGAAAAGAGATTATAAGAAAAAGAAGCCTACAAAAGCTGAACAAATAAGGTATATGAAGAGTTATCTGAAGAATCAAGCCTACTGGAAGAATAACCATTTCCAAAGGATGACTCATGCAGCTATTGAAAAGGCATATTTTGAAGCTCATGCAATGATAAACAGACCTATTGATCCAGAATTCATGATTGATACAGGACTCAGTAAGAGTGAAAAAGAAAAGTCTGTGAAAGAAAAAAAGCCAAACTTTCCACCAAACACTCCGCAACCAACTTGGATGGATGAATCTCTACCACCTCTTCCTCACAGTGTTGTAAAAATAGGCCATGGTGGCCGATATGGCGGCGCCATGGCGGATTTCGGTGGTCCACCGCCACGATATTTCCCATATCGGTCTAACTTGGCGTTTTGGTCAAAATCGGTCAAAATCGGAGCTTGGCGGTCAAAATCGGTCAAAATCGGCCTTGGCGGCGGTCGGTCAACGACGGTCAACGCCGGTCAACTTCAGATCTAGGGTTTTTTTTCAGATTCACGCCGGTCAACGCCGTTTAACTTCAGATCTAGGGTTTTTTTTCATATTCACTTCAGATCTAGCCTAGATCTAGGGTTTTTTTTTCATATTCCTTTATAATTTATGGTCTCCGCCATGGCGCCGCCAAGACCGATATGGCGGATTTCGGGGGTCGACCGCCACGGTACCGCCAAGCGATATTTACAACCTTGCTTCCTCACCATATCTTTTGCGAACATTGCCAAAGCTCTAAGGATCTAACCATAGAAATTAAAGGACAAAACGCGATTCATTCTAAACCACCTTAGAAGAACTACTTAGGACTCCGAAAACAACTCCACCTTCTAAAGCCTAAGATTGTCCTAAACTAGCACATCACAACTCTATTGTCTAGATCACTATCACATATCCTCTTCACTCTTGACACATACCTTACACGCCATTGTTAGTGCAAACAATGTACTAATCTAGACCATCTCTTCGACACTTACTATTATGAAAACTTGTTTTAAGTTTTGATTTGTGTAAGTTATTTTCGCGAGCCCACTGTGTTGTTTTAGTTATCAGACGCCGGATCCCTTTAGGATAACAGGCCGGATCCATTTTTAAATGGATCCTGAGGAACCGGTTGAACAAACATGGATTTTATACCTTTCTACCTCTCTCTCACTTTCCAGACCTTATTAAATTAGTTTCTAATACTCTTTTAGTCACAAATAATATCTCCTAAGCCTCAGTAGATCCCATACCTTCCTAAAACATGACTTAGGATCCCTCTAGGATGTTTATGATTTATCATTTCTCCAAAAATCAACAACTTTCCATTCTGGTGCTTACACCATCTTTCTCTAATCCTAATCCAACTATCTCCATATTTTTAATAATTTTTAAAAATTTATATTAGCCATCTTCTCCCTAAAATGGTCTAAAATCCAATCTTTTAATTCTTATGTATTTTAAGAAATTTTCTAATTTTCTCCACCACCACTCTCTGACTTTTATCGACATTAGACACCTTCTTAACCAACTAAATTAGCTCTTGATCACTCTTGATCACTCATTAGGCTTCTTTTCATCTCATTTCCCTATAAAACTCATCACTAGTCACATCTCATCACTAACTTAAGTCCCCAGGACCCTTATCACTAAAAGCAACCCCCTTTCAATCATAACACCAGCCTATATTAGTTAGTACACTTAAAATGCTAAACCAAATCCCTTCTTTCATGTCTCTAGTAGCCGGATCCCTGGGCTAAAGCTAACCGGATCCCTTCTGAGAAGGATCCGGTGGATCCGGGCAAACAGAGCAGTTAAAAACAAACTCTTTCACTTATAATCTTCCTTTCTCCACTCAAACACTAGCTCAACACATAGGATTATCAGTTTCCTTTAAGGACTTTTTCTATAGTCTTTCTCTTTAAAGCTTGCTGCAACATTCATGGAAGAAGAAACTTTTTATGTGTTTCGTATATGTGACTATTTATGTGTTCTCTTTTATTTCCATGATATTATGTGAACAATATCTCTATTTGTACTAATTGATATAATTGTTTTCCTTTTGTACTAACTCGTTTGGATTTGTGTAGGTTGACAATGGTCGATTTCATTATCAAGTCAAGTTGTGCTCATTCGCACATTTATCATATTCCTCATCTTGCACCATCTTCCTCCACTTCTTTCACTACTCATAGAGTCATCATGTCTACCTCCACAACTCCATTCTATCAAACCATCACTTTCATCTCTTAAACCAACTTCTTTTAAAACTACACCCCAAAACACTCCCATATCTACACAACCTATACGAGTTTCACCTCTTGAACCTCGACTTCTCTCCTCTATTACACCTCATTCTTCACCTCACCTCATCCTTTCTTGAACTCTCTAGAAGACTTACCTCCGAGAACTAACAATTCTCAACCACAACCTACTTGTGTCAACCACATCGTACTAGTATCTCACTACCACTACAATCCATGGTCATTGAACCATTTCCCACAAACATCTATGTTATCAAAAGCCAAGTGAATTTCATAATGAAATGCGTCTCATTACCAAATACATTCTTTCTACTTTGAACAACCATTACAACCTCTAAACCAACCACGATGATGCAAGTAGTAGGATTTTTTTTATTTTACTAATATTTTCTTTGTAGGTTCTTCTTGATGCCCTCGAGCAAGGGGAGCTTCCATCAAGCATTTAGAGAGTGCATCATATGATCTACTCGTCCAAGGACGAATATAGCTTTGCACTAATTCTTTTTTATTTTGTAGATTTTCAAAACACACTAGGAGTACTTGACGCCCTCAACAAGGGGGAGCTTTCGTCAAAGCTTAACCGTTGCACATTTTTCAATGATCTCGTCTCTCTAATTACTTGACGGCCTCGTCAAGGGGGAGAACTTGTCAAGGGGGAGCAAACTTGCATTTCTTCAGTTTCCTTTACTATTCTTATCTCCTCTAATTTCTATTATTCTTATATCTCTCTAACCTCATATCCAAGGATCATTCTTATAACTTTCTTGTAGCTTTCTTTCTCTTGTGTTTCTCAAGGTTCTTCTTACAAGACGAGATCATGCTTCTTTCATACAAGTCTTCCAAGCTTCAAGAGAAGTGTTGCTAGGCTTAGTGGAGCAATAAGGGGTTCTATTTAACTTCACTAGGGATGATGCAAGCTCGTATTCTTAGGGAAAAATCAAGTCTAAACTCCAAGAACACAACCTTTTTGTTTCGGCAAAAGGGGGAGAAGAGTGTAAACGGAGAAGGTAATGTAAAGGAAGTACGACACAAGTAACTTCAACATTTTACCTATCTATTACGTTTACATATATTTTGTCATCATCAAAAAGGGGAGATTGTTAGTGCAAATATTACGATATTTAATCTATATAGTATCGTTTGTTTTGATTGATGACAAACGATGTAACTTATAATAAATAACGTAAAATGTACAAGTTACTCGTAATCATATATTTTCTCAACATACATTCAACATCTCTCGACGCCTCAAGTCCTTGTATGCTACAACACAGGTTCGTACATGTTTGTTATGTTGCGTTATGATCAAAACCCAAATTAACCATCAAACATATTTAGTTAAATAGTTTACACAAAACCAAAACCATTTTTATAAAACACTTATAAGTAATATTAGTTACTTACATTTTATAAAAATACATACTAGTTAAATGTAAACTTGTAATATAAAGACTTGAACTATCCATAACCCATGACCCATAACCCATAACCCATGGCCCATGTGCATTAATCTGCATTAAATGTGCACTATATCATGCATGACATCACAATGGGTAAAACCCATAACCCATGGCCCATGTACATTAATGTGCCTTAAATGTGCATTGCATCATGCATGACATCACAATGGGTAAAACCCATAACCCATGACCCATGTTCATTGTATCATGCATGACATCACAAATAGGTAAAATCCATGACCAATGACCCAAAGTCAATAACCCATGACCCAAAATCCAAAACCCATGACCCAAGATGTCTTTGACATCACATGACCCATGGACCATAACCCAAAATCTGGAACTTTAAACCAAAATCCGGACTGGTTTACCCAGTGTGCCGGATCCCTTGGATTACACTGGCCGGATCCCTTTGGGAAGGGATTCGTCGGATCCGGGTGAACAGTGACTTTTTTACCTATAAATACAAGACCATTTCTTCATTGTTCCACACACTTTCTCTCCACCATTTCTAACACATTTAGATCAGTAGGAAAACATGTAAAACACCTTCTTCTCATATGATCATAATGCTTCTAACTTTCATTATTGTTGTAAGCATACTCCCAAAGTGATCCTCCAAAGTGTAACACCCCCAATTTCGTGATATGCAGCGGAATTCAAATTGGGTGTTACTTCATGGCACAACAGTTGAATAGTAGAAAACGATCACCAATTTAGTCGTTTTAAAAGATTTATCATTCGAATATCAGAGTTTACAAAACGAGGTCCCAGTGGTTTTCAAAGTTTATTAAATAGGTTTTCGAATGATAGTAAAATTTATAGCCTTCATAAGTATCCTTGCTCCTCCGTGCCATCCCTGCTCATTTTAGACCTGAGATAAATACATGCTAAAAGCGTCAACACAAAGGTTGGTGAGTTCATAGAGTTTGTAAGTAAAAACTGTTGATTTCCAAAATCAAAGAGTTTGTGTGTCCATAGTAGTTGTAAATAAATAGTTGATTATCAAAATCAAGGTATGGGTAATTCCATAGAGTTATAGTTTAAACAGTTGATTATCAAATTCAAGATGTGAGTGAATCCATAGAGTTTGCATAAAATCAGTTGATTTTCAATAGTTCCAAGTTTAGGTAATAATTGTAACAAATACAAGTATTAATACAATGAGCGGTGGGTTATGATATTATACACCCCTAGTTCGTTTGTTAGCCCTAACCGGGTCAACACAAAATAGTTATTGTTTGCCAGGTAGTGATTTTCTGCTATATAGTGAAAACAAGTTCAAGTTTAATAAAAATAATGGCAATACTGTATCATGACTACAGTATCGTTCTATTGCTCTAAGTCTCATGAAACTCAACGTTTAACAGGCATCAAAATGATGTAAAGTATATAGGCCCTCGGGATGGGTATTTGCCAATAACCCATAAGTTTGTTCAAATAAAGTGCGCCTGGGTGGCTCATCCTAGCAGACCTAAACGGGGATTGTCAGTCCCAAATAGATCTATTCATAATTATTTACGTTCACTCGCAAGTGATTAAGGTTCATGATATGAGGGACTTCGAACATGGCAATAAAGGTAAACTTAGGCAATAGTAAATCAAGTATAGCATTCAGTTGAAAATCATTTGTGATCATGTTTATAGCAGGTATCTCTCCATGAGATATAAAAATGTATAAAGTGGATTTATAAACTCATAATAGTTTGTAGAGGTTTAAAAGTACTTTTATAATTAAAAGCAAGTATTACATCTCAATAACGAGCAGAGCGTTTCATCAACTAAGTACGTTGTTTAAAGTAAACCAGTAAAGTTTATATGTAAAGCGAACATGTATCGCCTTCAAAAGTAATTCAGAGTAGATAAAAGAGTAGTCTATGGAACTCACAGTAGTGTGTAAACAGTTAAGAGTACTTATGAAAGTAAAAGCATTGTATTTGAGCATGTATCTCCCCCAAAAGTAGTTTAAAACGTATAAAAGTAGGGGCTACGAACTCACCTGATGCGATAGCAATAATGACGAAAGTGGATTCACTGAAATGTAAATTCAGTTGAGATTTCGGAAATAGCTTCACACACGACCTGAATAATAATAATGTTTGAGAATTCGTCTCAGCACGAATAATGAATGCGATATGAGGAATCGTATGACGATTTGATCGGTGACGTGAGTGTGATATGCTTAGAATGTTTAAAGTTCAAAAATAATATTCTCAATAATATTATCTTGTTGTTATGATTCAGAAATCATATTGATCGTCGTCTCGAATTGGATGAGACAAAACGTTGAGTCGAGTGGTTTAAAAGTCGTTATATATAAATATAACGTATAAGTTTGTGTTTGAACGAAACAACTGAGAGTTGAAGGTGTATTGTGTAAATTGAGGATTGGAAATGAAATGTTACAATGTTTCTGTTTACCCTTGAACTTTTGCTATTTTTACACTTTATACCCTAACGGGGTTTGCGTTGCACCATTAGTCCCTAGTTTATAAAAATTACATTTTTGACCCAAAATTAACCCAATTGACAATCTGGGCTTACACTTTAATATATTATCATTTTACATCCCCAACATTCTGTTTTCACAGGTTTAAACCCTAGTTTTGTCGGTTTGGAAAAAATAGTCCCTCGGGGTGAAAATCGTTGCAATTTTAGTCCAAAACACTTGTAAAATTGTGGAAAAATTCCCTAAAAATTTCAGTAGCTTATTCAAGCTTATTAAAGCTTAAGTCGACTGCTGGTTCGACCAGAAACTTAAAAATTCAGTTATTGGGCCTTAAAACGAATTAAAACAAGGCCCATTAAGAAATTTGGAGGCGAGGGCATGAAAATACTTTTGGGCCTGGACTTGGGCTATTTTTGTGATTCTAGAAATGTTTCATATGGGTCCAGTAGGCTTGTAAATCGTAAGGTCTTGTTGGGCTTTTGTTCAGCCCAATTCGGATTATATAAGATTTTCAAAATTTGAGTTTTAGTTAAAACTAGCGATTTGGTCAAATCAAAATGGGTAAATCTAGGTGACGGGTTGAAGTTATTTCGAAAAGTTTAGAACATGAAAAGTGTAGATTTTCAGGTCATTACTCAATTCGTGTAAAAATATCCCTATGTTCTTTGTACAATTTCGAATTAAATGGACCATGAGTTGGCCTAGTCGTACAGTTTTGAAATATGAAAATCCACCAGATTTTACTAAGGGTTAAGTCTGGTCGAGTAGTGTTTACTTTGGGCGTTTTTGAGGACTTTTTAGAGTGTTTCATGAAAAACTTCAAATATGAACATTAAAGTTGGCTAGGTGGTGGGTCGAACTGAGGCGAAAACTACATGTGTTACTTTTGTGGTTTCGAAAATAATAGGCCATGAAAAGGCGAGTTGAGGCAGTTTCCTAGTGTCAAAAAAAATAACCAAGTATTTTTGGTTACATGTTTTGAACGTGTGAGACAAAGATAAAATGGGTCTCGTTTTTGAAATAAGTGAATGCATGAGCGTGTCTTGTGTGTTTATACATGATCTTGGGTGGCTTAACAATCGTATGGAATATGGTTCGAACTAAGGAAGCCAAATGTATACATAAAACTTAGTCCATAAACTATACGTTCAAGTGTTAAATACACGAAATGAAACATAATGACACATGAGTTGAAACGAATCGAAACTGAGTTTGAGGGACTTACAATCACCTTAAAATGGAGTAGGACTGAGTAGGAGGGAACTTGGACAGCTGAGGACTCCTTGGCTTGCTCGAATGATAGAACCCGTTTCACAAAAATTTCTAAAGCTTGTGATATTGATCGAAGGAGTTATGTGGCTTGTTTCTGGACTTCAAGACTTATCAAAATGAGTAATAGAAACTATGGATTGTATGGTGTAAGTGTGAGAGTAGTGAGATCACAATGAGAATGCATGTATGTTTATATAGAGTCGTTTGGTTCATGCATGTGGAGTTTAAAATGAATCAAGTGGATTTCATTTGGAGTTAGTTCTTGTGTTCAAGTGTTTGTTTTGTTGTGGTGTGAGAATTGAGTGTGTAAGTAAGGTTGAGTGTGTTAGGGAAGTGTAAGAAGCAATCATGGTCCTTGTTCTTTTCTTGTTTGTCTTGGAGTTGATTCCACATGAGATATCATGGGTCGGTTTGGTTTGTAGCACATGGTGAAAATGATGAAAGAGTTTTAATACAATCTTCCTTGTGGTGGTTCGAGCAGAAAAAAAAATAGGAATTATGCTTTGTTTGTTTGCTTTTGTTTGGTGTATTTGAAAGGTCAATCCCTTTTAATTTTGGTTGATATTGCTTGAGTGTACAAGTAACACAAAATGAGTGTGTTTGTGGTAGTTGCTAGCCGGCGCTAATCAACAAAAGAAGAAAACAAAAATGTGGGTTTAAGGATTTTAGTGACTCGATGGTGTCCTTTGTGGGTCAAGCTAATAATAGAAACGTGACTAAGTATCAATAGGGTCGTGTGGAGTCGTTTGTAGGACGAACAAAATAAGTTACTTAGACTAAACTAAATTTTGAGTTTAGTTCAAACAATTGATAAGTGAGCCGAGCTTTGGAGGTTTTTAAATAAGCAATCGATCGAGTTAAGTTAAATGGTTTGTCACACTCGATTCTCAACTGAGAGGAGAATCGAGTGGTGTAAAATAATAACATGGTTGTTAAGTCGAATCGAGAGAAAAGGTGGCAAAGCAAACGTGCCTCGTTAGAATTTTTATATAAGTTAGAATTTCATATAGAATTGGGTTGGGTTGGGTTTGTGTCGTGGACTGGCCCAAAAGAAAAGAAGGAAAAGAAAAAAAATAAAAAGGGTCCATTTGGTACGTTTGGTTCGCAGAAATATTGGGCTAAGGCCCAATGGGTTTAACAGCCCATTTGGGTATTGGGTCGAGGCCCAATATCGTTACTGAGTATTTGTGAAAATTTTCATGAGCTCGGGAATGTATTTGATCACGTTTGGTTAATTGACGAAACGTATAAACGTTAAGTGTTAAACGTTTTAAATTAATTCGGGATTACAAGATTATCATGTTCGTACAAATGAGGGTGACATAAAGAATGTGCGAACGTGCTACGACGTTTAGGTTAACATAGTTGAATAAAAGCAAAAATTTAGCCCGTAAAAATGGTTAATTAAATCGTGACGATAGATTACTCTCGTTAATCATTTATAATTAGGTGGGAAATTTTACGGGATATTACACAAAGCAAGGTTGAAGATCTTGCATCCTTATCTACTGAAGTGATCCTCATCCACCACCATCATACATACATGAAGATCTATCACAAAAAGCTTAGGGAACTTGTGATCTTCATTGAAGACTTTCTACTAATGGAAGTTTATTTAGATTAGGCATTCATATCCATTAGACACATTGTCTTGGATCTTCTCTTGTATCATCTTCTTGTATCTCCAACTAGATTTGTTGGTTTGTGTGTTTGTACCATAAAACACAAGGTTTGTTATGTTGGGCCACAAAACATAATGGGTGTCATAGATGTGTTGTGTAGATTGGTGTAGTAGGGTGTTGGTCTCTCATGATGTGTTGTGTTGATCGGGTAGTGGTTCCTCCTTTGTAATGGAACCTGGTATCTAGCCTTGTACCGGATAAAGTGTAGGCGATGTTATGTTAGTTTGTTCGCCGTTCTAAGTACTCGGTATCTAGCCTCGTACCGGATAAAGTGTAGGCGACGTTGTGTTGGTTTGGTCCACCGTGTTAAGGACCCGGTATCTAGCTTTGTACCGGATAAAGTGTAAGCTACGTTGTGTAAGGTTTCTCCGCCGAGAATGGAGTTTGTTGATCTAGTGAAGTAACTCTCGAGTTGGGTACTCGAGGAGTGAAGTAGGGCAAGGAAGGTGACCTTGTGACCAAACACACTATAAATCTTCGTGTCGGTTTGCGTATCCTTTTTACTTATCACTTTACTTCTATTCTTGCTTTATATTGTTGATTGTCTTTGTGTTGATACTTTACATATTACGTCAAGCTTGATCGGAAATTTGTCATAAGGATATTTTTTAGAAAAGAAATATAAACCGGACCAATAATGGCGAAACTTGATCTATACTATATTTGATACAAAAGTTTTAAACGGAAACGTATTCACCCCCTCTACCGTTTCCACACAGCTCTCAAGTTCCGCAGTTAAGGATGCAATTTTAGATTTTAATTTACCATTTATTTCATTGCATTTTTCAATTTGGAATTGGTTAGCCAATAGTAAGGTCTTAAGGTCTGAATCTGGACCGGGCGAAGTTTCAATTTGTTCAAGTTGATCATTGTTATAGTCATCAATTGGATCATCAAAGGTAACAACTGGGTTAATTTGATCATCGTCATCAAATGTAACGACTGTGTTAATTTGATCATCGTCTCGAAGAGATAACAATGGATCGTCTTGAAGAACTTGCACCTAGTCGGGTGCAGATGCAGAGGGAGATGCTATTTCATGTATGAGGCATGTGTTTTGATGCGTGCGTATATCGTTGTAGGTTTAGATTATATTATCAAGTTTTAAATTTATATTTAGCCAACTTATCCTATAACACACACTAACAAGCAGTGTATCCGATCAATGTAGCTAGTTGGTAAGTAGAGTGTCGATCACTAAGTGTGGAACGTTAACACCTAGATATCTATCAATATTTTAATCCTAGGTTAGTTCTAAAGCCCTAATCTAACGCATGGGGGTTTTCAGCCTGAGAGACTGTCACGATGTGTAGATTAAGTAAATACTAAATAAAATAAGGAAGCGAATGGCACACACGTACACAGATAGAAAATAGATACAGATAAGAGGCCTGGCCGATAGTAGGAAAACTTGTCACACGTTTAATTGTTTATCTGTATAAGATGAGTGCTAAAATCTATTCTCTCTCAGTGGAATTCTTAACACAGGCGTGTAAACACCTAATGATTACTAAGTTTATGAATTATTTTTCCCTTTTGCAGGCTTACATTAACTATGCAAATGATGCTAATGAAGTAATTGCGCGAGCCTACGTCGACAAGGCGCGACAAACTCAATATGTAATCAAAGCACATGTATTAAGAAACCAAATAAACATCAAATAGTCTTTATAAAAGCTGGAAACAATTAAGTCCGATCAAAAAGAGAAAAAGACGCTAATTCAACAATTAACAGATTGCTAATACAAGTAAACGAGTTTTCCTATGAATTAAAATACTAGCAGGACCTTCTTACTGCTCTGAATTCGTCCTTTAGGTTGTATCTTGTGCTGCCAATTCGTCTGGTTTTCTTCCTTGTTATGTGTGTGTCGAATGTGGCTGTCGAATGGGGTATTTATACTTTCTGATGACAGGGTCGATACGGCGTATCCATTAATTTGATACTCCGTATCTAGGTAACTTCGCGTGGGGTCCAAGATTATTATATTCTGGAATACTCGTACACCGTCATAAGATATGGCGTAGCTTCAATCTTCGTACAGCGCATCGTCCTTCAGAATCTTGGATTATCTGGTGAAGTCTTGAGATTAATACGTCGCATATCTGGAATGTAATATGGCGTATCTGGAGTAAAACAAGTCAGATCTTCTCGTTGACCAAGGTTTCATATACGACGTATGGGATAATTCCATATGGCGTATGCTTCAAAGTCAGGCAATGGTCTTCATAATCGTCTAATTCTTTATGTATGGCGTATCTGTCTAGAATGATACGGCGTATCTTCCTTTAGTTCAGTAGACTTTTCCAACTTGATCCTTTTTGCTCCAATTTACGTCCAAAATAGCTAACTTTCACCAAATGCTTGTTTATAACTGAGAATTACAAAAGTAAGTGATTAATTATCAGTTCTCATATAAAATAATATAAAACAAGCGAATAACATAGGATAAATGATATCAATAAAATGTAGTTGTTTGATATCATCAAGTATCCCCCCACTTCAACTTTACTTGTCTTCAAGTAAAGCTTAGATTTAAACTTATGAAAATGTATCCTAAATACAGTTTAGGATTTATTTTTATAGTTTTAAGCACTCATTCGTTTTAATCATAATTGCAGAACCAAACACCTCACGAAGTGGGAAAATGAAATCGCTTAAATCACTCAACTAATCCATGTGGTAACATTTAAGTAATTCACTCAATTGCTCAGTCGTGACGAATATTCTATCATAAGCTTGGCAAGGATACACATCTCCACCAATAAAGCTAAGGAGGGATAAGTCCAAAGCGGTAAATTGGGTTATGATAAGGCTTAAGGGTTAAACCCAGCTTCGTTCAAACATCTCCTACACAAACTTAGTAGATCGCTGGCGCGAGCCTTCGATTCCTCAAACAACGGATGGTCACTAGTGTGTATCCCGGTTCGCTGGCGCGTTATTTTCATAACGGAAGGTCACCAAGACACACTCTAGATCGCTAGCGCGTTATGAGATTAGTCTAAAACTCGGATGGTCACTACCTTGTTCATGCATTTGACATTCTTACTTAGCCATTACCATATCCAGATGCTCGAAAGCTAACAACGAATACCGTAACTTGGTAAAGGGTAGGGATTAAACATTGGGTAATACATAAATTGGTGTAAAATAAAATAAACAAACATGTAGATTAAGTCCTAACAAGTGTGGTTAATTACTTCCCAACCATCCCATGAATAAGACACAAATCATAGACTAACTCACGTTTTAACACGGAAACTCACGCTTTAGTAGGTAGACATGTATTAAACTCAATAATATCTCATTCAGAGAATAAACTTTAGTTGGCGTTCCCATAACGGCCAACTCCCTTGCAATCCATATATATAATACAACAAGCAGTAGCGATATCTCTACTAGTACACAACTTTACATCGTTGGTTTATCAAACCTACCAACTTCTTCTTTCTTCTTCTTTTCTCTTTTTTCGATTTTTTTTTATTTAAGAAACCAAATACTAAATGGTGTAAAATTTCACCACACCACCATCACAATAAATCTGGATAATTTATCTCCATACTTTTCATAACTTCACACATAAAAGTAATAGTGAAAGTAATAAACACACGAAAATCAAAAATACAATATCTACTTTCACTCCATTGCATTGTGCAATTCCCGACCTAACCAAAGATAATAATTTACGCACATGAACACAGGAAACGTGGGGAATACACATTTTACCAAAAGCAACTAACCACGGACTTAAATCTACAAGGTAGGCTAAGGTATAAAGGTGTAACGAAACATTTTTAAATTGGTGTAAGAAACGAAAGGAATGGATCTGAGGGTTTTTCTAGGGGTACCTTAGTCTAAAAATGAGAGTAACAAAAGGGTTTATACGGGGGTTAACTAACCAGTGTAGTTAGTTAATAACATATAACATATAAAGGCTATTTGGGCGTAATCCTAGAAATTTACCTAGTTAGTCAAGTCACTCCAATTATATCAATAATACTCATTATGGTGGTCTCGAATAGTATACAAGCCAAGTTCTAAAGTTTACTACAAGTCACCGGCACACTCATATTTTTGTGGAATTTGGGTAAAATATTGGGAAACTGAATAGGCTTAATTCTCACAATTTGGAAATATGGGTTATGTGTGCGGTCATGCAACTTAGATTTAACAAAAACATGCTAGAAAAAATTTAAATTTAAGCATATTAAGCACATATTAAGCAAAGTTTTTGAAAAATAAGGACAAGTGACGTTCTAATTCTCCATCCCCCCACTTAAGATAAACAACGTCCTCGTTGTTTAAAATTGAAATTAAAAACAGGAAATAGAAAGAATTAGAACGGAAAACACCCCTGAGATTTGCTCGGTATGATCCTCCATTATGCGTTTGCGAGCAACTTTTTATTTTCTGTGTGGAATGGTGTCTCTATGCCAACATGGCTACAACACACAGAAAATTCAGAATATATGTAAACCTCCACTTCCTTGTAAATAACCTGTGTTAATTAGAAAATCAGCTAGTGCATATCTTGTTAATCGATGGTTAGTTAAAAATAAACTTAAAAATTAAAAATTAAAACTGGAAATTTCATCAGGTCAGTCGATACGCCGCACCCATGGTAAGGGATGCGCCATATCGACCCTGGAATAAAATACAAGTCAGAAATTTGATACGACGCATCCTTAAACATGGATGCGCCTCATTTCAGAATGTTTAAATGTAGAAAATTAAATGCAGAAAAATAAAGGATAGATATGACTTGTGCAGTCGATACGCCGCATCCATGGGAAGGGATGCACCGAATCGATGTGCAGGTCTGACAGACTCGATAACAGAAAATAGTAAAGATAAATTCGGGTTATCTCTCGGTGAGCACTTTTCTTTATTCCAGAATCTTCAAGTTAGACTCATCTTCAGCTCTATTTTGTATCATTGATGCTCACATGTCCATGTGTGAGCCATTTGCCGATTATCTCATTACGGACATATTCAGGTCCCAAATTTAGCACTCCTTTGTAGAATTCTTTCATCTTTTGGTATGGATACTCGATCCCTTTCTGTACATCCTATTCATCTACAAAAAGAAATGGTGAAAATCTATAGCATACCTTGTTTGCGGCATGTTTAAATCTTGGGTGAGCATGAGGCATCATATAGGTGATTTTGTTGTTTCCATTGTGAAAGGTTATTTTCCCTTCAAATCTCTTGGGATCAATATTAACTTCCCTACAAAATGGTTTTCCAACAATTACGTCACCCATTTCCTTGTCACGATAAGCATCCATATCTTCCACCACAATAAAATCTATAACAATTGCAAAATTTCCAAAAAAAATAGGCACATTCATAAAAGCTCCAACTACGTTCCTTCCGCTATACTCAATCTTCTGTCTCATAAAGGAATTGTAAAAATATTTTGACATTACGTTAATTGGCAAAATAGGGAAGAAATTAGCATCTACATGTTTGCAACCTATCATGCATGGAAATTGTAAATTATAAGCACAATCGACATGGATTCTTCTACCATAATCACAAAAGCTAGGATATCCCTCTGTCACACCCCCAAATTACATGACTTGCAGCGGAATGAAGCATTCGAGGGCGCGACTGATCATAGCACCACAGTTACAGTTATATTGAACGACTTAAAGTGTCATTTAGAAAACACATCGTTTGATCATTTAAAATATTCAGAGTTTACAAAACAAGGTCCCAAAAGGTGTTTCAAGTTTGCGGAAATCAAGTTCATACAAATCAAACGATAAGTAAGTGCATAAAAATAAAGTGAGACGCGTCGTCACCGCGACTCCATGGTATGCCCCATATGCAAGCCAACATGCGATACCTTATTTACCTGAAAATACATTGCTAAAAATGGTCAACAATAATGTTGGTGAGTTCATAGGTTTATGTAAATGAAATGCTTCTACGGTAACCACAAGTATAAAGTGTATGACAAAACAATGCCACATAAAAATGATACATTAGCTCTTAAGCTCATGACCCCGAAGCTAGACTGAAATGAAATGCCCCAACTGAGTGTTTTGCCAGACACTCTGATATGGATCAAATGAAATGCGTTCGTTTGACAAGTTGGCGCTACCAACCCGAACGGAGGAGTCACCCTCAATAGATCTATTCACTCACTCTCGCTTGCTCACAATTAACGGTTCATGATAATAAAAGGGGACTTTAATCTGCGCAATGATGTAACTTAAGCAATGTAAATGAGTTGATACTTTGGTCCGTATGAAAAATGGTGCAATGTATTCTCGCCCGAGAGTTTAGAAATCAACTAATAAATTTATAACGGGGCTATGAAAACTCACCTGATGATATAGCAACAATGACAATTATGGGTGTGATGAAACGAAGCTCGGTCTCTAACCGCGACCTATTATGAATGATATGATCTAAGGTAAGCAATGATACAATGTAACACATGCAAATACGTATGTTATCGATACCACTCGTAAATTTTGAAAATAACGTTTATCGTCGAAAAATACATTTTTAACGTCTCGTTAAGTTATAAACTACTTTTCGTGTAATTATGTTGAAATGATACTTCACGATCCTCGTTTGGTGGTTTATCGGCAAATATAGTGTTTACGTCGCAATTTAATATTTTCCATAACTTGTGAAAATATAACCAAATGACTTTGCAAAGCTAGTCATAGAAGTGTGCTCATTAAGTGTTAGTGATTAAACTCGACGTTTTTGAAAACCTTGTAACAATATCTTAATGTCGTTTTATTTAACTTTTGATCATACTCGTCTGGATTAATTAGAAAATCGGCTATCAATGTTATGTCTTGTAAAAATACTAGTTTTTACACTTAGAAAACATTTCTATTAGGGGCTGTCAAAAATAATATGGTTTGTCGGGTTTCAAACGCGTGTATCTCGGTCGTTATAAGCTCGTTTTCTACGTTCTTTATATCCACGGCTTTGTATAAACTTGAACTAATATATTCTCAGTAGGTCGGCTCCTCTAGATCACGTCTAACGCCTCGTTCTATCCCTTGAAGCTCGGAAAAACAGCAAGCAATTTTCAGAAAGTAGTTTTTCGTCGTCTAACTTTGAAGAATCATAACTTTCTCATCGTAAGTCGGTTTTCACTCATTCTTGCGGCCACGTTTTCATTTTTGAAATTAATTTCTAATTATGAAGGACAAAATATCCCCTGAGTTACTGAGTTTTCCAGATTACACGATTTTGGACAGTAGCTTTTCTATAGTTGTTAAAAATCACTTTTATGGTTCAAGACTTGTTCAAAACTTAATCAAACCACTTCCAATCAACACCGCAACTAATCTAATCCTACCATACACCTTCTTAGGGTGTCATGGGGTCCTAAACATCACCAACATTGGTGGATTTCATGGGGTTACACTAAATATCTATAGATCTATGATTAAAGAGTATTATTGAACAAAGTGGTATATATAACATATATATTTGCATGACCAACTACTAATATAACTTGAAAATAAATCAAATGAAAGTATGAAAAGATTAAAAAGTTTACTTGAAGCTTACTTGATGATTTGAAGAGTTTTGAAGATGAATAAGTATGAAACCTTGGGATTTTTATCTCAAAACCCTAACAAGGATTGTAAATGGGACTTGTTTATAACTTGATCCTCAAAAAATTATGGAATCCTCTTGGTGTTCTTGTCTTGGCCAAGCAAAGAGGAGAGAAAAAGAGAGAATATGATGAACTTTTGCTAGTTAAATTGTTCTTGTATGTGTTTAGGAAATTAAATCAAGAAACATATAGTATCTTGGCATTAATGGTAGTCTCCTAAATCAAGTGCTAATGAGAAGTAGGGGAGCTAAAGGGGGGGGGGGGCACCACATGGAGAAAAAAAGATCAAAGTGGCTAATTAAGGATCATGTCTCCCATTTTATGTGTATTAGTTTGTTTTGTGTATACATTAGGTGTTACCGGGTACCGAGTTAACTAGAAATAAATCGTGAAGAGGTAAAATAAAATACGACGAAGTTGTAAAAATTGTAAAATCATATTCCTTACAAGAATCGGGTGTTAGAATGATTATCGGGTTGAAATATCGCAAATCGACGAAGTTATAAGCTCCTAACGGAAACTATAGCAATTGGTTTAAAAACACCGGGTAAAGTAATAATACAATCTTTATATCATTATACTGAGTATGAAAATATGTTATGATCACTGACGGGAGTATCGGGTATAATGTTAGTAGTAATAACTGAGTGGTAACGTTTATTAAATAATTGAACATACGTAAATGAAAATCACACAAACCCGTGCATGACCTAACATGATAATGATGTTATTGATGATATGTAGACTACTCTAGTCTATATGATGTGTCCTTACCGATGATGCATGAATACGCAGCTAAACCATACTGGTTACGCGCATTTGGATACCCGTAAACCTAGTTTACGTAATGATGAATGGAAATCATGAATAGTGATTTTCCTCCAGGAATGAATAGTGTTTTGTGAATAATAAAATTTTTGAAAACTTCTCAAAGTCTCAAACTGACTTCAAAAATTGTGGGAAACTAGAAGGGGGGGTTGAATAGTTTACCGGTTTAAAAATTTCTTTTAAAAATCTTGTTTTAAAAGTTGGTTATTGGAAACTTTGATTCGAACGCTATGTGTAATCAATCAACACCAATATGAACTACACACTAAGCTAAGTAATAATAACAAATAAAAGTAAAGAGTAGAGTTGGAAAGATCAAACTGAGACAGAGGATTTATAGTGGTTCGGCTACGAAGCTCTTCTTCTCCCTACTCCACTACCCGAGTACCACACTCGAGAGTTTCAAGCACTATGTCAACAACCTCCCTTAAGGCGAAGAAAATTGTACACGTCGCTTATCCTATTACCGACACTAAGCTAGATGTCGAGTGCTAATCTTAGCTAGCACCAATCTACCAAGGTCCACGTGACCAAACACTCAAGCCCAGTGGCTTCAAGAGATCACCAAGATCTCAACACGATCACAATGATCAACACTCACTTCACTCTACTCAACTAACACTAACCTAATGACCCTTGATCTTCTTGATCAATCACACAAGCCCAATGGCTTCAAGAGATGTTCACTATCTCTATAGATCACACTTGATCTTCACTCTCACTCACAAAAAGAAAATAAACTTGATGTATGCTAAGACACAACAAGGTTGTAACAAGTGTTACAAAAACCTATCAACTATAACTCTAGTATCTTCTTGATTACTTGAGTTCTTCTCTTGCTAATGAAGAGGGATGACAACACCTTGTATCAACTTGGATACTTGTGTTCTTCTCTTGCTAGTGAAGAGGTATGAAGAGGATCACTTGAAGGATGATTGGATCACTCTTGAAACAAAGAAAAACTAATCTAATTGACCCTAAAAAGTGAAAGGTGTGAGAGGATTTAGCTAAGGGATTTTTCTGTGTGTGAAGGGTGTCTAAAACTGTGAAAGAGGTGGGTATTTATAGGCAAAGAAAATCTGAACGTTACAATTCAAAATGGTACGGACGGCTCCATTAAATGACCCACGGCTCCGTTAAATTTAATGGTACCGTGGAGCCGTGGTAGACTAGGACGCTCCAAATTTTGTCTTTTCTGGTGAAAACTTATTTGGGGAAGGTTGGAGCTGATTTTGGGGGGAAAAATAGCTGTTGTGATTTTCAAACTTATTTTTCCATTAAAACATTTCTTAATATTTCAAAAATAATTTGTCATGTGTATTTTTGAAAAAATGTTTTGTCCCATTTAAAATGTGAATTTTCAAAACATGAATTCACTTCTTTGATCACTAGTTCAAGTTGTAACTTTGTTCAAGAGTGATTTGCGTAGAAACGGGATCTTCCGATTAAAAACTTGTTAACGTTAATTTTAACGTAACGTGAGTTCACATTTTGTCATCCTCAAAACGTGAAGTAATCGAAAGATATAAATAACGTTTTTAGAACATTATTTGCATCAACAATCTCCCCCTTTTTGATGATGACAAAATATAAACTCATTTTAGGTTAAAATTAGTTTTAACAAGTTTTTAATGAGTTTACTCCCATTTCTCCCCCTTTTTGTCAAATCAAAAAGGTGGTTAAGGCTCCCCCTTGATGTGTACTCCCCCTCATTTGGAGAACACAAAGGAATCGAGCAATGGATCGTGCTACAAAACAAAGTTAGACGACAAATATACAATATCTAACAAGTAGCACATTTTGTCGAACAACCAATCCCTTAAAAGGAAAACCTCCACATAAAAACATTCATTCATAAAACAAACAAGTGTCATAGTAATGTATGACTACATAGAAAGCACAAAGGAAGATAACAAGAAGCCTAAATTCCTAATGACTAGAGGCAAGCTTCATTTCCAAGAGGGGTCCTAAGAATTTATTGTGGAGGACTAAACAAGCAAGTGTTTAGTTGTTTTGGTTAGGAGGTGGTGGAGATTGGGGCCCCATTTGAGGTGGTGGAGGTGTCAAGAGATGTTCTATAAAGTAGAACATGAAATGAATCTCGTCTCTTAAGAAGTAGATGAGATTACGGTTATGGAGACAACATAGGCAATTAGCACTATGTAACTCAAAGGGATGTGGTTGGGTGGGTTGTGCCATGATAGGAGATGGTGATTGTGGTTGGTTTGTTGGAGGTGAAATTGGCATGGCATTGTCCAATGGGGTGAAGGGAGATGGTGTGTATTCCATTGATGATGTAGTGTAATAGGATGATGAAGATGTTGTGTAGGTAGATGATGTTTTAGATGGTGCATAAGGTGGTGATGGTGAGTATGGAGTGGCTTGGGAAGGTGGTGTCATAGCTTCATCATCTCTTGTGAGATCCACAAAGAGTGGTTTTGAGGGTGGTTTTACGGTTATCCTAGGTTTCTTGGAGATTTGAGAGGTTGAACCATGTGTGGAGGACATGGTGTTTGTGTGATGGGAGGTTGAAGGTGAAGTGCAAGAGAAGCTTGTAAGGGTGAGGCCTTAAATAGGCAAGTTGGGTTAAATTTGAATTAAAGTTGATCCTATGGTGTAGGAGGGGAATCCTAGGGTGAATGTGAGGGTGCAAGAATTGCAGGTTTGAGGTTAGGGTGATAGGGAAGTAGGAGCATTAGGAAAAATCCGTTATACAGGGTCACGGCTCCGTTAAATACCCCACGGTACCGTTAAATTTAACGGTGCCGTCCCTATTTAGTGGTGCCGTGACACTGTTGGCACGAAAATTTCCTTGCAGGCTAGTTTTGGGCAGCTAGGGGGAATTTTCTAGGGAAACTAATTCCTGGAAATGAGAGTGCCTCAACTCACTAGGTACTTATTTTCCTAATATATCCATACAATGCTACATCTAGCACATAAGGATGATCATGCAATGTTCTTAAATAATCATAAGCATGCAAGCATAAAAGGACAAGATAAAATATCATTCAAATATCACATAGAATATTCATGTAAGCATGTAAGATAATTTGAACATTAATTCCTAAAATTATCTATTAGTAATAAACCCTAGTGAGAGATATAAATCTCTTCCTAACTACTTATGACTTGAGCATTCCCCCTTCTTGTCACACTCTCGTCTTGAGTATTTGTCTCATTCTCATGATTAGGATCATCAAAGGGTGCATAGTGGGTGGTGAATTCGGAAATGAGGATGGTTGAGACATATGACTCGGTTATGGGTTTCATGACAGGTGTGAACAGGGAGTATTGAGGACCATGAAGGTAAGGGTGAAAGGTCATGAAGTGATGATAGAGACGGGTTAGGAACATCCCATAGGGTATCAATTTATTCTTGTTACCCTTGAGATGAACAATTCGCTTAGCGAAGAAGTAAGCAAG
This sequence comes from Artemisia tridentata subsp. tridentata, assembly GCA_021014915.2. Classification (NCBI taxonomy): domain Eukaryota; kingdom Viridiplantae; phylum Streptophyta; class Magnoliopsida; order Asterales; family Asteraceae; genus Artemisia; species Artemisia tridentata. Next base: position 308,979,239 of record CP139506.1, read on the forward strand.
ATTGTAAGGTTGTTGAGTTAAGAGACAGTAAATCATATGAGCACAACACGCCGGGAGTTGCTCATGATTTCCTGTGAGACTTAGAACATTTTCTCGCAGGATGACTGCCCAAGAAAGTAGTTCATGACGCACTTCTTCCAAACGAATTTTTGTTGGATGTGGGTGAGGGTGAGTACGGATGATTTTGGTTAGTTCGGTTGGAGAGGGTATGTACGAACAGTACGGACTATTCTCCTCACGATAGTGAAAGAGAGACTCAAGACACCAATCTTCAGTATAGGCACATTGCCCATGATTGGGTATTCTAAGGATTTGAGCAAATTGCTCAAGAGTTAGAACGTATTTGAAGTGTTTGACCCAAAAGCAAAGTGACAAGGATTGATCCTCGTTACGTACGAGTTCAACTTGTCGGAAGAACTCCAACACAAAGTGAGGAAAAATGTACTCGTTAATGTGGAGTAGACAATCGAATCCTATAGCTCTAAAGGAAGTGTTGATGTCCCGGTGGTAAACTAGGGATGGATCAACGACACGGCCTTCATGAAACCGACGGGTTTCAAGATTGACATAGGCACGAATGTGGTTACCGGGTGTAGTGGGTTCACGTGAGATTTCGGGTGCATAGGTATCGGTTAGGAGATGATCAAAATCATATTCATGAGACATTTTTGTGTCCTATAAGAAAATTTTAAGAAAAATTTAGAATAAAAACCAGTTGCATACAACACGTGCCTAGTGTGTGCCTATATGCAGACTATGTGGAGGTGCGGTAATCTAGACTCAAAAGAAAAATAATGAGATTACCCAAACACTCCTGATTTCACTTTAGCTCAAACAAATATGTCGAAAAGTACATATTGATTATGTAATTCGAATAATATTTGTGAGATCATGAATGCATGAGAAAGTGTTTTTAGTTTGCATCAACAATGCATGAAAAAGAATAATTTCATGATTCTAATTTTGTGAGATTTTAAAATTGATGGAATTGGGGTGTTTTACTGTTGATGACTTCTATATTTGAAACATTCCTAGAAAAAAATGAAAATCCCCAATTCAATTTTCATCAATGAACAAACCCTAGACTCAAAATTATAAATAAATTAGAGTGAGAAAACTTACAACTTATCTTGAAAAGGTTAAAATGATTGAGGATCTTGAAATCAATGTCTTGAATATGATCTTGAAGAGGTGTAATTGAGTTTTGGGTTGTGAGGTTAGGTTATGACAGCAATTGCTGAGGTTGTGAGGGTTTGAAATGAGTAATGTGGGAAAAGGGGACTGAAATACGAAATGTTCCAGATGCACGGTTCCACGGTACCGTTAAATTTAACGGTGCCGTGCCACATTTAGTGGAGCCGTGATCTGCTGGGACTGTTTTCTGTCCCATTTTGATTTTTTACAAATAAGTCTCGCTGTTTTAGTGAGATCTTATGACACGAGGAAAGAATTTGTACCTAACAAATTCTTATGACTAGGAGTTCCTAAACTTGACTAGACGAGATACACGGGATGACTTCAAGAGTCATGGGATTTATGGAATATGTTCCATCATTCCTAGACCTAGACGGAGGTAGTTAAAGGATTCTCGTTTGAGAGGTTTGGTTAGTATGTCAGCGATGTTGTCTTGAGAAGGAACTTTCTCAATGGAAATATTTCCTTTCTGAACATTATCGCGAAGGAAGTGGTGGCGAATTTCAATGTGTTTAGTACGGGAGTGTTGGACAGGGTTTTTGCTCAAGTCAATAGCACCTTTATTGTCGCACATAATGGGAACATCATCTAAGTATATGCTATAGTCGTTAAGGGCTTGTTTCATCCATAGTGCTTGCTGACATGCCTTTCTGGCGCTTACGTACTCGGCTTCGGTAGTGGAGATGGCTAGAGCCGTTTGTTTCTTGGAGAACCAAGAAGTTAGACAACAACCCATGAAGGTACAAACGCCACTCGTGCTTTTTCGATCCACGTAATCTCCCGCATGATCAGAGTCGGCATAGACAACAGTTTCTATACCGGTCCCCTTGGGATAAAATAATCCCAAGTGTATAGTGCCTTTAATGTATCAGAAGATACGCTTAACCGCTTCAAGGTGAGAGGTTTTGGGATCCTCTTGGAAGCGAGCACAAAGGCAGACACTAAACATGATGTCGGGCCTACTTGCCGTGAGGTATAGTAAACTACCTATCATACCTCTATACTTAGTGCTATCCACGGACTCACTTTCTTCATCTCTCGTGAGTTTTATTTACGTGGACATGGGAGTTTTCATGGGCTTAGACTCTTCTAAACTAAACTTCTAAGCATTTCCTTACTATACTTAGATTGATTAAAGAAGATACCATCTTCCATTTGTTTAATTTGTAAACCAAGGAAGAAATTTAATTCGCCCATCATGCTCATCTCAAACTCGTCATGTATGATCTTAGAAATATCATTGCACAGTTCTGGACAAGTTGAGCCAAATATGATGTCGTCGACATATATTTAAACAATGATGAGATGTGAATCTCTTTTCGTTGTGAAAAGTGTGTTATCAACAACTCCCATGGTATATTCATGTTCAATCAAGAATGCTTTCAGTCTATCATACCAAGCTTTGGGAGCTTACTTAAGACCATAGAGTGCTTTCTTGAATTTATAAACATGATTCGGATGTTTGAAATCAACGAATCCCGGAGGTTGTGCAACATATACCTCCTCGTTGATATAACCATTTAGGAATGCACTTTTCACGTCCATTTGGTACAATTTAAAGTCTAAGGCACACGCGTAAGCAAGGAGTATTCTAATAGATTCTAATCTAGCTACAGGTGCATAGGTTTCATTATAATCTATTCCTTCTTGTTGGTTATAGCCTTGTGCTACCAACCTTGCCTTATTTCTAGTCACGACGCCATTTTCGTCGAGTTTATTCCTAAACACCCACTTAGTTCCTATGATGGTTTGATTCCTAGGAGGAGGTACCAACTCCCAAACTTGGTTGGCGGCGAATTGATTAAGTTCTTCTTGCATGGCAAGTGTTCAACTTTCATCCTTAATCGCTTCACCAACATTCTTAGGTTCTACAGTAGATATAAAACAAAAGAAATTACTTTTGTTTTGAGCTTGTGACCTAAGGGTTCTTTGGTTTAGGTTTCCTATGACATTTTCAATAGGATGGTTCTTGGATTCCTTAACATTGACAATTTCGTCAACTTCAACTATTTCATCCTCAATGTCATCATCTAAGGTTTTCTTGCCATTAACCTCAATGGCTTGTTCCTCATCTAAGTCATCATCCACCAAGGGTGATGTCTTAGTTGGTGGAGGGCTTTCATCGAATGTCACGTTGAGTGACTTTTCGACTTTCATTGTTTCCTTATTTAGGACAATGTAAGCTTTACTATTTTGGGAGTATCCTAGGAAGACACCTTCGTAAGACTTTAGGTCAAACTTGGTGAGGTAATCTTTAGTGTTTAGTATGAAGCACTTGCTTCCAAACACTCTAAAGTAATCAAGAGTAGGTTTTCTACCTTTCATGATTTCATATGGGGTTTTTCCTAAGATAGGCCTAATTAAAATCCTATTAAGTATGTAAGTTGAGGTGTCCACCGCATTACACCAAAACTTTTGCGGAATTGATTGTTCATTCAACATCGTTCTACTCATTTCTTGTAGACTACGATTTTTCCGCTCTACTACCCCATTTGATTGTGGAGTGCGTGGAGCTGAGAAATTGTGAGTAATACCATTAGCATCACAATATACTCCAAATTGCACTTCATTATCAAATTCCCGACCATGATCCGTCCTAATGGAAACTATTGTACATCCTAGTTGATTTTGGACTTTCTTACTAAAAACCTCGAATTCCTCAAAGGCTTGAGTCTTATTCTTAAGAAATCTAGTCCAAGTGTACCTAGAGTAGTCATCAACTATTACTAAGGTGTAGTAGTTTCCTCCGTAGCTCCGTACGGCAGATGGACCGAATAAGTCCATATGAAGGAGTTCTAGGCATCTAGAGGTTGAGACTATATTCTTAGCTTTGTGACTAGAATGAGCTTGTTTTCCAACTTTACAAGCGTCACAAAAGTGTTGATCAAACTTAATCTTAGGTAGATCTCTAACTAGTTCCTTAGATGCCAATGATTGTATCAAGCGCATATTGGCATGACCTAATCTCCTATGCCATAGAGTGGAGTTATCATCTATGGTTGCTAAGCATATCCTATCCTGAGGCTTATTTCCTATTTTCATAACAAATAAGCCATTTCTCCTAACTCCTTTGCCTATGGTTTTACCATCCTTAATGATCTCACTACCCTCTTCAGAGAATATAACTCTACACTTATTATCTACCATTTGACTAATGCTAAGCAAATTAAATCCTAAGTTATCTACATGTTCAACATTTCTAATAGTGAGGGAGTTTTGAGTGATCGTACCTTTGCCAATAATGTTGCCCTTAAGTTTGCTACCGAAAGTGACATTACCTCCGTTGTATGCCTTATATGATGAGAATAGACTTCGGTTGCCCGTCATGTGGTTAGTGCATCCACTATCCTTGACCCATTCGTCAGGCTCCAAGTCGATTCCTAAGCATATCTCATTTGAAGCATGAGCCATTAGACATGTTTCGTCCTTGGGCTTCTTTTCTTCATCATCACCGCTATCACTCCAGGCGCCTCCTATGAGAGCTCGTTGGTTGTTGACTTTCGGTGGCTTGGGACACTCTCATATGAGATGATTAGGATCTCCGCATCTAAAGCATTTCCTATCACTTGTCCCTTTCTTTTCAACATGGTTCTTTTGTGATGTCTTCTTCTCATCACGAGGTTGCCTAACGAACCTACCTCTTCTCCTAAAGAACTTTTTAAAATCCCTAACCGCTAGTGCATATTCCTCATCTTCACTATCGGAACTCGAACATTCCTCATCACTAGACTCCTTCTTGGCTTTCAATGCTAGAGATCTAACTCTCTCGCCTTTGCCTTTGACTATGTCGGAGTCTTTCTTAATTATCATCTCGTGAACTTTCAAGTTTCCTATAAGTTCATCGAGTGACAATGCCGCCAAGTCCTTTGACTCTTCTATGGCGGTGACCTTTGCTCTCCATTTAGGATGTAGAGCTCTAAGAAACTTCCTAACATAGTTCTTACTAGAATAACCTTCATCAAGAGCTTTAATACTAGTGATAATAGTATTAAATCTAGCAAAAGCATTATCTATTGACTCATCCTCCGAAATGGAGAATTGTTCATATTGTTGAACAAGAAGATCTATCTTGTTCTCTTTGACTTGGTTATTACCTTGGTGAGTGACTAACAAAGTTTTCCAAATGTCTTTTGCCGTATTACACATAAAAATTCTTTCAAATTCCTTTTTAGGCAAAGCATTATAAATCATCATTTTAGCCTCATTATTTTTGGCTAATTTCCTTTTAAGTTCATCACTTTATTTATCATAAGAAACTATTTCATCCTTTTTAGTTTCCGGATTCTTTTGAATAGGTTGAAAGTCACCCTCGGTAATAACATGCCAAAGATCAATGTCTTTTGATTTCACATACGTTTCGAATCTTGTTTTCCAATATATAAAGCAATCGGTTTCGAAAAGTGGTGGTCTTTGCATAGATTGCCCTTCTAGATATTTGTCGGAATCCATTGATCGGTTCAAGCTTTAAAATACAATATACTTTTAAAACTTGACTGACGTGGCTCCTGATACCAATTGTGGGAAACTAGAAGGGGGGGTTGAATAGTTTACCGGTTTAAAAACTTCTTTTAAAAATCTTGTTTTAAAAGTTGGTTATTGGAAACTTTGATTCGAACTCTATGTGTAATCAATCAACACCAATATGAACTGCACACTAAGCTAAGTAATAATAACAAATAAAAGTAAAGAGTAGAGTTGGAAAGATCAAACCGAGACAGAGGATTTATAGTGGTTCGGCTACGAAGCTCTTCTTCGCCCTACTCCACTCCCCGAGTACCACACTCGAGAGTTTCAAGCACTATGTCAACAACCTCCCTTAAGGTGGAGAAAACCGTACACGTCGTTTATCCTATTACCGACACTAAGCTAGATGTCGAGTGCTAATCTTAGCTAGCACCAATCTACCAAGGTCCACGTGACCAAACACTCAAGCCCAGTGGCTTCAAGAGATCACCAAGATCTCAACACGATCACAATGATCAACACTCACTTCACTCTACTCGACTAACACTAACCTAATGACCCTTGATCTTCTTGATCAATCACACAAGCCCAATGGCTTCAAGAGATGTTCACTATCTCTATAGATCACACTTGATCTTCACTCTCACTCATAAAAAGAAAATAAACTTGATGTATGCTAAGACACAACAAGGTTGTAACAAATGTTACAAAAACCTATCAACTATAACTCTAGTATCTTCTTGATTACTTGAGTTCTTCTCTTGCTAATGAAGAGGGATGACAACACCTTGTATCAACTTGGATACTTGTGTTCTTCTCTTGCTAGTGAAGAGGTATGAAGAGGATCACTTGAAGGATGATTGGATCACTCTTGAAACAAAGAAAAACTAATCTAATTGACCCTAAGAAGTGAAAGGTGTGAGAGGATTTAGCTAAGGGATTTTTCTGTGTGTGAAGGGTGCCTAAAACTGTGAAAGAGGTGGGTATTTATAGGCAAAGAAAATCTGAACGTTACAATTCAAAATGGTACGGACGGCTCCATTAAATGACCCACGGCTCCGTTAAATTTAACGGTACCTTGGAGCCGTGGTAGACTAGGACGCTCCAAATTTTGTCTTTTCTGGTAAAAACTTATTTGGGGAAGGTTGGAGCTGATTTGGGGGGGGGGGGGGAAATAGTTGTTGTGATTTTCAAACTTATTTTTCCATTAAAACATTTCTTAATATTTCAAAAATAATTTGTCATGTGTATTTTTGAAAAAATGTTTTGTCCCATTTAAAATGTGAATTTTCAAAACATGAATTCACTTCTTTGATCACTAGTTCAAGTTGTAACTTTGTTCAAGAGTGATTTGCGTAGAAACGGGATCTTCCGATTAAAAACTTGTTAACGTTAATTTTAACGTAACGTGAGTTCACATTTTGTCATCCTCAAAACGTGAAGTAATCGAAAGATATAAATAACGTTTTTAGAACATTATTTGCATCAACAAAAATGATGAATAGTGATCGGTGAATAGTAAATGATGAATAGTAACTCATGAATGGTAAATTGTCGAGGTTTGGAAAATGACCTGAAATTGTGATTTGTCACACCCTCAATCTCATCATTGTTTCGAGTATTAATAACATTAATCCTAGGACTATCCACAAATTCTCCATCTTCTATTTCAGGTTCTGGATCCTCCATAAATTGATCATTGAGCTCTAATGGTGTATTAAGGTCATTTAATTCAATATAATCTCCATCACTATGGTCAAGTGATCTATTTTGGACTAAGGCCTCACCCATTAGCCTAGCATCCAAGTCGAGCTCCATTCACTCTCTTAATCCTAGCACATAGACGCTTTTAATAATGCTGTTAATAGGATTATCACACTTATAGACTAATTTGTCATCCCCTACTCTTAAAGATATTTTTCTTTTAAAGACATCAATTTTAGCGTGAGCAGTAGACAAGAATGGTCTTCCAAGGATCAATGGAATTTTGATATCCTCAGGCATATCTAATACAACGAAGTCTACGGGGAAGATAAATTTTTCAATCCTAACAAGCACATTTTCTGCTATACCCTCGGGACATTTCACAGTTTTATCCGCCAATTCAAAAAGTAGCTTAGTAGCCTTGATCTCTTCTTCAATCCTTGACTTTTCCTTGAGCAATCTTCTTAAACTGATTGAAGAGTTAAAGAAGAATTTTGGCTTTTCAGCATCAGCAGCATCCAATAGTCTTCCAGGAAAAGGCACACAAGGCGAAATTTCATCAGTAGTGGTGATTGCTTTGACATGATCTCTTGGATTGGTTTCAGTTGAGCTTGGTAGACTTCCAGATCCCCTTTCTTGAAGTACCTTGCTTATCTGTCCGATTTATAGTTCCAATGCCTTGATCGAAGCTCCATGATGTCTAATAGAAGCATCGGTTGAAGATCGGATTCCTTTGATCAAAGCAGCATTTTCTTCATGTCTCTTGGCAGCATCAGCCATCATCTGCTTCATGGACTCTTCCAAAGTCTGTCTCCTTTCTTGATATGATGGATTCCCATTGTCCCTTTGGTAGTATCCTGGAGTAGCTACCTTATACCTTCCTGATGGTTGAAATGGCTGGCCAAATTGGGTGTAGTATGCTTCTTCTAGTGTCTCTCCTTCATTCTTTGATGGACAATCCTTAGTGTAATGAGGTCCTTTGCATATTTCACAACCAACCTGAGCAGCATACACCTTTTCATCAACCTTCTTGAGATATCTACTAAGTTTATTCAATTGAGCTTGAATAGCAGCATATCCATCAGAAGTATCACTGCTTTTAGTTCTTGTAGAGGTTCCATCGTGTCACTTCTGAGAATGATCAGCCATTTCTTGGATGGCTTTCCTAGCATTTACTGCACTCATTTGAGGTACAGCTCCCTTAGAATCCAAAATCTATCGAGTAGGCACATCCAGACCCTGATAAAACAAAATAACCTCCTGCATAGTAGTCAAATAATGTTGAGGACATTTCAATAATAGATCTTTGAATCGCTCCCAAGCCTGATAAAGAGTTTCATCGGGCTCTTGTTTGATATTGTTGATAGCCTCCATCTTCTTAGAAGTACGAGCAGGTGGGCAATATTTATTCAAAAATTTCTTCTTCAAGTCTTCCCACGCGGTAATTGAACCAGCCGGTTCATTCTTTAGCCACCTGTTAGCAGCTCCTGTAAGTGAAATAGGGAAAACATGAAGCATTAGTTGGTCAATAGACACTTCCTTAGTTGTGAACAAGTCTGCGATCTCAAGGATCCTTTCCACATGCTCATTAGCATCTTCATGCTCCGATCCACTGAAAGCATTCTCACGCAACTCCTTGAGAAATTGACCTTTCAATTCAAACTTGGCCTCTTTGTCGAATTTAGGCCTAACAATACCCGACACATAGTCTTCTCGGGTCTTAGTCATGTATTCCTCCATAGTTGGGTCCGTCATTGTCTCTGTGCTTACTTCTTCACACTGAGATTCTTGATCAGAAAAGTAGTCGAGCTCTATCGAACTCGAGCAATCAACGCTTGTTGTCTTGAAAAGTTCCCTAAGCGAATGAAAAGTTTGTTCAGGTTCTTTGTAAGGTTTAACGAGGTCTTTAGTAGAACTCCTAGTCATGCATTTCCTGAAATCAACACAAAAGCATCAGTAGGATAGGTTTGAAAAACTATAATAACAGAAAACTAATAACGAAAATGGAATACGAAAAATAAAAGTTGCTGATATCTACAGATGATACGCCGTATCCAGTAATCCGGATACGCCGTATGCTCACTTCGTTAAAAAGTTCAGACTTCTATTTTAGAAAAACTATACGCCGTATTGATGGGGATCAATGCGTCATATGTATTAATTTTCAAAATCGCTTATATATAAAAATAAATACACCGTATACGCAGATGCGTATATGCCGTACGTTTGTTACGTGTCAAAATACAAGCTTTTTTATATTAATGCGCCGTATCGATAAAACTCGATACGCCGTGTCTCGCTTATTTAAAGAACTTGAATCTGTTTTTAATAAATAATGGATACGTCGTATGAGGAAAACTCATGCGCCATATGGCGTTTAGGGTTTTGAAAATTTTTCGATTAAAAATAGAATACACCGTATCTAGAGGGATAGATACGTCGTACTCGAATTATTAAATATGATACGCTGTATATAAAATAAAAACGCAATACGCCGTATCTAAATAAATAGATGCGCCGTATCGTTTAGTTCAGCAAAATACAACAGACAGTAATTATGCAGAAAAATAGAAAAACGAAAAACAAACGAAAATTACAGAAAACAAACAAACACAAAAACAGAAAATATGCAGAAAAAATACAATGAATGCAAATAATACAAATACACAACAAAGTTAGTAAATTAAAAACTAAAAATTAATAACTAATTAAGTTAATTCTAAATTAAAGCACTAACAGATATTCAAGTATTAAACAATTCACTCCCCGGCAGTGGCGCCAAAAACTTGATGCGTGTGTATATCGTTGTAGGTTTAGATTATATTATCAAGTTTTAAATTTATATTTAGCCGACTTATCCTATAACACACACTAACGAGCAGTGTACCTGATCAATGTAGCTAGTTGGTAAGTAGAGTGTCGATCACTAAGTGTGGAACGTTAACACCTAGATATCTATCAATATTTTAATCCTAGGTTAGTTCTAAAGCCCTAATCTAACGCAAGGGGGTTTTCAGCCTGAGAGACTGTCACGATGTGTAGATTAAGTAAATAGTAAATAAAATAAGGAAGCGAATGGCACACACGTACATAGATATAAAACATATACAGATAAGAGGCCTAGCCGATAATAGGAAAACTTGTCACACGTTTAATTGCTTAGCTGTATAACATGAGTGCTAAAATCTATTCTCTCTCAGTGGAATTCTTAACACAGGCGTGTAAACACCTAATGATTACTAAGTTTATGTATTATTTATCCCTTTTGCAGACTTACATTAACTATGCAAACGATGCTAATGAAGTAATTGCGCGAGGCTACGTCGACAAGGCGCGATAAACTTAATATGTAATCAAAGCACATGCATTAAGAAACCATATAAACATTGAATACTCTTTATAAAAGCTGGAAACAATTAAGTCCGGTCAAATAGTGAAAAAGACGCTAACTCAACGATTAACAGATTGCTAATACAAGTAAACGAGTTTTCCTATGAATTAAAATACTAGCAGGACCTTCTTACTTCTCTAAATTCGTCCTTTAGATTGTGTATTTGTGACAACCCGTAATTTCAGGCCATTTTCCAAACCTTGACAAGTTACTATTCACGTATTACTATTCATTATTTACTATTCACTGATCACTATTCATCATTTTTGAAGTCAGTTTGAAACTTTGAGAAGTTTTCAAAAATTTTACTATTCACAAAACACTATTCATTCCCGGAGGGAAATCACTATTCATGGTTATCATTCATCATTACGTAAACTAGGTTTACGGGTATTCAAATGCGTGTAACCAGTATGGTTTAGCTGCGTATTCATGCATCATCAGTAAGGACATTTCATATAGACTAGAGTAGTCTACATATCATCCGTATCATCATCATATTAGGTCATGCACGGGTTTGTGTGATTTTCATTAACGTATGTTTAATTATTTAATAAACGTTACCACTCAGTCATTGCTACTAACAGTACACCCGATACTCCCGTCAGTGATCATAACATATTTTCATACTCATAATAATGATATAAAGATTATATTATTAATGTACCCGGTGTGTTAAATTCAATAGCTATATTTTCCGTAAAAGCTTATAACTCCGTCGGTTTGCGAAATTTCAACCCGATAACTATTCTAACACCCGATTCTTGCAAGGAATATGATTTTACAATTTTTACAACTTCGTCATATTTTATTTTAACTCGTCACGATTTATTTTTTAGTTAACTCGGTACACGATAACACCTAATGTATACACAAAACAACTAATACTTGCTAAATGGGGGGGACAAGTTCTTTAATTAGCAACTTATTCATTTCTTTTTCCTTCCATGTGCCGCCCCCTAGCCCCTAAACTTCCAAATGCACTTGATTTGTAAGACTAACATTAATGATTCAAGACTATATGTTTTTGATTTAATTTCCATAACACTTACACATAACAAATCAACTAGCTAAAACATCAAAGTTTTCTCTCCTTTTTCTCTCCATATTGATCGGCCAAGAACAAGAACACACAAGAGTTCATAAACTTTTCAAGAACAAGTGATAATCTATTCTCATTTACACTCCTTGTTAGGATTTTGAAATAAAAATCCCAAGGTTTCTTACATAATCATCTCCAAAACTCTTCAAATCATCAAGTAAGCTTCAAGTAATCTTTTCATACTTTCATTTGATGTATTTTCAAGTTATATTAGTAACTAGTTATGCAAATATATATGTTTCATACCACTCCATGCTTAATCTTTCATTTTAAACAATAGATCCATAAGTTTTATTAGTAATCTCATGAAATCCACCAATGTTGGTGATGTTTAGGATCCCATGACACCCTAAGAAGGTGTATGGTAGGATTAGATTAGTTGTGGTATTGATTGGAAGTGGTTTGATCAAGCCTTGAACTAGAAAATGTGTTTTTGACAACAATAGAAGTAGGTTCTGTCCAAAATCGTGGGATCTGGAAAACTCAGTAGCTCAGGGGATATTTTGGCTTAAATATTCAGAAAATACTTTCAAAAACGAAACCGTGGCCGCTTGAATGAGCAAAAACCGACTTACGACGAGAAAGTTATGATTTTTCTAAGTTTGGCAACAAAAAACTAATTTCAGAAAATTATGCGTGCTGTTTGCCGAGATTCAAAGGACAAAACGAGGCGTTAGACATGATCTAGACGACCCGACCTACTGAAATTATGTTAGTTCATGTTAATACGAAACCGTGGATATAAAGAACGTAGAAAACGGGCTTATAACGACCGAGATACACACTTTTGAAACCCGACGAAACACAAACAATTCCATCAGCTTTTAATAAGAAAAATAATGCCAAGTCAAAAACAGTTTTTGTAATACATCATGTTGAGGGCCATTTTTCTCATTGATCGAGACCTGTATGGTCAAAAGTTAAATGATACGACTTCTAGACATTGTTGCAAGGTTTTCAAAAACGTCAAGCTTATGTCCTAACACTTAACGTACAATATTTCGCGACTAGTTTTGCGAGGCCATTTGGGCATATTTTCACAAGTAATGAAAAGTGTTATTTTTGCTACGAAAACACTATATTCACCAATAGACCACCAAACGAGGATCGGGGAGTATTGTTTCAACATATTTACATGAAAAGTGTTTATTAACTTAACGAGACGTCAAAAATGTATTTTTCGACGATGAACGTTATTTTCAAAACTAACAAGTGGTATCGTTAACATACGTATTTGCATGTGTAGCATCATTTCATTGCTTACATTAGATCCTATCATTCACATTAGGTTGCGGTTAGAGACCGAGCCTCATTTCAGCATATCCATTATTGTCATTGTTGCTAGCGCATCAGGTGAGTTCCATAGCCCCTACCTTTATACGTTTTGGATTACGTTTTGGGGGAGAATACATGCTCAATTATTTTCATTTACCTTCACAAGCACTTTAATCTTTTAAGGATTACCGTGAGTTTCATAGCCCCTACTCTTGTAATACTCGTTTTATAACCGTTTTGGGGGAGAATACATGCTCGTTTTCATCTAAATGTATACTTGAGTTACTTGAACATGCCACTTGTTTAGTCAAACCATTATTTGCTCTGCTTATGAATTTGTTATTCATTCAAATGTATTGTATATTCACTTGTATCACACTTAATTCTTTTTACCCATGGACCAAAGCACTTTAAACATTTATGCCTGCTTAACCGAATGAACCGGCAACAACACTATGTACATACATGACAAATGAACGGGTCACATAACCGAATGAACGAGTAATATGACCGAATGAACTGGTCGCATGACAAATGAACGGGTCACATGACAGAATGAACGGGTCACATGACAGAATGAACTGGTCACATAACCGAATGAATTGGTCACGTAACCGAATGTACTGATCTAACTAAATGTATTTTAAATCATGGTCCACATATTACTTTTGTTCACTCAAACCAAATCTTATTTGGCAGTGGGTTGTAAACACACAGGTTGCAAGTCTTGTATGGGCGGGACTTGGGACTGAGTGGATTTACAATGCCTTTGCTGGGAAATCATTTTCAAATGCTTTACATTGTACACTAAACTCTATGAACTCACAAACCTCGTGTTGACACTTTAGCATGTATTTTCAGGTATAAAGCGATAGCACGCTATTGGAGGCTCTTGGTAGGGCATGGCATGGTCATAGAAGACTCTAATATTCATTTGGGGACCGCTTAACTTAATTATGGGCCTATTTCCGCACTACTATTAACAATGTAAATTTAACACTTTTATTTATAAATTTTATCCTAAATGAAAGAGGTAAAAACCGTTCTTTGTACTTGTGTTGTGATACCAATTGAGTAGCACCCCAGCGACATGTATGCTTCCGCTGGACCCGATTTCTAGGGGTGTTACAGATTGGTATCAGAGCCTTGGCTATAGAGAACTGGGTGATTTTAAAACCTATACTATAGCTACTTACACAAAAACTTAACCCTATGACCGCCACATGCCTGCCTGCCAAGCTGATGCCTCATTTGTGGTTTGTTGCTGACATATTTGATGAGATTTGTATCTTATTATCAGATAGATTATACTCACTTATTCTCATTGATTACTATAATTTCCTTCCATATAAGTATGCTTACTTATCGTACACGTCGCAGCGTTGCACCTTTCCTCACGTAATCTCATCATCCGACCTCGAGTTTGGTCACTTGCCTTAGTCTTTCAGAACGGCTTTCAAATGTGATGGACATATTATTAGTATAACTGAGCCGAGTATTTCAAAATTCATTGAACCTCGGTGGAATATAGGCTGGTCATCTATATTCGACCAGGGACAGTGGGACATAGGCTGACCACCTATGTCCGACTCAGAGATGAATTTTGCAATACTGGGAATAGTTATAATAGAATTATGTCCAGGTTGATTCTCTACTCGATTTCTAAAGGCTTCAAAAATTCATGTGTGTGTACACAATCGTTGCAAGAACATTCACATCTGCATCACCTCGTGAACCACTGCCTAGAAGCATGGCAGCTAACCGTAACACAACCTCAAGCTTTCATTTTATGGCGAGCCACTTTAGGGCATCTACTTTTAGGAAACGTCTTTATCACATCTCACTCTTCTTTTCTTGTTTTGAAGAATCATACCACCAAAGAAAACCACTTCAACGATTACACCAGCTGAGATCAGGAAGCTTGTTGCCGACAGTGTTGAGGCAGCACTAGTAGCCTAAAGAGCAGCCGTAGCCGCTGCTGCTGAAGCCGCTTCTAGGGCAGAGACAGCAGAAGCTGCAGGACAAGCAGCAAATGGTACTAATGGTCGTAAATGCACTTACAAAGACTTCAAGAGTGGTGATCCTATAAAATTCAAGGGCACTGAAGGAGCCACTGCCATGATCCGATGGTTTGAAAAGATAGAATCTGTATTCCTTCTATGCAACTGTCCAGAGGACAGCAAGGTAAAGTTTGCAACTAGCACACTCATTGACGAAGCAATGTCGTGGTGGAACTCTTATGCCCAGCCCATCGGTATGGAAAATGCTCACAAGCTCTCATGGGATGAATTCAAGAAGTTATTGTCTAAGAAGTTTTGTCCACGCACTGAGGTGAAAAAGTTGGAAACAGAATTTTATGAGTTAGTGACTAAGGGCAATGAGATTGAAGCCTACATCAGAAGATTTCAGGAGTTGGCTGCATTGTGTCCAACTATGGTTCTAGACAACGAAAAGCTGTTAGAAAATTTCATTGGAGGGTTACCATCCCGCATCCAGGGGGATGTAATTTCGTTTGACCCACAAACACTGGATGAAGCAATCAGAATATCTCAAAAGCTTATGGCACAGGTGGTGAAGAAGGGGACTACTGTCAACAACAATGACCATAACAACAACAACAACAGCAACCACGACAACAAAAGGAAAAGGGACGACAACCAAGGAAACGATCAAGTTCAGCCGCCACACAAACAACATGAAGTGGTTAGGGCCTATGTTGCAGGGCTAAGTGTAAAGAAAGGATATGCAGGGACGTTACCCAAGTGCAATAAGTGTCGGTTTCACCACAATGGACCTTGCCCCACTCAATGTGGAAACTGCCAAAAGGTCGGACACAAAGCCAAGGATTGCAAGGCTTCCACTCTCGTAATGCATCAGAAAGTTACGGTAACCTGCCATGAGTGTGGAGTAATTGGACACTTCAAGAGTGAATGCCCAGAGCTGAGAAACCAGAATGGAGGAAGAGCTTGTTGAAGTGCAAAGCTCGTCAAGACAACAACGACAATGACAATGGTTAAGAAGGGAACTTCTGCCTTACAAATAAACGGAAACCTAAACTCTCTAGTGTTGTATTTCTTTTGTGTTTCGCTTTACGTTCTATCGTATAAGTTTCATGTACTATTACGAATTCCTATCTACTGAATGTCTTATCTTTTAACACCGCAATGGGACTCAAATATCCACATCTTCTCACCAAATCCACCCCGGAGACCAACATTAACTGAATTCAGGGACTGAATTCCTTTAACGGGTGGAGACTGTGACAACCCGTAATTTCAGGCCATTTTTCAAACCTCGATAAGTTACTATTCATAATTTATTATTCACCGATCACTATTCACCATTTCACTATTCATCATTTTTGAAGTCATTTTGAGACTTTGAGAAATTTTCAAAAAATTTACTATTTAGGAAACACTATTCATTCCAGGAGGGAAATCACTATTCATGGTTATCATTCATCATTACGCAAACTAGGTTTACGGGTATTCAAATGCGCGTAACCAGTATGGTTTAGCTGCGTATTCATGCATCATCAGTAAGGACATTTCATATAGACTAGAGTAGTCTACATATCATCCGTATCATCATCATATTAGGTCATACACGGGTTTGTGTGATTTTCATTAACGTATGTTTAATTATTTAATAAACGTTACCACTCAGTCATTGCTACTTACAGTACACCCGATACTCCCGTCAATGATCATAACATATTTTCATACTCATAATAATGATATAAAGATTATATTATTAATGTACCCGGTGTGTTAAATTCAATAGCTATATTTTCCGTAAAAGCTTCTAACTCCGTCGGTTTGCGAAATTTCAACCCGATAACTATTCTAACACCCGATTCTTGCAAGGAATATGATTTTACAATTTTTACAACTTCGTCATATTTTATTTTAACTAGTCACGATTTATTTTTAGTTAACTCGGTACACGATAACACCTAATGTATACACAAAACAACTAATACTTGCTAAATGGGGGGGGGGGGGGGACAAGTTCTTTAATTAGCAACTTATTCATTTCTTTTTCCATCCATGTGCCACCCCCCTAGCCCCTAAACTTCCAAATGCACTTGATTTGTAAGACTAACATTAATGATTCAAGACTATATGTTTTTTCTTTAATTTCCATAACACTTACACATAACGAATCAACTAGCTAAAACATCAAAGTTTTCTCTCCTTTTTCTCTCCATATTGATCGGCCAAGAACAAGAACACACAAGAGTTCATAAACTTTTCAAGAACAAGTGATAATCTATTCTCATTTACACTCCTTGTTAGGATTTTGAAATAAAAATCACAAGGTTTCTTACATAATCATCTCCAAAACTCTTCAAATCATCAAGTAAGCTTCAAGTAATCTTTTCATACTTTCATTTGATGTATTTTCAAGTTATATTAGTAACTAGTTATGCAAATATATATGTTTCATACCACTCCATGCTTAACCTTTCATTTTAAACAATAGATCCATAAGTTTTATTAGTAATCTCATGAAATCCACCAATGTTGGTGATGTTTAGGATCCCATGACACCCTAAGAAGGTGTATGGTAGGATTAGATTAGTTGTGGTATTGATTGGAAGTGGTTTGATCAAGCCTTGAACTAAAAAATGTGTTTTTGACAACAATAGAAGTAGGTTCTGTCCAAAATCGTGGGATCTGGAAAACTCAGTAGCTCAGGGGATATTTTGGCTTAAATATTCAGAAAATACTTTCAAAAACGAAACCGTGGCCGCTTGAATGACTAAAAACCGACTTACGACGAGAAAGTTATGATTTTTCTAAGTTTGGCAACGAAAAACTAATTTCTGAAAATTATGCGTGCTGTTTGCCGAGATTCAAAGGACAAAACGAGGTGTTAGACATGATCTAGATGACCCGACCTACTGAAATTATGTTAGTTCATGTTAATACGAAACCGTGGATATAAAGAACGTAGAAAACGGGCTTATAACGATCGAGATACACACTTTTGAAACCCGACGAAACACAAACAATTCCATCAGCTTTTAATAAGAAAAATAATGCTAAGTCAAAAACAATTTTTGTAATACATCATGTTGAGGGCCATTTTTCTCATTGATCGAGACCCGTATGGTCAAAAGTTAAATGATACGACTTCTAGACATTGTTGCAAGGTTTTCAAAAACATCAA
The DNA here is from genome assembly GCA_021014915.2 of Artemisia tridentata subsp. tridentata. Lineage (NCBI taxonomy): Eukaryota > Viridiplantae > Streptophyta > Magnoliopsida > Asterales > Asteraceae > Artemisia > Artemisia tridentata. The sequence goes on from CP139506.1 coordinate 308,997,544, forward strand.
GCTTATGTCCTAACACTTAAGGTACAATATTTCATGACTAGTTTTGCGAGTCCATTTGGGCATATTTTCACAAGCAATGAAAAGTGTTATTTTTGCTACGAAAACACTATATTCACCAATAGACCACCAAACGAGGATCGGGGAGTATTGTTTCAACATATTTACATGAAAAGTGTTTATTAACTTAACGAGACGTCAAAAATGTATTTTTCGACGATGAACGTTATTTTCAAAACTAACGAGTGGTATCGTTAACATACGTATTTGCATGTGTAGCATCATTTCATTGCTTACATTAGATCCTATCATTCACATTAGGTTGCGGTTAGAGACCGAGCCTCATTTCAGCATATCCATTATTGTCATTGTTGCTAGCGCATCAGGTGAGTTCCATAGCCCCTACGTTTTGGATTACGTTTTGGGGGAGAATACATGCTCAATTATTTTCATTTACCTTCACAAGCACTTTAATGTTTTAAGGATTACCGTGAGTTTCATAGCCCCTACTCTTGTAATACTCGTTTTATAACGATTTTGGGGGAGAATACATGCTTGGTTTCATCTAAATGTATACTTGAGTTACTTGAACATGCCACTTGTTTAGTCAAACCATTATTTTCTCTACTTATGAATTTGTTATTCATTCAAATGTATTGTATATTCACTTGTATCACACTTAATTCTTTTTACCCATGGACCCAATCACTTTAAACATTTATGCCTGCTTAACCGAATGAACCGGCAACAACACTATGTACATACATGACAAATTAACGGGTCACATAACCGAATGAATGAGTAATATGACCGAATGAACAGGTCGCATGACAAATGAACGGGTCACATGACAGAATGAACGGGTCACATGACAGAATAAACTGGTCACATAACCGAATGAATTGGTCACGTAACCGAATGTACTGATCTAACTAAATGTATTTTAAATCATGGTCCACATATTACTTTTGTTCACTCAAACCAAATCTTATTTGGCAGTGGGTTGTAAACACACAGGTTGCAAGTCTTGTATGGGCGGGACTTGGGACTGAGTGGATTTACAATGCCTTTGCTGGTAAATCATTTTCAAATGCTTTACATTGTACACTAAACTCTATGAACTCACCAACCTCGTGTTGACACTTTAGCATGTATTTTCAGGTATAAAGCGATAGCACGCTATTGGAGGCTCTTGGCAGGGCATGGCATGGTCATAGAAGACTATGATATTCATTTGGGGACCGCTTAACTTAATTATGGGCCTATTTCCGCACTACTTTTAACAATGTAAATTTAACACTTTTGATAATAAATTTTATCCTAAATGAAAGAGGTAAAAACCATTCTTTGTACTTGTGTTGTGATACCAATTGAGTAGTACCCCAGCGACATGTATGCTTCCGCTGAACCCGATTTCTGGGGGTGTTACAGTCTTTTGCTGCAAATTCGTCTGGTTTTCTTCCTTGTTATGTGTGTGTCGAATGTGGCTGTCGAATGGTGTATTTATACTTTCGGATGACAGGGTCGATACGGCGTATCCATTAAGTTGATACGCCGTATCTAGGTAACTTCGCGTGGGGTCCAACATTATTATATTCTGAAATATTCGTACACCATCATAAGATACAGCGCAGCTTCAATCTTTGTACTTCGCATCGTCCTTCAAAATCTTGGATTATCTGGTGAAGTCTTGAGATTAATACTTCGCTTATCTGGAATGTAATACGGCGTATCTGGAGTAAAACAAGTCAAATCTTCTCGTCGACCAAGGTTTCATATACGGCGTATGGGATAATTCCATAAGGCGAATGCTTCAAAGTCAGGCAATGGTCTTCATAATTGTCTAAGTCTTTATGTACGGCGTATCTGTTTAGAATGATACGGCGTATCTTCCTTCAGTTCAGTAGAGTTTTCCAACTTGATCCTTTTTGCTCCAATTTACGTCCAAAATAGCTAACTTTCACCAAATTCTTGTTTATAACTAATAATTACAAAAGTAAACGATTAAGTATCAATTCTCATATTAAATAATATAAAACAAGCGAATAACATAGGAAAAATTATGTCAATAAAATCTAATTATTTGATATCATCATGTTTGCATCAGGTACCTGAGACAAGCCATCAGTGTCATAAACCGGGCCTGTATCACTCATGTGGAGTTCCTGCATGTTGCCATTAACATAACAGCTGCATTAGCTTCAAGATCTTCCATTTCATCATCAGAATTAGCAGAGGCCATGAAGCTGTTTTCGTTGTTAGTGAGAGTTCCTCCAGCTTCATCTTTGAGAGCTAGATGTAATGCTTGCTTGTGATAGTCATTTCCTCTGACCCTTGGTTTAGGACATGCATTAGCCAAATGACCCTTGCAGTTACAGTTGTAGCACCTGATCACTGCATTCCTAGTTTGTGTATTACCAGTTTCAATGATTTCAACCCTTCTTTGATGAGCACCTGCATTGTCCCTACTTCCAGTAGCAGCATTAGACACTTGACCATTTCCCGAATTCCCTGCATAACCACCAGTTCCCATCTGTCGTCCATAAGATCGATTCTGCACTTCAACCCGTCCACCTTGAACTACAACTTGATTACTTGGATTAGATGAATTGCGAAGACGATTACTGGATTTGTTTACAAATTTGCTGAAGGCTCGAGCAATGAAAGCAAATCCTTGATTCAATATATTAAATGCTTCCTCTTCTTCATCATGTGCTTGTGCATTATAATAACCTGAAAACACGAAACGACATTTGAACTTTTGAATACGAACATTACCTAAAGCTTTTGAACATTTGACTGAGTTATGTACTTATGCAATAGGTTAAGTTACAAATGAAAAATCCAAACCTAAGTTTAATGAATTTGACACACTTATGTTCCTAAATTTATACATATCATACGATTTAACTAGTTCACTAAGGGTCCGATTCTATTTTTTATTTTGTGCCCAACTTATACACTTTGAAACATGGTCATTCATTTGAATTTTTGAAGAGGAATAAATCCAGCCCACATCCCATATACTCGGCATTTCCAGCCCATGTAATCCCTATTCGTTTCTCATTTCTTTAACCAACTGTACCTTACACTTTCTCTTCAAAACACCAAACCCTAAAAATATTACTAGATCGGTAGCCTCCATATTTTTCTTCCAAAGAAATCCAAGAAGAACGAAGGTTTATAGCAGCAGCCAGTTGGTGACCAAGGTGGTGAGTACAATCGTTGGAGTCTGGTGATGGATTCGAGCCCTAATCCTTTTTCCCCATTCGGTTTTCTTTCAATGCAACGTCCAGGTCATTTGTTTTCTGAATTGCTCTCTTAATTCGACACATATACACATTGAACAAGATCAATATCATGTTAAAGAAATCATTAAAAACCATGTTATAAAATTTTTTGGTTGTCTCGTCAGTTAAACACATGAAATCATAAAATGTTGCACCCTTTGTGTACTGTTTGTGTCGTGAAATTATGAGGTTGTTTTGGTCTCTTTGTGCTAGCCCTAATTGACATTAAAAATCCATACTTGGTCATTAATCAGACATTAATTATGAGCTACTAAAATTTGGAAAACCCTAGAAATTAATTAGAGGTCGATTCGGGTTTATAAGGGCTTAAGGAGTTGTTTCCTGTAACAAGGGTAAGCTGTCCAGAAATTTGGGTCAATTGAACGGGGTCTATATTGATAATACCAACGTGTTTTTATGTGACTCTTGATTCTAAAACTTAGTTTGGGATTTTTACTCTCTGGATATTAAGTTTTATAGCCATTGGAGGTCGGAAGGATGGTCTTTTGATTTTTGAGAGATTAAGTGTCAAAACTGTATTTCGTATGTCTGAAAATCAGTTTGTGTTTTTTATTTTTAATTTTCAAACAATAAGGAGTTAAGAGTTCCCCTTTTACATGGGTGATATATAATTTATGTGTGACTTTCTGGAATTGTTGAGGAATTTTCTGAGGTGTTCAAGTGGGTCTAATAAATGCAAACTTTCAGGGTGTACCTGCAGTTCACTTTCTGGACATGTTTGGGTAAACGATTTTTGAAATGGTGTTTGCACTTGGAAATAAATTCTGGGAAAATTCATGTAAGCTCTTAGGACATATAGGTACATTTGTAAATTATTGTAGCTTCTGGATTGGAGTCTTGGTATGATTTGAAATTCGTTAAGTGAAGGTTAAAGTATACTAAAATCAGAAATTTATTAAGGAACTAAGGGTCTTGTAAATTCATATCAATTGATGTGTTTGAACTCTAAAAGGTACTTAAGTGATAATCATGATATATTGGGTCATAGGTTAACCTAATTTTGATAATGAAACCCTAAGTGGATTAATTATGAATTATGACCCGAAGTTACGAAAGTTACTAATTTTGGAAAGTTACTAAATCTGGATACATACTAATTATGGAAACCTGCTAAATCTGGAAAGCTACTAATTATGGAAAGTTACTAAGAATGTAAAGTTTCTAAAAATAGAAGGAAACCCTAATATGTTAATCTGCTCAACAACAACTGATGAATCAGTAATAACTTATGAAATGGTTATTAAATAATAAGACGATCATTAATTCGTATAGATTCGTTGAAGAAGGAGTAACTTCCGATCCTTGTGTTTTCTGATATGGTTTCATTTGCGGTTTGAGGTACAGATATTCTACCTTTTCTCGGTAAAGGTTTCTCATGACTTTCCGATCCTTGACTTTGATTCCTTTGCTATGATATGATCTGTTTGATATGATTCCATTGATATGAGCCTTTGCTATGATTCCCTATGATATGATTCAGTTTGCTATCCATTCCATTATGATATTCAGTATGCTATCTCATTTGATATGAGATTTTGTTCAGTTGATATGCCTTTGTTAATTATGCTATAGTATCTCTGTTATGATTATGGATAGCTTTGCTTTGCTTTGCTTTACTTTGCTTATTCTGTTCTGTTGCCCGAGCTATTTCTGAACTAGCCATGGAGGTACCATGGCCATGTCATTGAGGCACCAATGGCATGACACTTTCTGTGGAGGTGTGATTGATCCACGGCGTTCCCTTCTGTTCTGATATATATATGATTATTGCGCACATGGCCATTCTGTTATATGTATGTATAGTCTCGTACTTGCATATGTATTCTGTTTTGCAGGGAGCGTATGGATGCATCCTAGGTATTTGTCTGTTTGGATATGGTTTGACTTAGTGATTGGTAGTGCGTGCCATGCACCCCATTTCACTTCTGGTACATTGGAGCTAGCTACTCCTTGTACAACTTATGATTTGACGGATATATGGATATGATATGATTATTATCCTCTGTTTGATTCCTTTGACTTCATTATGATCTCCTTATGTTTCGCTACGATTTGCTTCTTATGGTATATGACATTTTGTTCAGTTGATCCTTGATCTCTTATTCGTTTGGCAGATGATATTCGTTCAGCAGGAGCTTATGTTCCTTTTCCCTATACTTATATATGTTCGATTATTCGTTTTGTTTATATCTGTTCACTGGGCTTTTTAAGCTCAGCCGCATTTCTTTTCCTGCGGCAGGTTTTAGGTTGGAAGCTGGGATTTGAGGGAAGAGTGCATAGGAGCTCTTAGTGGACCACCCTGATGATAGATACCCATTTGCTTCTGGATTAGACTTGGATATAGCTTCAGTTAAATTTAGTTTGGTTTTGTACTTCTGTTTTGGAACTCATCATGTTTAGAGTTAGTATTTTATTATCATCTTAGAATACCTTTGTAATTATTATGTTTATAAGTCTTCCGCTTGCGTTTGTATGTTCTTATTGACACCATAATGTAGCATTTTGACCCTTTTCGGGTTGGCGTGCTACATGCATAGAACATGTTGTCTGGTTGTTCATATGGAACAAGGTGATTGTCAGTTGATTGTTGTAAAGAATCATACGGAACGATCTGAGTAGAAGGTGATTGTTGAGGATAGGTAAAGTGATGTTGTTGTTGACCAAATGCATGATTCGACAGTGGATATGGAGCTTGATTAGATTGAGCCATAAGTGCAAGTGGGTTCTGAGGAGGTGGTGAAGGTTGATACATTCCACTGAGAGCTCGATCTTTGTCAACTTCAGATTGATGGTGCTTCAGATAATCATACAACAACCCATACTTTGCATTATGAAGGTTTTTAGCTTGACGAACAAATGTGACATACTTCTGCCAGTCTGGACCTAAATAATTGAGAAACTTAGTGTTGATAGCAATTTTAGGTAAGATGATATTGTGTCGGTCCAAGTCATTGATGATGTTTGTGAAGCGATGATAGTATGATTCTAATGACTCTCCTGGATCAATCATGAATGTCTCATATTCAAGATAAAGCTTGGATTCCATGTCTTCTTGGTTTAGTTCAGTGCCTTCCATCAAAAGATGTACATGTTCCCACATATCCTTAGTAGTCTTTTGACCATCAATACTTCGGTAAATTGGATTAGGTATACCAAGAAGAATATACTCCATTCCAAGTTCATTTGCCTCACGGTGTAGGATCTGTTCTGGTGTAAGTTGATTCTCTGGTAGAGTAGTTACAGTCTCAGGTCTTGGGGGAACAGCAGTTGCATCTCCGGGAACCGTTAAAGTTGGCATTTGAAAGGGTCCTTCAAGGATAACTTGCTTCAGGTATTTTCCATGAGGTTTTCAGAGTTCCATGAACCTTAAGAATCGACTTGCCCATTGAACATAATTTCCAGGAGTGAGCATTGGAGGTCTTTCTAGTGAACCAGCTTCATGAATTGATTGTTGGCTGCTTATAGCTTCACACATTTGATCAAACCAATGTGGTTGTTTTGGTGGAAGAGGCAATGGGTGCATAGGGAATTGTTGTGTTGGGTATGGTTGTTTTTGATGGAATTGTTGTTGTTGAAAGAATTGTTGTTGTTGCGGAGGAGGGAATAGTTGTCCCTGTTGGTAAGGATTGTAATAAGGATACGGTGGTTGAGACATAATTGATTCTTGTGTTAAATGATGGATCTTGTAGATGGTTAAGAAGTATATTGAAGTGTTGATAAGTTAAGTTCCTTTCTTGAAATTTTTGACCTTGTTCGTAAGGTTTCTTGCTTGTTCGAAAGTTTTGTCCTTGTTCAAAAGCTTCTGACCTTGTTCGAAATTTTCTGTCCTTGTTCAAAATTTTCTGTCCTTGTTCGAAAGTTCTGGTACTCGAAAGTTTCTAGCCTACTCGAAAGTTAGTTACTCGAAAGTTTTCAAACTTGCTCGAAAGTTTGTTTACTCGAAAGTTTTCAAACTTGCTCGTTAGTTTGGTTACTCGAAAGTTTCTGACTTGCTCGAAAGTTCAAAAGTTTCGAATATAACTTTCTAATTTGTACAAATTAGAAAGATTCCTAAGTGTTGAAGTGCTTTTCTAACTTATACAAGAGAGAAAAACACTGAGTAATCCAAATATACTGAAGATAACGCCTGGAGTGCTTGTTCGAAAGTTTAGGGTGTAAGCTTGCTCGAAACTTTAGGTTATTAGCTTGCTCGAAACTTTAGGGTATTAGCTTGCTCGAAACTTTGCACGAATATTTCAAAACACTAAAATTTCAATGAAAACTGTTTTTAGACACAATTTTCTTGTACAACCAACCTTATAAACACGAAAACTAAAGGAAAGCTGAAAACTTTAATGTTTTTAAGAAAGTTTTATGTTGTTCGAAACTTGGTAGAACAAAATAGTACGACTTAAAAAACTTAATTTTTAGCCTAAAAGTTTGAAACTTTCTTGTTCTAAAAGGTTTGTAACACTAGTTTGTAATCAAAAGAGTGCTAAAACCGAATAAACAAACAAGAAAAGATCAAAAACTAAAAAAATACGAGAAGAAAAGAGAGTTTGTTTGCTCGAAATCAACACAAAAACACTTCTAACCTTCTTCTAGCGATTGATACTACTTGTTAGGTCACCATAATAGATTCAACACAAGTATAAATATGATAGAAATAAGAGAGAGATAAATATGGTCAATTACTTCAAGTAATAAAGTGACAAATGTTTGGTAGCATATATGAAATAACCAACACCTCACTATGTGAGGTTACATAAGTATTTATAGGAGAGGAAGCTAGGGCAACATCCCTAGTTCCTTCCATATACACGAATTCAATAAGTCCTAGGCCCATGGGCTTGTTACATAGGCCTTAGACTAATTACTAACTTACAAGCCTAATATAATTAACAACCTATTACAATAAAAAATGACCGACACTTTAATATTGATTATAAGTGATCCCAACAATAACTACAACCAACATTAAAATACATTTAATCAAAATATTAGGCATGATCAAATAGAAAATATATAGTCAACAACTCAAAATGCAAATTTCAAATCAACATGCGTAGATGCAAACAATCGATTACATTATAATATATTCATCCAAATCAACATTATAATACAAAACTAATTCCAGTTCGTATTATAATACAATACAATAATTTTAACTATTATAAACTATAGTTTTGATGTTGATTAAGATTATTAATTTTGATGTTTTTTTATTTTTTTTTAAAGATTATTAGCGAAAACCAATGTTGCAAAAATCGAGAATCGGTAGCCGGGCGGTCGACCACCCTGCAACGATTAATCAGCCAAGGTGGGATTAATCGGTGATTAATCGGATTGGCATTTTTTGCATGTTTTGGGTATTTCTGAAGACCAAACTAAAGATCGTAACTGATTCCAAGCCTACTATGTTTCCAAACCTCAATAAAATGCTCCAATTCTGATTATGAGGCTCATTGTGCGTTATAAGTGAAATAAACGATCCCCAAATTAAGTAGAATGCCTAAATTTTTATTTTTTTAAAGCTGACCGATTTGGCTGATTCGGCCGATTTTTGACCGATTAGGCCAATTTTTGACCGATTTTGCAGATTTTTGACTGATTAGTGGCCTTTTTTTGCCTAGACCGATTTTTTTGACTGATTTTCAAAATTCTACAAGGTATACGGCCGATTAACGATTAATCGGCGATTAGTCAGCATATTCGGCCGATTTTTGCAACATTGGCGAAAACATATATACTTTTTATTTAAATGTATTTTTTTCCTTATTTATTGAATGGTAATCTTTTCTCAATAAGAAACGTCTTACCAAATATAGGAGATACGTTTTGAAAGATTTTTAAGACTATAGTTATCTTCATCGATATTTTTCTATATTTGAATTACGTTTTACAATCTATATATACTTGCCGAACAAAATTATTAATATTGGGAATTAAAGCTTCTTGGATTACTGCTGCTCATGATAGTTAAGAATGCTCAAAGGAATTAAAACTGCTCTTGGGAATAAAGGAAAATACACCAAGTGTTTTACTATTGCTAATGAAGATATTAAGACTGCTGGTATATTTTACTACTGCTGGAACAAGTTACAACTGCTGCTGAACTTCATGGAAAATACTCTAAGTAGTTAGTGCTGCTAGAAGAAAAGTTAGTATTACTAGTACTAACTTACTACTGCTAAAGAGTTAAAGCTGCTAGAGTTATTATTACTGCTGCTAGAGTGTTTAGTTAATACTGCTTAAGAGATATACTTGTATAGTCGGTTAGATAATTATAGAAAAGATTCATTAAAATAATTTATCTTGTATAGAAAGTTATTGTAAGCCGACTAGGACTCCTTAGTCTATAAAAGGAGGTCCTAGGGCATTGAGTTAGATACGTGTTTTTCATATAGCTTCAAGGTTGTAAACCCTAATACTAGGAGAGTATTCGTATTATTCATCAATAATATTGAAGCGTTTTGTTTGTTAAATCATTGTGTTCATTACTGTTACATTCATACAAAGTTCTTCTTAATATCAAGTACTAGATTCCGCATAGTATTTAATAAAAATCAAACACAGTTTCTATACCTTAGTTGTACTAGATATCTAGTATAACTAAACATTTACAAGCTAAGGGATTCGATCAAGTGCATAACTGGGTTCAACAAGTGGTATCAGAGCTTGTGATCTAGAAGCTGTGATCAAGAAGAACCTGTTTAAGCTCGAGATTTCTTAGATCTTACTGAAGACATGGATTCGGAGTCTACACATATGGTTGCTGCATCAAAGGTTCCAATGCTCAAGGCTGGTGAGTATGAGATCTGGAGAATGCGAATTGAGCAGTACATCCAGATGCTTGATTTTCAACTCTGGGATGTCATTGAGAATGGAAACGAACCATCAAAAACAACAAAATCTGCAGAAGGTGTTATTACAGTGGTGCCTCTTACAACTGCTGAGGAAAAAGCTCAAAAAAGATTGGAAGTTAAAGCAAGGAGTACTTTGATGATTGCTATTCCTAATGAACATCAGTTGAAGTTCAACTCCATTAAAGATGCCAAGTCTCTAATGGAAGCTATTGAAAAGAGGTTTGGAGGTAATGCTTCTACAAAGAAGACAAGGAAGAATCTCTTGAAACAGCAGTATGAAAACTTCTCTGCTCAAGGTTCTGAGGTACTATATCAAACCTTTGATCGACTTCAAAAGCTTATAAGTCAACTAGAGATTTTGGGTGAGCAGATCTCTCAGGAAGATATGAATCAAAAGTTTTTGAGAAGCTTGTCCTCTGAATGGAACACACATATTGTTGTGTGGAGAAACAAACCTGATCTTGACACAATAAGCATGGATGATCTTTACAACAATTTTAAGGTGTATAAACCAGAGGTCAAAGGATCAAATAGCTCAAGTACAAACTCACAGAATATGGCATTCATGTCCTCTGCTAATAACAACACTAGCAATACCAATGAAACAGTTACTACTGCTCATGGAGTTACTACTGTTAGCATCAAGTGACTGCTATTAACTCAACAAATCTTGACAACTTGAGTAATGTTGTGATTTGTGCTTTCTTGGCTAGATAGCCCAATAGTCCTCAACTAATTAATGAGGATCTGGAACAAATTCATCCAGATGAGTTGGAAGAGATGGATTTAAGATGGCAGATGGCTATGTTGACAATGAGAGCTAGGAGATTCTTGAAGAAAACTGGAAGGAAGCTGAGAGTCAATGGGAGTGATAACATTGGCTTTGACAAGTCCAAGGTGGGATGCTATAACTGTCATAAAAAGGGACACTTTGCTAGAGAGTGCAGGGCACCAAAGAGTCAAGACCACAAGAATGGAGAAAGCTCAAGGAGAATTGTGCCTGTGGAAACAAGTAATTCTACAGCTTTGGTATCTTGTGATGGTTTGGGTGGCTATGATTGGAGTGACCAGGCTGCAGAAGGACCCAACTATGCATTGATGGCTTATTCATCTTCAACCTCAAGTTCTGACTCTAATGTATCTAATGATTCTGGTTGTTCTTATAAATCTTGTTTAGATAATGTTGAGTTACTTAAAGCTCAAAATAATAAACTGATAGAAGATTTAAGAATGTTTGAATGTAGTGTTTAGCCTATAAATTATGATTAGAGTCAGTGGAGAAAAGACTTGAATTCTTTAAAACAAATGAGTCTGAGTATGTAGAAAAGATAAGTGTTTTAAGGAGTGAAATTTTTGTAAGAGATGAACTTATTGAAGAGCTTAGAAGAAGAATTGAAGTTGCTAAAAAGGAAAAAGATGTAGTTCAGAAGGAAAAAGAATGTATTCAGCTTACAGTTAATAAGTATGAACATGCATCTGAAAATGTGAATAAGATTATAGATTGTCAGATTTTTGACAAATGTAGGAAAGGTAGTGGTCTAGGATATAATAATGTTCCCCCTCCCATTACAGGAAAGTTTTGCCTCCAACAAAGGATTTGTCTTTTACTGGTCTAGAATAGTTTAAGGAACATGTAGTTGAGATGACTAAGGAAGAAGAGTCTAAGATAGTTAGGAGTTCTGATGCCCCAAATATTGAAGATTGGGAGTCAGATGATGAGAATGAGGAAGTACCTCAACCTAAGGTTGAAAGAAAAGTAGTTAAACCTGGTGTTGAAAAGATGAATTTTGTTAAACCTAATTCACAAGATCAAAATGATAGGAAAACTGCAAACCAAGTTGAGCAACCTAGGATGCATACTAACAGGCCCAGAGGGAACCAAAGGAATTCGAATGGCATGATGTCTCAAAGATTAGCTAGTCAGTTTGAGATGTTTAACAAGGCTTGTTATTTCTGTGGTAGTTTTGATCACTTACAGGTTAATTGTCAGCACCATCAAAATAAATTTCAAAATTCAAAGATGGTTAATCCTGTTAAACCTGTTTGGAACTATGCTCAAAGGGTGAACCACCAAAGCTTTTCTAAAAATACTCACCCCAATGTTAAAAGAAATATGGTTCCAAGAGCAGTGTTAATAAAATCTAGGTAAGTATCAGTTAATACTGCCAAGCAAAATGTTTCTAAAACAGCAGTATTAGCTAATACTGCTAGATCAGTTAATACTGCTCAACCAAAACAAACAGTGAATGGTGATAAATCAATGACACAACTTTCAAAAACAGAACATTCATCTGTAAAAAGGCCCATTCAAAAGAATATAGTTGTTAATACTGCTAGGCCAAAAGCAGTAGTTACTACTGCTAAGCCAAAAGAAGCAATTGATACTATTTGGGGAAATCATTTTTATGATGTTAAGGCCTCAGCTTGTTGGATTTGGAAACCAAAAATTAAAGTTTTAGACCATGTTTCCAAACACAACAGGGCATCAATAGTTTTAAAGAAACTTGATTATGTTGATGCACAAGGCAGATCCAAGTCAGTAATGGCTTAGGTCCCCAAAAGAAACTGATTTTCTTACTTTATGTGTAGGGCAATCCATAGGTGGAGTTACAAGATCAAGGAGTTATTGATAGTGGATGCTCAAGGCACATGACAGGAAACATGTACTATCTTACTGATTATGAAGAAATTGATGGAGGATATGTTGCCTTTGGAGGTAACTCTAAAGGAGGGAAAATCATAGACAAAGGTACTATAAGAACTGGTAAACTTGATTTTGAGAATGTGTATTTTGTCAAAGAGCTAAAATTCAATCTCTTTAGTGTCTCACAAATGTATGACAACAAGAATAGTGTTCTCTTTAATGACACTGAATGCATTGTCGTGTCTTTTGACTTTAAGTTAACTGATGAAAGTCATGTTTTGCTTAAAGTTCCTAGAAGAGATAATATATACAGTGTTGATTTAGAGAACATGGTTCCCAAAGGAGGTTTAACTTGTCTCTTTGCAAAAGCCACATCTGATGTATCAAAACTTTGGCATCGAAGGCTTGGGCACTTAAATTTCAAAACAATGAATAAACTGGTTAAGGGAAATCTTGTGAGAGGTTTACCTTCAAAAGTTTTGGAAAATGATGAAACATGTGTTGCTTGTTAGAAGGGAAAGCAACATAGAGCCTCGTGTAAGACCAAAACAGTGAACTCTATAAGTCAGCCTTTACATATATTGCACATGAATTTATTTGGACCAACATTTGTGAAAAGTTTAATGAAAAAGATGTATTGCCTAGTTGTCATAGATGATTTTAGCATGTTTACTTGGGTTTTCTTTTTAGCTACTAAGGATGAAACCAGTGGAATCCTTAAATCTTTTATAACCAGGGTAGAAAATCTAGTAAATCATAAAGTTAAAGTGATAAGATGTGACAATGGAACTGAGTTCAAGAATAGGGATCTGAATCAGTTTTGTGAGGAGAAAGTTATTATGGGACAGTATAGTGTAGCTAGAACTCCTTAACAAAATGGTGTTGCTGAGAGGAGGAATAGGACACTAATTGAGGCTGCTAGAACAATGTTAGCTGATTCTAAGTTACCAACTACTTTTTGGGCTGAAGCAGTTAATACTGCTTGCTATGTGCAAAATAGAAGTATAGTAGTTAAGCCTCATAACAAGACCCCTTATGAACTTTTACATGGTAGAACTCCAATGTTAAGCTTTCTAAGACCATTTGGCTGTCCTGTTACTATCCTTAATACAATAGATCACCTAGGCAAGTTTGATGGCAAGGCTGATTAAGGTTTCTTTGTTGGATACTCAATGAATAGTAAAGCCTTTAGGGTATTCAATAGCATAACAAGGATAGTTGAAGATAACTTACATATTAGGTTTAGTGAGAGTACATCTAATGTTGTAGGTAGTGGACCAGCTTGGCTGTTTGATATAGATGCACTAACAAAAACAATGAACTATGAGCCAGTTGTTGCAGGTACACAGTCTAACAATTTTGTAGGTACAAAAGCAAGTAAAGATGCAAGTCAAGCTAGAAAGGAGACAGGACCTGGAAAAGATTGCATTTTGCTACCATTATGGACTGCTGATCCACTATTCTCTCAAAGTCCAAAGAGTTCTCAAGCAGAAGAACCAATGATCCTAGATCAAGAGCTCCCAGGCTCAGATGAAGTTATGTCTTCATGTGATGATGAAGAGCAGGATGATGAAGAGCCAAGAAAAGAACAAGAAAATGTTGATCAAAAGAAGGATGATAATGTTAGCAGTTCTAATGATATTAATGCTGCTAGTGATGGTAACAATACTAACAGAACTAACAAAGATGAAACTGTTAATACTGCTAATAAGGAAGGCATTGCCGTTAATGAGGATTAATGTCCTTTAGATCCAAACATGCCTCCCTTGGAAAATATCTATATTGATACTGATGATGAAGGAGTTGGTGCAGAGGCTCACATAAACGACATGGATGATACTATCCTTGTCAATCCTATTCCAACTACCATAATTCACAAGAATCATCCTCAAGAACAAATCATTGGAGATGTGAAGTCTGGTGTTCAAAAAAGAAGAATGACAAAGGATTTGAAGTACCAAGGTTTCTTTGCTAGATCCCTTAAACAAAGAAACAGTCACAAAGACCTTCAAAATTGTTTGTTTGCTTGTTTCTTATCACAAGTAGAACCCAAGAAGACAATTCAAGAACTGAATGCTCCAAGCTGGGTAGAAGCTATACAGGAAGAGCTTTTACAATTCAAGTTACAAGAAGTTTGGACTTTGGTAGATTTGCCTAAAGGAAAAAGAGCAATTGGTACTAAATGGGTTTTCAGATGTAAGAAAGTTGAAAGAGGTATTGTGGTAAGGAATAAAGCAAGATTAGTTGCTCAAGGATACACACAAGAAGAAGGGATTGATTATGATGAAGTTTTTGCTCCTGTTGCAAGAATTGAAGCTATAAGACTGTTTCTAGCTTATGCTTCATATAAAGACTTTGTGGTGTATCAGATGGATGTGAAGAGTGCTTTTCTTTATGGGACAATTGAAGAAGAAGTGTATGTTTGTCAACGACCAGGGTTTGAAGATCCTAACTTTCCTGATAAAGTATACAAGGTAGAAAAACCACTTTATGGTTTACATCAAGCTCCCAGAGCTTGGTATGAAACATTGTCAACATACCTGTTGGACAATGGATTTCACAAACGCAATATTGATAAGACTTTGTTCATTAGAAGATGCAAAGATGATATCCTTCTAGTACAAGTTTATATGGATGATATTATTTTTGGTTCAACAAAGAAGAAATTATGCATTGAGTTTGAGAAATTGATGCGTGAAAGGTTTCAGATGAGTTCTATGGGAGAACTTACTTTCTTTTTGGGATTACAAGTGAAGCAGAAGGAAGATGGCATATTTATCAGTCAAGATAAGTATGTAGCTGAGATCTTAAAGAAGTTTGGCTATACAGATGTTGTAGGATCGATTATATGTATTGATTGTGTGGGAATCGAGAGGTCTTGGATTATGGAAGAACAAATCCATGATGGAGTTAGAGAGAGATGGGGCTAGTAATGGAACAAACCCAGCAAGGTGCTAGTAATGAAGTCTCGGTAGGCGCTGAAGGGGTTGAAGAATGAAAAAGAAATGTAGAGATAAAGGGTGAAAAGAAAGAAGCCCTCCTTACACTTTAGGCAGAAACCGGGTCAATACATATGCTGTCAAAATCACTAAGTTGATTGCTGGCATTGAAGACAAAGTATCATGGACCCAGTGATACGCTACACAACCCTCCCTAGCCACTCAAGGTCCCTCAAAGGATTCTTGTTTCATTTGTCACGGAGATTCTTAATCATTCAACCATTTTTCTTTCACTCTCTCTCTAAATCTCCCAACTCTCTCATCTCTCTCTCTCTCTAGAATTCTTCTAACATTGAATCCAAGTATGCATATCTTACAATTGGTATCAAGAGCCATGGTTAGGTTCGACTGATTGTGTGTACTTGGATTCGTGGTTTCTATTTTCTCATCTTTATTTTGTTTAGCTCGAATCGTGGTGTTTAATTTCTCGTTTTTATTTTTTTTTTCGAACTAGGTTGTGTTGGTTTGTGTTTTGGTTCACATAACATTACTTCACATCTTGGTTTACATGTTAGTTTGAGTTTTGGGCATTAACAATATAGATTTGGTTTGCTAAGCTTAATCTTGAGCCAAATATTAAGTTAAGTGGGTTTCTTTCTTTTATTAGTTTTGGTTTGTGACTTTATTTTTGGTCCTATTTGGGTAGTACTTGGAATTCTTCTTGTAGTGTCTGTTTTTCTTAGTACTTGGAATTCTTTCTGTAGCTTGTGGTTTTAACTGCTTCTTGGTGAAAACTTCTTGGTAGCGGTTTGCAATATTCTTGTTTGCGAATTGGGAAATTTAATACAGCGGTTTGACTGGTCTGTTCATTGCAAGTTGGAAGTTTGCTTAAACTGGGTATAAAGACAAAATGTGGTGATAGTGACTTTTTGTTGCGTTGCGGGTTGTTTTGGTGTGCAGCGGTTTGAGTCTATTCTTGGTGGCGGTTTGAACTTAAAAGGAGATAAAATTTGTAGCAGCTTGACTGGTCTAAATCTTGTAGTTTGGAGCTTAACTAAAACCGGAAAGTAGACAAATTGAGTGAAAATGACTTTACCAGTTGCGGTTTGACTGTCGTTTGACTGTAGCGGTTTGTGACTGTAGCGGTTTGTAACTGTAGCGGTTTGTGTTTGCTACTTAGCGGTTTGAAGCAGTTGCGTTGTGAATGATCTCGCGGTTTGGACCTGCGTGTAGCCTAAGTGTAGCGGTTTGAGATATCACACTTTAACAGATAATTCAAAAAGAAAGAACCAGAAGAAGCAAAATGTACAGATAAATCAATT